>CM076072.1:2060000-2252500 GCA_038088235.1 Zacco platypus
TTGGAGGCATGACTTTATTCAAAGATATTCTGTGTTTTTCAGTGCGCAGCAGGATGCAGTTTTTGAGCTGGTGTCTATGGCATTCAATGTCGCCATCTGGTACTCCAAGTTTGCCTCACGACTGGCTGGAAAGGAGAAGTAAGTTCTCCGGAATGATTGTTTATGATTGTCGGAGATGCCTTTTGGACAGTTTGTGAAATAAAGCCACTGTCAGAGCTGTACACATGCAGACCAGCATATCTGATGTTTTAAGAAGTTCAACATAGTAAGTAAAACGGGCAACCAGTTTCCCATACAGTCGTGCTACTTTCATTTCTCTCCAGTGTATTAACTAAAATTAAAAAAAAAAATTTCAAAATCAATATTTAATTTATTCATTTTTATAAGTAGCCTTGTAATAAATGAGATAATGCGCTATAAGCTGGTTATTATCGCATATTAAAGCGACTGTACAACACCCCAGTCTGTAAAATACAGTATTTATACTATAAGAGGCATAAAATTAAAACTATTAAAAGTCCTATTTTTTTATTTGAAATAAAGCTTAAATAAAATATACAATATATTAGATGGAAAAACTTAAACTTAGAAAAAATAGAAATGTTGCCTTAGTACTTGAAATACTAAAATTAATAAAACTAAAATAAAAAAGCTAAATAGAAGAAAAAAAAAACTAATAAAAATGACAAAAGTACATCAAATTTAAACTAAAATGAATGAAAATTAAATTTAAAAAATGTAAAACTTTTTCTCACTAAAATTAAAATGATTAAAATGAAGCTAAAATAAAATAAAAATATAAATATTAGGTGAAAAACGTAAACTTAGAAAAAATAGAAATGTTGTCTTGGTACTTGTAGTAAAATTTAATAAAAAAACTAAATGAAAAAAAAAATGTCAGGAGTATATAAAATTTAAACTAAAATGAAAAACTGTAAAACTGAAAATATAAAAAAATGTAAGTATATAATATAAGTATAATAAAAAAATACTAAAACAATAAAAAAAGTTTCTTATGTCTGTTAATAAACATAAGATTATAATAAAATTGATTCATTTTGATAAATAGCCTTGCAATAAATAAGATAATGTGCTATAAGCTGGTTATTATTGCAAACTGTTCAACACCCCAGTCTGTAAAATACAGTATTTATAAGTGTAATAAATTCTGTCGGGGTGTTTAGTTTCAGTAGATCATTAAAGGCATTTTTACGAGTTTTTGGGTTTTACATTTGCAGCATCACAGAGGACGAGGCCAAAGACGTTCACAAGAGCTTGAAAATCGCTGCTGGAATATTTAAAACCCTCAAGGTAAAACTTATTTTGTGGCAAATTAAAGCAAAAAACCTGTGCATTACGCGCCTACAACCACTGTAATGCATGGTCACGAGTGGCTCACTGGATGATCCGTGGTAATATTTCGCGTCTCTCCCGTCAGGAGACTCATATTCCTCGGCTCATCACTCCAGCAGAGAAGGGCCGAGACCTGGAGCCCCGAGTCATCGACACCTACATTGTGCAGAGTCAGGCCGAGGCTCAGGAGGGTAAAGCATGCCTCAGTTTACAGTATTGCTGTGTGTGTGTGTGTGTGTGTGTGTGACGGTTCATGTGTGTGTGTTTTTAGTGACCATTGCCAGAGCCATCGAGCTGAAGCACAACGCCTCCCTCATCGCAGCGCTGGCATTCGAGACCGCAAACTTCTACCAAAAGGCCGGTAGGTTTACTACTGCTAAACTTTTGCGTCGCTCTATTTAAAGGGACGGTTCACCCAAAAGTGAACATTTTGTCATCACTTGACAAACCCGTATGAGTTTCTGTCTTCTGTCGAGCACAAAAGAAGATATTGTGATGGTTGCCATTGACTTCCATAGTAGGAAAAAAAAAATACTATGATAGTCAACTGTTTGATTACTGATCTTAGCAGAAGAAAGAAATTCATGCAGGTTTGGAACAACTCAAGGACAGTAAATGACATTTTTTGATGACCTGTCCCTTTAAATATTCATCATAATTTGCCTGTATTTCCAAATTTTGGGGTAGTTATTTATAATATTTTATATATGCAAAGGTTTGGGATCATCTAGAAAGAATTTAAATTGATCAAAAGTGACTTTTTTTTAATGTTACAATTTATGTTTCAAATAAATGCTGTTCTTTTGAACTTTCAATTCATCAAAGACATTAAAAAAAATGTATCTTTGGTTTCCACAATTTTTTTTTTTAACACTGATAATAATCATAAATGTTTCTTGAGCATCAAATCATGACATTAGAATGATTTCCAAAGGATCATGTGACTCTATTAATAATTTCATCCTTTAATAATACATTAGTTGTATCTGTGAAGAAGAATAAATTCACGATGAATAACGAATTGCTCATGTTTGTTGTACATAGTTGAAATATAATCTGAAATAAATATTAAAAATATATCAAATAATGTAAACTGGTTGTGCAGTCACAAAAAAAAATAAACGCACATGAAATATTGATTTAAATATTTGTATTACATGAGAGCATTTGTCTAGAAACATTAGAGAGCTGGATAATAAAACATTAAATATCATTTAGAAGATTATTATTGCTCGTATTATTTTTCAGATCACACTCTGAACACTTTGGATCCAGAATGCAGCAGTAAATGGAAGAAATACCTGCAGCTGAAGCAGCACTTCTACATGGCTTATGTGAGTCCATCTGAACATAAATTTCATTTAAATGAGGAGCAGTCTAATAATAATAATAATTTAAAGGGCTCCTGTTATGCTTTTTTCGGGATATGACCTCGTGTAGTGTGTAATAGAGCTGTTTGAAGCAAAGATCCAAGTGCACGGCAGATAAAGTTAAGAGAGAATCGAACTTTCTGAGACATCAGTAATGCCACATTACTTCCTGCTGAACCTACATAGGTTTGTAGCTAATTTGCATAAAGCCAGCTGGTGTTCTACATTGGCTGCCGCCTCCTTTGCCCCGCCCACAAACACTCAGCTGAGACTGGAAAAGTCGGGAAGACTTCCAAAGGACTCGGAATCAAACCGATTCGGTAAAACTGACGCCACCGTTACGGTTCGCATCACTGTGTATCAAACTCTGTGAGTGTTTGGCTTCCAACTCACACTATTAGTGGTCGACCAATCACGTCAGACTGACCAATCAGAGCAGAGCAGGCTCTCAGAAAGGCGGGGTTTAGAGAGACTGAGACCTTTATGGAACTGTTTCAGACACTGTGACAAAAGAGCTGATGCTGCGATGGATATTGTGAGAAAATTCATGTGTTTTTTGGCCATGGACGCATGTAAATATGGAAGCTTGTCCGCCGCGGAATTAAAAAAAAAAGTAAAAGACAATTGCGACTCTTAATCTCACAATTCTGACTTTTTTTTTTGAATATATACATATACATATATACACAAACACATATATTACATATTACATATATATGTAATATATATTAATATATTACATATATTATTAATTGCATGATATAATCTAGTCATAAAGTCCAGTTCTGAGGAGAAAAAAGTCAGAATTGCGAGATAAAAAGTCTAAATTATCTTTTTTTTTATGTTTTATTCAGTGATGGAAACAACCTTACATTGTTGTGTAAAAGAGGACATTGTCCTCTTTTACAGGAGAAAAAGAACAAAATTAAGAATAGGACATTTTAACGTTCAATATTGGTTTCAGTTTGAGGTGGGACTTTCTGTTAGTGTGAACAATGGCAGACGAGTGAAATGTTTGGATGCAATCAATATTTTACTGATTGTGATTGATTTGATTTGCAGGCGCACTGCTATCATGGACAGACTCTTCTTGCGGGCGATAAATGTGGAGAGGCCATAAGATCCCTGCAGGAGGCTGAGAAATGTACGGGAAACATGAATCCCTCCGTCAAAGATTCAGGCAATTGACCCTTCGCAAACAGTTTGATTGACAGGCGATCTGACAAATCATAACCCCTCATTTTGTCCATCAAAGCGGTCAGGGGAGTTAGTAGATTAACGTTGGTGAACTTGAATCACGTCTTGAAACAACATTCCTTCTGATGTTCATTCATGTTTATTTGATGCTATAAATGAACTAGTATGAAGAGATGATCGCTTCACGAGGAGCTACAGCGATCTGTCACCACACATTAAACACACACTAGACGCTATTTATTGATTAAACTGCTTTAAAAAATTACTATATTTTAAATATGAAACTCTTCTCTTTGCTCCATGATGTATTTTTCACTGCGTGAGAACATGATGTGTGGCGTGAGAGCGCATTGAATTATCGGACATAGCAACAGTAACTAAAGGGGGCGGGGCTTTGCGAAGGGTCAGTTGTGAAGTATATTGTGTATTTTAATGGACATATTTTGGTAACACTTTACAGTAATCTCAACTCATGCACTATTATGATCTGAAGTTGTGTCTGTTAACTTTAGTTAAAGCACTGCTGACATTTTCATTAACAAACTGAATAAATGCTGTAAAAATGAGTTTGTTAGTGACATCTTATTGTAAAGTGTTACCCATATTTTATATTCAGATATATTTAGTTATTTTTAGCTTTGATAGTAAAGAATGGAATGCTGTGATAGATCTTCTTCATTGGCTGAGAAGGTCGAATGTGTTCTTGTAAAACGATGACTTGCAGTTTCTGATTATTTCGAGATTTTAATGGTGTGTTAATGGCGGCAGGTTACTCGCGCGCTGAAGCCTTGTGTAAAGAGTACCGGCAGATGAAGGGTCCCGGCAGCACCGCCAAACCCTCGGAGCAGCTCTTCTTTAAGAAACTGGGCTCGTTCATCAAAAACACCCTGGAGAAATGCCAGAGAGAGAACGGCTTCATGTGAGTCAGCCGACACATCCGGAGAAAATACTGTATGCTTCACATGAAGGGGTTCTATTATGCTTTTTTTTCTTTAGTGTTGAGCTTGAAAAAGCTCTGCAAAGTCCCTCCAGCGGCAGATCTTCTCTATATCAGTGTTTCTGAACTCCCTGAAACGCCTCCATCTTACATTTACATTTAGCAGACGCTTTTATCCAAAGCGACTTACAAGTGAGGATTCTTCATGAATTGGCAAATAGACTCCATCTTGAGTTTTCTTCACAATATTCCTCATTTAAATAATTCATATGCAGAATAAAGGGGCGGGGCCTGGTTGAGTTAGTTAGTAGTGTGTTGAAACTGTCAGTTATGGTAAGGGGGCGGGACATTTCCCAAACACGCTCGAAGCGCTTGACCAATCACAACACACCGCTCCAGCCGACCAATCAGAAATACTAAACTTGAAATACTAAAATTAATAAAACTAAAATAAAAAAGCTAAATAGAATAAAAAAACTAATAAAAATGACAAAAGTACATCAAATTTAAACTAAAATGAATGAAAATTAAATTTAAAAAATGTAAAAAAAATTCTCACTAAAATTAAAATGATTAAAATGAAGCTAAAATAAAATAAAAATATAAATATTAGGTGAAAAACGTAAACTTAGAAAAAATAGAAATGTTGTCTTGGTACTTGTAGTAAAATTAATAAAAAAAATAAATTAAAGCTCAATAGAATAAAAAAACTAAATAAAAAAAATGTCAGGAGTATATAAAATTTAAACTAAAATGAAAAACTGTAAAACTGAAAATATAAAAAAATATAAGTATATAATATAAGTATAATAAAAAAATACTAAAACAATAAAAAAAAGTTTCTTATGGCTGTTTTTCTTCCCACGTAATAAAATTATTAATTCAAATTCATTGATTCATTTTGATAAATAGCCTTGCAATAAATAAGATAATGTGCTATAAGCTGGTTATTATCGCAAACTGTTCAACACCCCAGTCTGTAAAATACAGTATTTATAAGTGTAATAAATTCTGTCAGGGTGTTTAGTTTCAGTAGATCATTAAAGGCATTTTTACGAGTTTTCAATCAGAGCACAGTGAGCTTTTCAGAAGGAGGGGCTTCATAGAGACAGGAACTAAAGAGAGCGTTACTGACAGACTGAGAAGAGAGGAGCTGCAACAATGGAGAATATGAGGGAAATAAGAAACATTCAAGCAGGAAATCCTGTTCTAGCATGGTAGATTTTGCATAATAGGTCCTCTTTATCGTCCAATGCAACAGTGTGATTAAAAACAAAAAACTTCCTAGAGAACTCACAGCTGAATTTCTTTGTCAGTTACTTTCATAAGGTTCCCGCTGAAGCTCCTGCTCTGGAGCTGAAGGCCAGTTATGGATTAGCTGAACCGACTCCATTCGAACTCCCGGCTCTCAGCGCTCAGTGCACACCTGAAGTCTACGCCACCTTTGACCTTACCAGAGGACCGAAAGATGACAAGGTGACGAGATCTTTCACTTGCTTATATATATATATATACTAGCAGAAGAAAGAAATTCATGCAGGTTTGGAACAACTCGAAGACAATAAATGACATTTTTTGGTGACCTGTCCCTTTAAATCTTCATCATAATTTGAAAATATATTAAATATATATATTAAAAATATATATATACACTAGTATTTTTTTGTTTTGTTTTGTTTTGTTTCAATGGTAATCAAAACAGTTTTTTGCTAGTTTCAGCCCGACGCAGATGTCATTTTCACGTCCTGTGCCACATTGTTTAAAAATCAAACGCTCTCACATCCGCTGGTCTGAAATCGAGGTGTGTTCAGACACATTTTTGGCGTGTTGTTATTTTGAGGAACTGAAAAAGACTGCGCCGTTGACTTTACAGCATGTTTTTGTCGGTCAGTGGCGCAGTCGTTTTCAGTCGCCTTAAAATGGCGCCGTTTTTTTTTTTTTTTGTGTGTGTTATTTAAAGTGTGCGTTATTAATATGCGCCCACAGGTAGGTGCGCAACTTTGTTGTTACACACACAGGGACACGCAGCAGCGCACAAACATGCCAAATATTAAAAATAAAAAGATTACAACGTAAAAGATTATTATTGTGTACATAAAGATAAAATGCTTTGGTGGAATCCGGCTTGTCTCGTAGATGATTTAACCTCGAGCATGAGCAGATCCGTTTCCTCGCGTACGCTTGCAAATTCCTCTATGCGCCATAGCAGGAGCACAACTGGCTTTTAAAGGGAATGGGAGATGACTCTTTGATTGATTTATTGCATGTTACGCCCAAAACACACCCGTTATTCTTTAAGAGAACCTTTTTAGACCATGTGCACCGACCATTTTTCCTGTCATTAAACTCGCGCTGTGCGCTTCGATCTTTAAAATAGAGCCCATTGAGTCACTGATTCATTAGATTCGTTCTAATCAGAACCTCTCTTTATGAATGAGTCATTGAATCATTGGTTCACCTGATTGACAACAGAAATGCCATTTCTGTATTAAATTGTATTTTTACATTAGATGGCTCTCTGGACACAGATAATGTCCCATTAGCAAAAGAAACCATTTTAAATCGGGCCTATACTGACGAAATCATTGACAATGTTTCCCTCCTTTCAGGCAAAAGCGAAGCATGAAGAAGAGATCAAGCCAGTGAAGGAGCCGGATCTGAAGCCGCAGAAAGACACGGGCTGCGTCGTCTCTTAATGGCATCGACGGACAGGTTAAGCATGATGTCCAGAATATCTAGAGAAGTCTGTAATCTTCAACGCAACTGCTCTTCTTCGTGTCATTCTCTCCCCTGCTCAGATATATAACGATATAACATAGTGATATAACAGTGGCGTCTGTCTCGTGCTCGGATTCTGTTTAAGGTGTTTTATCTGCAAACGACAGATGTCATAATGAAGGATTGAGTGCGTTTGGTCATTAATCTGAGTTAATCCTAATAACCCAGACTGAATCTGAATTACACGATACGCACTTGATTATCTTAAACAGATTTTATTGAGATTTTAAAGGATCCATTGATTAGAGAATAACTTCTTTAGGTCACTAATGTTTCTCTTAATGTTTATAATTTGGCTCTTCATGTTGATGCCGGTAAATGAGCCGTCGTTCAACGCAAAAGCTAATGTTTAACAGTCTTTAAAGCAGGTAAATTTCACACAGAATTGCCATATTTCACCCTGTCTAAAGAAATTATTTTTGCATAAAGACAACTATTTTAAGACCATTCATTTTCTGCATTAAGACATTGATTTCAATATATATTGTAACGGGGTTAAATGGAAGGAAGGAGGCGGGAACCGGCGAACGTTCAACAGAGTTTAATCAAATAAATAAACAAACAATAAAAACGAAAGTAAAATGGCGGCAGTTCCTCACGGCGACTGCCGCCCACACAAACAAAATAAAACACAACATAAAATCCAGGTCTGGTCCTCTCTCGTCCTTCACTGTCGTCGCTCCTCCTTTCCTGGAGCTCCTCCGTGAGAGACACGAGACCGGTGTAGCGCACAGCTGACGCCCATCATCACTCGTGTCACTGGCCTCGTGCCGTTCCCTCACGGCTCTCGCCCGCCCTGCTCGTCACACACACATATATATATATATACTTTAATAAGAAGAAACTTGGGGGGAAATGTGCTTAATTTTCCTGAAAATAATTTCTTAATGCAGTAAATAAGGGTCTGAAAAACAGGCTTCGTGCAAAATATAATATCTTGACTATTATTATGAACTTCACTAAACAGATTATTACCTGTAACTCACTTTTTGCACATGAAATATCTGCTGTATGATTAATATTTGTTAGTGGGAGGAGAGGACAAGCACATTTTTATTTCGGTCGAGGTAAAAAAAAGAAATGGAACGACATTTTAGTTCATGAAAACATCCCGGATCGAGGACTCGTCATCAAAGCAGCAGAACCGAACAGGGTTGATGTGACGTGAAATGAGCTGTCCGACTATAATCTGAACATCTATAATATCGGCTATCGTAGTTTCCGTATATGTATATATTTTTACAGTCATATTTTCACTTGCTTCTAATTTGAAACCAGTCCAAGTTGAAGTAATCCAGATATGGACGAAACTCATGTCTTTATATCATCTACTGATTTTCCCAGTGGTTTTGATTCGATAGGTTGGTTGTTTTTTTTCTGTACGCTCAACACTGACATTTCTCCATATGAGTTCAGCCATCTTTAAGTTAGTAAATGTGGTGCTTAGAAAACCGTATGCACTTTCACACTGAATGAGCGCAGGCACAGAAGTGAATTGCGCTTGTTATTTCGCTCTCCAACTTCAACTCGCGTCGGAAATCGAGAGTTCATGTACTTGTTAAGGGTAAATGATTGTCAAATATTTTGCTGTATATTTATTTCACACAATTCTGCAGAGAACAGAACGTCAGCATTGTAAAAATGACACTCCATTTAGTTTTTGTAATGATTTCTTTTTCCATCTATGCAGTTGTATGTATATGTATTCATCATCGAATATACTCACAGATTATGATGTCAACCTGTAACTCCCTCTGTCATGCATTTAATGGTTTTTCCCATTAAAATGTGTGTTAAATATATGCTTGTGCTTCCGGCATCATTCCTCAAAGCGTGCTTTCTTCTTTCTGTAATACTGGAGATTCGAGTATATCGACATTTATGAGCTACACAAGACAGACGTCAGTTAGACAAACAACCTACTTCCTCCTGTGATGCTGAAGGAAACTGACTGTGACGGTGTAAGACGGATCATTACTTGAGTTTGTCTTCTTTTTGACGATATTCTCACCAAAGGAGCACAAATACAGACGATTCTGGTAGAAAAGTCGCAGCATGCATTCAGTCGTAAGTGTGTTTTCCCTCACTTACATCAGATCTTTAGATGAGACGTCTTATCTCAGGAGTGTTATGATTCCACGTTGTCCTAGTTTTGGCTAACTTTTAACCAAGCCTTTATGTAATGCAGCACCTGCCCTTGGTAAACACCTTCACACTACACTAAAACAACCATTGGGAGATTTTTTAGTCTCTTCTGCTCACTAAAGCTGCATTTATGTGATCAAAAATAAATGTTATTACAGTTTAAAAGAACTGCTTTCTATGTTAAACTGTGGTCAAAGCTGAATTTTCAGCATCGTTACTATTATTAATGTTGGAATTTTTTTGTGGAAACTCATACATTTTGCTTGAAAAATGAATAGAAAGTTCTAAAGAACGGCATTTATGTGTATTTTGTAACATTATCGATGTTTTAAGTGTCACTTTTGATTACTTTAATGAATTCTTGTTGAACAAACGTATTCATTTCTTTAACTTTCGAATGGTGTATATTTACATTGCATGTAAAATTTCCACTCATTTTTAACATGAATGATCTAAGCATTTTTTAATCTCGTACATATTAATTGAATAGCCGTACTTTAACCGTGTTCATAAAATAGTTTTGATGATGATTTTCAAGCGATCTGAATATATGCATTTTTAAACATTTAAAGTAAATGCATATATTTAGTAACAAACTGTCATGATTTTTTTGAGTGCTGAATGTTGTACTCGTTTCATTTATGTATGACTGACAAATATGCATCGCGTTACGTTTATTAGTTTGTTCATTCATCTGGATCACAGTTTTAACAGTGTATGTGCTGTTCAAATACATAAATCTTAAAATTAGGCCTAAATATTTTTTGAGTGTTATAGAGAGAACAAAACCATGCCTTTGTGGTGTCACTGAAAAATAAAATATTCTGCTGCACCATTGCTTTAGCTTCTCAAACGAGAACAAATGTAGGCGGGGCTTGATTTCGTCTGTGGGGAGTTGATTGGATGGTTGTGGTTTGCGATTGGTGGATCTCATGTGAGTGACAGGTTGCCCCGCCCTCGTCATCAGAAGATATTTTGATGAAAGGTTACGAGTCACATCATTTTTTAAATAAAATAATAAGGTGCACGGATAAATCATTTATAATAAATACTGCAATATTCCATAAAAAACAATCCTGATGCGCAGGAGCCGACGGGAGACGTCAAACCCCGACAGGTGATTCATTTCTCCAGTGGAGAGACTCTGATAGAGGATGACAGTGAGGAAGAGGAGGAAGATCAGCTTCATCAAGACCCGGTCAGACTCAATAACAGAATAATAGACCTTTTCTAAAAATCTATGTCAGGTATGAAAATAATCAAAGTTTGTTTCATATTCTTGCTTTTAGAGGAACTGGACATGGAGGGATCATTCTCGGTTTTGGGGAACACGGATTTTGAGAACGTCTTTGCGATGTAAGAATAAGTTTTATTTCAAAGGTCACTTATTTCCAAGAAGGGTTAAAACAGCAGCAGTGATGCTTCCTTTAGTAAACGCCACCAATTAACACATATTATACATTCCTGACAGTCCATGCTGTATTAAATCACTTCGTTTCTTTATAGTTTGTGATTTTCTTGGAGAGAAAATGGCTGGTTTACTGGGGCTGAACGCTGCCAAATATCAGTATGCTGTTGACCAGTATCACAGAAATCATAAGGTAGTATTTATATATATATATATATATATATACACCTAAACTAAAGGCCAGTCCACACCAAGGATGATAAAAATAACGATAAACGGCTATATTTGTAAAAATCGTTCCGTGTGAAATGATAGCACAGTCAGGGTTGGGAGTAACGAAATACAAGTAACTTAGTTACGCATTTAAAACACAAAATTTGAGTCACTGTATTTCATTTTAAATGGGTGGTAATCAGATTACAGTTACATCTGAAAAGTGTTTTAGATTACCAAAGTGATTACTTTGAGTTTTAATGTCATTTAAACAGCGATTGGTGATTCTCTGACTCTGACCGTCTGAAAAAGAGGAGTTAAGTTTCATGTTTTCCACTGTTTTCATGTTTTGTTGTTTGTGAGTCATTTTATAATTCACTCGTCACTGCAACTTTTTTCTCACAATTTGTTTTTTTCCCTCACAATTGTGAGTTTGTATTTCACAATTCTGACTTCTTTTTCTCAGAATTGCGACATTTAAACTCACAATTGCAAGTTATAAAGTCAGAATTGGGAGATATAAACTTGCAATACTGACTTTTTTTCTTGCAATTGTGAATTTAGTGTGTGAGTTTATATCTCATAATTCTGACTTTATAACTCACAATTGCAACTTTATATCACGCAATTCTGAGGGAAAAAGTCAGAATTGTGAGATAAAAACTTGCAATGACCTTTTTTGTGTTTGTTTCACACTTATTAGTATTCCAAAGTATTCTAAAGTATTTAGATTAAGTTACTAAACTTGAGTAATGTAACGAAATACGTTACAAATTACTTTTTAAAGCATGTATTTTGTAATCTGTAGTGAAATACATTTTAAAAGTAACATACCCAGCCCTGAATACAGTCCACAACACAGAGGAACGGTTGGAATCACTTTCGGATCAGCCAATCAGAATCCATCCTGCTTTAATGAGCTCAAGCATTGAAAGCGACAGACGACAAAAAAAAAAATAAAATAACTTTGTGTGTTTTGTTTGTGCAGAATGAAACTGAAAGAGAGGTTTTGTCTTCAAGCACCAGCGTGAATGAGGAGAGAATTAATCTGCCAAAAATAGTGAGCAAAGAGTATGGAGCCACAAATATACAGGACCCGAAAGAGCAACAAACCCTGAATGAAACGCTACACTGTAAAGGAGAGCAGAATGAAGGATACAAATCTAATGAATAATTGATCTAGATCTAAAAAGAATGTAAATTGTAAAACTGTTTTATTTCCGGTTTAATTTATGGTCATTAAACTGAATATGAAAGACATTCTCTGATACGTTCCTTTATGTTTAGACTCTAATACCTTTGCTGTCTCTTCACAGAGACCATACATTGTTTTGATTAAAAAAAATAAATTAAAAAAAATAATTAAAAAAAAAAAAAATATATATATATATATATATATATTGCTAACTAAATATTTAGTATTGTTTAATCTTAATTATTAATATTATTGTTTAATAATATAAATATTTAAAATTAATGTTTAATATTTAATATTTCAGTACGCATGCGTGTGGACTGTCGCTACTTCAGACAGCCAGAAATCGCTGAGAGATACTCATTAAGGAATAGATAGAGAGGCTATAATGGCAACATTAAATATGTATCTAACATTATATACGACGTGTCTATCATTTTAAATCACTTAAACTCAACGTTCAGGTGTAAATCACCGTGAAGACCGCCACAGAAGATTGTGGATCACGTGGTACGTGTTACTTTACCCAGCGCTGGTCACGCTGACGCAATCACAGCCATTTGCGATTACTAGAGAAGAATTATTTAACAAAACAGTATCTGAAAACGGCTAAGACACATTTCTTATTGTAAAGCAAATCGCAATTCCTATAAACATTTGATTAAAAAGATTATACATGTTTTTGTTCAAACGTTTCCAGTAAGACAAAAACCACGCTGAAATTTGAATACAACCTAATGAGAATGAGCGATTGTGGGCCACCGAGCGCCCTCTAGAGGAACTCGCGTTCATACCTCACAGAACACAGTTATTAGCTAATAACATTTGCCGCCCAATGCTAACAACAATGGAGGAGAGGTTAATAGCAGCGGTGTCCGACTATCCCGAGTTATACAATTCTACAATAAATTCATATAAAGACGCTGCTAGAAAAGCCAAAGCATGGAGAGCCGTGAGCCTACAAGTTGAAATACCAGGTAAGACTTGAGGTTTCTGAAGTTGTTTCTTGCTTACTAAACTGCTAGCTATCTGCTGTTAGCTTGTTGCAGAGTAGGCTAACTGGAATCCAGATTTAAAGATATAATTCATATCTCGTTTATACTTTTTTCGTGTCATTTTACCGCTAACAGGACGTGTTTTTGAGCCGCAAAAGCATTCGGTGGGTTGATCGGATAGATTTGACACTTTACTGTATGAAAACCTGAGTTGTTTTGAGTTTGGTGACATGCTCACTAACTAGTGTGATTTGATTTCATCCAAAGTTTGAGTTGCAAAGCTCAAAGAGAGCATCAGTCATATTTACTAATGTGTAGTCAAATATTAAAAGTGTTGCATATTTAGTGACGTGTCTGTCAAATATGATGCACATGCATGCATATATTAATGCCAATTTAGATCATAACATTACAAAAGTACATTATTATTTTAATTTTTACTTTTTGTAAATTATAGTCTAAACAAGACATTCATACATTTTCCACGCAAGAAACTTTTGTTATTGTTCCATTGTTCATTATATGTCATTTTAATTAATTATTCCTGTGCTTATTGATTATTGTAAAATGTATTATTAATTATATTAGTGATGAAATACACATTTATTATTTAATGCACATGCTTGAATGACTATGAATTGGTTTATTGTTAATTATATTATTAATTTAATATACATATGCTTTAATTACGTTGAATTAATTATTGTAAAGTTAAAAAATATTATGTTAATTAAATATACATGTGCTTAAATTGTGTATATTAATTGTTAATTATATTAGTTTACATACATATGCTATAATTACTTTTATTCTGCAATATTATTAATTAAATATACTCGTGCTTAAATGACATCTTTTTGATTATAAATAAGATTTATTGTTAATTATATTAAATAAAGCTACAAATGTGTAAATCACTATTGAAGAATTTATTTTTAATTAAATATACATATGCTTAATTACTTTATTTATTGTTAAAGCATATATATATAATATATATATGTAGTAATCTTATAATCTTAAGTTATCTTTCAATAAGTAGTAATTGTGGCTAAATTACTACTTATTGAAAGATTTCAATTAATTAATCAGTTAATTATATTAATTAAGCTTACATATACAACTAATATAATTAGTCAAAAAAATAAATTAATATTTAAATATACATATGCTTAAATTACTATATTTATTGTTAAAGGATATATATATTTATATATATATAATATATTTAATTTCTAGTTTAATTGTATTAATGAATTAAATGTAATTGTGGCTAAATTACTACTTATTGAAAGATTTGTTGTTAATTATATTAATTAAGCTTACATATACAACTAATATAATTAGTCAAAATAAATAAATTAATAATTAAATATACATATGCTTAGATTACTATGTATTTATTTATTGTTAATTATATTATTAATTTAATATACTTATTCTTTAATTACTCAATATTGATTATTGTAAAGTTTGGTGATTATATTATTAATTAATTAAACATGCTTTTGTTACTATTTATTGATTATTGTCAGATTTATAGTTAATTATATTAATTAAACCCACATGCGTAAATCACTGTTGATTATTGTTAACATTTGTTAATTAAATTAATAATTAAACACACACATGCTTAAATTACTATACATTTATTTATTGGTATTTATATTTTTAATTTAATACACATATTCTTTAATTACTACATATTGATTATTGTAAAGTTTGGTCATTATAATATTAACTAAATATACTTAAATTACTACTTATCAGATTTATTAAATGTTAACTATATTATTAAATATCCATATACTTAAATCACTACGTGTTGATTATTATGAAATGTATTGTTAATTATATTATTAAGCAACAGTAAAGTGCAATTACAAAAAAACCACCCAAATAAACTGGAGTGCCGATGATTAAAGTCACGTGACCCTGTAGTTCGTGTCAGAGCGTGTCATGCTCGTGTTGACCAGCGTGTGTGTTGTTTCTCTGGGCAGAAGAGGACTGTCGCAGGAGGTGGAAGAGCTTACGGGACATGTTCATCAAGGATAAACGCGCAGAGCAGCGCAGGCGAGCGTCTGGGACGTCCCACCGCAGCTGGAAGTACAGTTGGCAGATGTCATTTCTCACGCCTTTCATCCAGTCCAGATCGCTGGCCGCGGACGAGCCCGAGGAAGACCGAGACGAGGAGGACAAGGAGGAGGAGAGGACGGCGGACGGAAACTCGTCGTTTGGCGTCCAGGACTTTGAGGGGGATCACGGCATGCTGGACGGATCCTCGCACTACTCGGCGTCGGGCTCGCAGGGACCGGGCCGCAAGAGGAAGTGGCAGATGGAGGCCAATGAGGACTTGGAGGACGAGATGTTCTTGTTTAGTTTACTGCCGTATCTGAGACGGCTGCCTTACGCTAAGAAGAGCGCTGTCAAGTTAAAAATCCACCAGCTGTTGTACGAGGCAGAGTTTAAGTGATGTTCTGTAGTTTCTTAATATTTTTCTATCTTTTATTGATATTGAAATTCTATCCACTGCATTTTTTTAAACATTCATAACATATTGTATCAATGCTGGTAGATGTTTGTTTCGTCAGAGATCAACGATTAAACGGACATGTGCGCTCTGACGATGATGTCTGAATAAACACGTTCTTCTATGAAGCTCTGTTTCAAAAAGGTGAAGCTGAAACACACCGTTCTGCTGTTTTATTGATGTCCATCCGCCTGTTTTTATGAGCGTTTCGGGATATCGCATCACAAACTGCTGGATGGAAACGCCTAGATGCGCACAAGTCCTTTGAGTCGGATACATTTTCTTAGAAAGCCCTAAAAATTAATTAAATTAATAAATTCCTCGATGCACATCAAAAAAAGTCACGTGACTGCGCGATGGGACGGCATGACAACTGACCAGCGGGAAAATCTTGTTGCAAAGCTTCTGAAATGGTTTCTAACTTTTGGCCCTCTAGTGGTTAAAATACAACCGTGCATTTTGCGGAAGAACATGTGCGTCGGCTCTGTGCGGATGAATATGATTATCGTACTGCTCATAAAACATTCACTATTCGGCTTAAGAGATATAACCAGTTTAGAAAGGATCTCAAGCTGAATGAAGATGTTACTGTAATTTTACTCTTTAAAGCGTTAGTTCACCCAAAAATGAGATTTCAGTCATTAATTCCTCTCCCTCATGTGGTTCTACACCTTCGTTCATCTTCAGAACATAAATGAAGATATTTTTGATGAAATCCGATGGTTCAGTGAGTCTCTATTGACAGATAATGAACACTTTCAATGTCCAGAAAGATACTAAAACATATTTAAAACAGGTCATGTGACCACAGTGGTTCAACCTTAACATTATAAAGTGACGAGAATACACCAAAAAAACTAAATAACGACTTTATTCAACAATATCTCGTGATGGACGATTTCAAAACACTGATTCATGAAGCTTTACGAAACTTTTGTGTCGAATCAGTGGTTCATATAATCAGAATATCATTAAAAGTTGATTTATTGCATTAATTCCATTCAAAAAGTGAAACTTGTATAATATATTCAATCATTACACACAGACTGATGTATTTCAAATGTTTATTTCTTTTCATTTTGATGATTATAACTGACAACTAAGGGAAATCCCAAATTCAGTATCTCAGAAAACTTCAGACCAATACAAAGAAAGGATTTTTAGAAATCTTGGCCAACTGAGAAGTATGAACATGAAAAGTATGAGCATGTCCAGCACTCAATACTCAGTTGGGGCTCATTTTGCCTGAATCACTGCAGCGATGCGGCGTGGAGTCCATCAGTCTGTGGCACTGCTCAGGTGTTGTGAGAGCCCTGGCCTTCAGCTCTTCTGCATTGTTGGGTCTAGCATATCGCATCTTCCTCTTCACAATACCCCATAGATTTTCTATTGGGTTAAGGTCAGGCGAGTTTGCTGGCCAATTAAGAACAGGGATACCATGGTCCTTAAACCAGGTACTGGTTGCTTTGGCACTGTGTGCAGGTGCCAAGTCCTGTTGGAAAATGAAATCTGCATCTCCATAAAGTTGGTCAGCAGCAGGAAGCATGAAGTGCTCTAAAACGTCCTGGTCTACGGCTGCGTTGACCTTAGACCTCAGAAAACATAGTGGACCAACACCAGCAGATGACATGACACCCCAAACCATCACTGACTGTGGAAACTTTACACTGGACCTCAAGCAACGTGGATTGTGTGCCTCTCCTCTCTTCCTCCAGACTCTGGGACCCTGATTTCCAAAGGAAATGCAAATGTTACTTTCATCAGAGAACGTAACTTTGGAGCACTCAGCAGCAGTCCAGTCCTTTTTGTCTTTAGCCCAGATGAGACGCTTCTGACGCTGTCTGTTGTTCAAGAGTGGCTCGACACGAGGAATGCGACAGCTGAAACCCATGTCTTGCATACGTCTGTGCGTAGTGGCTCTTGAAGCTCTGACTCCAGCTGCAGTCCACTCTTTGTGAATCTCCCCCACATTTTTGAATGGGTTTTGTTTCACAATCCTCTCCAGGGTGCGGTTATCCCTATCGCTTGTACACTTATTCTACCACATCTTCTCCTTCCCTTCGCCTCTCTATTAATGTGTTTGGACACAGAGCTCTGTGAACAGCCAGCCTCTTTTGCAATGACCTTTTGTGTCTTGCCCTTTTGTGCAAGGTGTCAATGGTCGTCTTTTGGACAACTGTCAAGTCAGCAGTCTTCCCCATGATTGTGTCCTACAGAACTAGACTGAGATACCATTTAAAGGCCTTTGCAGGTGTTTTGAGTTAATTAGCTGAATAGAGTGTGGCACCAGGTGTCTTCAATATTGAACCTTTTCACAATATTCTAATTTTCTGAGATACTGAATTTGGGATTTTCCTTAGTTGTCAGTCATAATCATCAAAATTAAAAGAAATAAACATTTGAAATATTTCAGTCTGTGTGTAATGAATGAATATAATATACAATCTATATATAAAATATATATATATATATATATATATATATATATATACACACACACACAAATATATACATATATATATATATACTTGCACACATATGTGTATATATGTATGTCTGTGTGTATATATATATATATATATATATATGTGTGTAAGTACATATGTGTATATGTATACAAAGCTTAACTGAAAATTTAATTAAAATCCTTAATTATTTCTGATATAACTGGACACCACTTGCTGAATTACACATGCAACATGATAACATTCTGTATATCTTGTTTGAAAAATGGAAGGCAGTATATACTGTACAGTTTTCAGTAAACTAGTACATCAAAGAAGGCCTTTGTAAAATGTAGTACAAAAAAAAAAACATTAAAATACTGTGTATTGTACATTCCATACTTCTGAAATGGTTCGTGTAGTGTGCTAGTGTGTTATTTGAGACACGGCCCGAGCGCTGTGTTGTGTCCGGCTGGTCTGCGCAGGTCTTGCGTGCTGTGAATGTTCTCGGGATCTGCCCCTCACTTCCTGTAGTTCCTTCCCAACCCACCCAACCTGTCCCATCGCGCATTATCCACGAGCTTCAGACCCCAAACGGCTCCCGGACGCGCTCGTGCTCTCACTGAGGTAAGATGCGTTTGGCGCGCCCGCCGCTGTTAGTTTGTATCTTTAATCCGTTATGACGTGTTGTCCACTATGACGTGCGCGCGTCTGTAAATCAGTGCGCTCTGCTACGAGCACTTTCTGCGCAGGCACCGTGTTTTTCTCTCCGTGTTGTGTTGTATTCAGCTTGTAGTGGGCGAAAAATGTCTTGCGGATGTTTTATGGTACAACTTTCCAGTTTCACCGGCATGTTTTTGTGGATCGGGTTGTTTTGGTGTGTAGCGTGCGCGCTCGAGCCGTGTTGTTTGACTGCAGCTGGATGTGTATTGGCGTGTGTTAGTGATGGGAATGTATGGGATGGTTGTGATGAGTTGTATTGTTGAGGAGGGATGCACTGCTCAGTATTGTTATGCAGGAATCAGGATCCTCTGTGTGTGTGTGTGTGTGTTTACTCTTCCCACCAGAGAAAACTGTTGCAGTTAACCCCCCCCCCCCCCCTTAACATACATGTGTCCCAGGGTTCAGCTAATATATATATATATATATATTAGTGCTGTTGCTGTAAAATTGATTAATTGCATCTGTTTGTTTACATAATATGTGTGTATATGTATATACACACATATACATGCGCACACACATATACACATATATATTATATGAGATATAGATAGATATATATATATAGAGATATAGATAGATATATATATATAGAGATATAGATATATAGAGATATAGATATAGATATATAGAGATAGAGATATAGATATATATATATATTTATAATATAAAATACATAACATAAATATAATATGTATGTGTATATATATATATATATATATATATATATATATATTATAAACATATATACACACATACATTATGTAAACAAAGCTTTTGTTAGATGGTTAGATGTTAAATTTATAAGCAATATTATATATATATATATATATATATATATATATATAATGTGTATATATATAATACATGTGTATATATACATATATATATATATATAAATATACATTATATATATATGTATGTATATATGTGTGTATATAAAATTGTGTGTGTATATATATATATATATATATATATATAATTTGTTATATGTTTTAATTTGAAATTGCTCTTTGAGGCTGCAAAATAATTTTTAATACTCTTCTGCTCTATATGAACGACTGAAAAAGTATTGGAAAAATCATGGAAATGTGTTGGTCAGAGTGTGTGAGAAGCGTTTGTGTTCGGCTGCTCTGCTGCAGGTCTTCTTCTCATTTGTCCTCTGATATGTTGCTGTTTGACTAGTTGCTGACCCAGATTGTAAATGTTTCACAGAAATGCCCTCGTCTCTTCCCTTGATGTTGAAGCGTCCACTCAGGGAGAGATATTGTGTCTGGGAATGACTTCAGGAGTTGCTTGAGTTTGGCTCATCTCTGCTTGCTGGATCCACGCACCTGGATTACTGATTAATTTCCCCCCCATTGTTTGCTGTAATTCTTCATCAGCGATTCCAGGACAGAGAAAAATGACAATAAGTGGCCGAGAGGGCAGACACTGAAAATTCAGCCATGTTTCCCCAAGGCTTTTCCATGGAGAACATGGAAATGTTTATCTCCCGGTGCGTGTCGTTAGTTTCCCATAGGCTGCCAGACGTGCTCGGAACGAAAATGAAATGGAAATTTAATTGAAGTTGACAAAATGATTTTTGTCCCTCAAGTCAAGATTTTGTTCGAGCAGCCAAAACAGAAAGAGAGAGAAAAAAGATGTTTAGTTTCCCTTTATGTAAAATGCTTTTTATAACCTTCATGTGCGCAGAACAAACTAATGCATCGTGACATTGATCTTTTCTCCTCTCACTGTTTGTGTCTTAATGCTGTGAGGTGTGCGAATCTCGTAAAGGACATGTTCAGGTCATATTTAATATTTTTTTATTTTAATATTTTAGAATAAACAATAATTAGGGTATAAATGTGCTTAATTGTCATGTGAATAATGTTGCAATGAAATTTCATATATATATATATATATATATATATATATATAATGAATATATATATATATATATATATATATATATATGAACTTTAAATGAGACAAATATATAACGGTTGTCAAATTGATTAATCATGATATAATAAAAAATTATATAAAATTTGTTTATATAATATTATATATATATATATTAATATATATATTAATATATATATATATATATTAATATATATACATATATATATATATATTTTTAAATATATATATATATATATATATATATATATATATATATATATATATATATATATTTGAGATGTGAAAAAAATGTGGAAAATGTGCTCAGTTAATATGACAATAATGTAATGAAACAATTCCTAATGGATTCACACAAGACTTCTACAAGACATTGAATATAAATGACTTTTTTTGTGACAAACTGTGAGCTGGATAATGTTTTTTTGAGAGCACTCGTCCAGCAGAGGGTGCCAGTTTACTAACATGTCCAGTACAAGTTAGTATTATTTAGTGACCTGGAGTAAGTCGGTTACCGCTGAGGCTGAATGTGAAATATTGCCTGACAGACAAATTATATGAGCCTCGAATGTGTTTTTGCTTTATTCGGCCTTTACCCTGGATGACAGTAAACACTGGCAACCAACACAAAGACCTTGAAATCTAATATCCAGATTCAACCCTGGTGATTTGTCACTCGTGTCCCTTTTCATTGGCAGGATTCTGGCGATGACTTGCTGGATTCTTCTTTCCGCTCGCACAGTATGTGTCCCTTCGAACGGGACGTTCCAAAAGGGATAAAAACCAATAAGGAAAACAGATGTTGTTCTGTTAACTCTGGGCTTTCATGATAAGAGGCTGTAAAAGCGATCTGGGACAGAAACAAGTCCAAAGATGCATACTTCTCTTCTGCTGGAGGGTTTGATGGTGGCTGGTTCGTGGTGTTTCTCTTTACAGCCCCATTTAACTCACCGGTTAAGAGTTAAAGCGCACAAAAACTGAGACGGAACTTTAGTTAAACTTTTAAGTGTCACTGGACTGGTTTCCTTCTCTCCCTCACGCACTTGAAAGAGCTTGCATGGAGCGATAACTTCATGATGTTTTGTTGTGTGCAAGATGTTTTTCTGTCTAGCGACCATTTCGGGTCACTTCAGCCGTTTTATAGTTTGGACTTGAATGTGTGTGAAATAGCATTGGTCTTGCACTCATTTTGTTTTACATACAGAATATTATTAAAGTAAAAAAAAATTTTGAATTCGTTCGAGTCTTTCTATCTAAAATTTTCACGTTTAATTCAGTGTGTTACTTGCAGTTTCTGAGTGGACGTTGCTTATAAGATTAGTTCACTTCAAAATGGAAATTTCCTGATAGTTAAAAAGTCTCTTCTGCTCACCAACAGTACATTTATATGACCAAAAATACAGTAAAAATTCTGAAATATTATTACAATTTAAAGTAAGTGTTTTGTGTTTTAAAAATATAGTAACGTGTAATTTATATCCTGTGATCAAAGCTGAATTTCCAGCATCATTACTCCAGTCTTCAGTGTCACATGATCCTTCAGAAATCATTCTGATATGATGATTTGCTCGTTTACTCTCCTCCATGTCATCCGAGATGTTTAAGTCTTTCTTTCTTCAGGCGAAAAGGAATTAAAGTTTTTGAGGAAAACATTCCCGGATTTTTCTTCATATAGTGGACTTCAATGGGGTTCAACGGGTCCAAATGTCAGTTTCAGTGCAGCTTCAAAGACTCTACATGATCCAGACGAGGAATAAGAGTCTGATCTAGAGAAACCATCACACATTTTATACAAATAAAAATAAAAATAAAAACTTTATTTACTCTTTAATCACAAATACTCGTCTCACACTGCTCTGCTATTGCGTAATCACGTTGGAAAGGTCATGTGGACGTAGGTGGAAGTGTCTACAAAACGAACGTAGTCAAACGGCCTTTACAAAAAACAACGAAGTTGGAGGAGAAAATGAGATTTTCCCCCTACTTCCGTCTACGTCACATGTGATCTTTCCAACGTGATTACATAATGAGTGGAGCATCACAGAGCAGTGCAAGACGAGCATTTGTGTTTAAAAATTATATACGTTTTTTTTTTTTTTAATAAAATGTCCGATGGTTTCTCTAGATCAGACTCTTATTCCTCGTCTGGGATCATGTAGAGTCTTTGAAGCTGCACTGAAACTGACATTTGGACCTTCAACCTGTTGAACCCCATTGAAGTCCACTATAAGGAGAAAAATCCTGGAATATTTTCTTCAAAAGCCCAATTTCTTTTCGACTGAAGAAAGAAAGACTTAAACATCTCGGATGACATGGAGGAGAGCAAATTATCAGGAAAATCCCGTCTTGATGTTGTTTTTGGGCTCTATAGAACATGTTTTCATGCCTGAAATGTTCATTATTCTCCATTGTTCAGTTCCTCTCTTCCCAGTCTGTCAGTAACACTTCCTGTCTCCACCAAGCCCCTCCTCCTAAAAAGTACAATGTGCTCTGATTGGTTGGCTGGTGTGTTTGGGATAGTCTTGTCAAAAGTACCAAGTCGGTACTGATGTAGAGAAGAACTCCCGCTGGAGGGACTTTCCAGAGCTTTTTCATGTTCAAACAGCAACACTAAAGAAAGATGAACATGGAAAAGAGCAGAAAAGAACCCCTTTAAATGAATGACTGCCATGTTCTAACAGCTGGATTTGAGTTTGTGTCCAAAAGTGGTGTAAAAATGCTTCGCTTTGACTATGAAAATTCAATGCATCAATTGGAAAATTCAATAATCAATATAGTTGCTTTAAGAAAGCGCGTTGCAAAAGTCACTGCCATGATTCTAGCTGTTGTGTGCAGTTGATATGATGTTGTGGATGGTTGTTAGGGTGTTGCTAGGTAGTTTCTTAATGTCAACACAGCATGCTTATTGTTCACTTTCAGTCGTGTTGCTTTATGCTTGATATTGGAGACGGTTAAAACTTTGACTGGTTTATTGGCCTGTGTGGATTATGAATGACAGAATTGATCGAATCAAACACGAAATATTTCAGTGTAAGAGTTCATGGGTGAAAGCAGGCCAGACTCGGGTCACTGGAAGCAGATTTGACCCCAGATGACCTTTGCTTGTAGTAGCTGCTCGCAGCACCAGATTGAGTTACAGATGCAACCCAAACACTGGCAAATAAATGGAGAGAGAAAGAGAGGAAATTAGTCATTAGCCGGAGTTTTCTTTTGGAGGCTGCGACTGAGGGTTCGGTTTCAGGGTCAGATGCGATATCTCGATTAAACGCCCTGCAGAAATGTGCTCAGATTTAGTGGAATTGTTGAATTTAAACCTGTCATAACATTTATACAGGCCATTTAAGCACTGTGTTAACGTTCAGGTTCAGAAAACTGACGCAAACGATTCATTCTCTTGCTAAAATTATATTCACAGGTTTATATTTAGAGATAAGATATAGATTTATAGAGATTTCTTTTATATACAGCTCTGGAAAAAATTAAGAGACCACTGCATATTTTTTGTTATTTTGACCAGTTGTTGCTTTTGGCAAATAAATGCACTAAATTACAATATTTTTATTTGGAATTTGGGAAAAATGTCAGTAGTTTATAGAATAAAACAAAAATGTTAATTTTACCCAAACACATACCTATAAATAGTAAACCCAGAGAAACTGATAATTTTGCAGTGGTCTCTTAATTTTTTCCGGAGCTGTATGTGTGTGTGTATATGTTATAAATATTACTAAATATAATAAGAATATTTTTTTAAAAGTCTCTTCTGCTCACCAAGAGTACATTTATTTGACCAAAAATACAGTAAAAATTCTGAAATATTATTACAATTTAATTAAGTGTTTTGTATTTTAAAAATATAGTAAAATATAATTTATTTCTGTGATCAAAGTTGAATTTTCAGCATCATTACTCCAGTCTTGAGTGTCACATGATCCTTCAGAAATCACTCTAAAACGCTGATTTGATGCTCAAGAAACATTTATATTTATTAATTGTGATGCTTCATATTTTTGAGACATTATAAATGTCTTTAATGTAAATTTTGAATCAATGTAATGCATCCTTGCTGAATAAAATCTTTGAACGGTGGTGTATATAATAAGAATATTTTTTTAAAAGTCTCTTCTGCTGACCAAGAGTACATTTATTTGACCAAAAATCCAGTAAAAATTCTGAAATATTATTACAATTTCATTAAGTGTTTTGTATTTTAAAAATATAGTAAAATATAATTTATTCCAGTGATCAAAGTTGAATTTTCAGCATCATTACTCCAGACTTCAGTGTCACATGATCCTTCAGAAATCATTCTGATATGATGATTTGATGCTCAAGAAACATTTATATTTATTAATTGTGATGCTTCATATTTTTGTGACATTATAAATGTCTTTAATGTAACTTTTGAATCAATGGGGAATAAAAGTATTAATTTCTTTAAAACAAAATCTTTGAACGGTGGTGTCTATAATAAGCTCTAATCTATACTAGTGGATGATCAGTTCGATTTGATCCATCTCGCACCCTGGCATATCATAGTATGGATATATAAATATATCACTTTTACAGTCCGGGTAATTGGATCCAGTAGTGCTTCCTCTGAACGCGGGTCTTAGATGGGAGAAATCGATAGCGTATGACGGCGTTCAGAAGTCATATGTGAAATATTACCGACGAAGCCTCACGTTTGACCTGAGCCTGTCAGATTGTTCTCTCTCCGTCTCCGTCCGTCGGTCCGCACAGCTGTCACTGCCGGTATATTTGATATAATGGGGGGTGTTGAGCAGAAACAGGTGTTGTGTGTTAGTTCCACTTTTTTATTTCCCCCCCAAAATGTCACTTGGCTGGATAGAGTTGTCAGAGCGCATTATTGTGAAATACAGCTGGAGGGTTTTGTTTGACTATTGCTACAAAACATTTTCTTTCGCTGTGTAAAGAAAAATGGGGAAAATGTCGTCCAGGTGGACTTACCTCAGAAATAAATGCCAAAAAGACTTTGAACTGGAAAAGGTCTTTGTTTAGCTGGTTCTCCTCATTATAGAAGTAAAATGGGTCGCAAATTCCAGTTGTTATTGTCTTTCATATGTTTCATATTATTATTATTTTATTATTAATTTTGCTATCTTCTGTTTTTTATTTTAATTTTAGTTCCATTTTTAGTTTTGTTTTGTCATTTTATTACATTTTTAAATTTATTTTATAAATTATTATGAAACATTTTTCATTATTTTTTTTTATTTTGTAGTAATTTTTTTTTTTTTCAATATTTCTATTCAGCATTATTTTATTTCTGTTTAGTTTATTTTTTAGTTTAGCCATTTTGTAATGTACGTTTGTCTGGAAAATGTACAAATAATGTATTTTTATTAAGCGATTATATTTTTTAATTATTATTTTAAATGATTAACATTTTAATTACAATATTTTTAAAAAGTTTTATTTATTTAAAATTATTTTTGAGTTTTTAATTTAATTTCTGTTTTCTGTTTTCATTTTATTAGTTTAATTTTTAGTTGTTTTATGTAATTTTTATTAAATTATTATATTTTTTAATAAATTATTATTTTTAAATAATTATTATAAACATTAGTTATTAATTATTAGTTATTTTTTAAGTGTATTCCATCTACTAATTTTAATGTCAAATTTTTATTTATAACTTTTGCTTAATTTAAGTTTTATTTTATTTTATTCCAGCTTTATTTCAATTAATAATTTTTTTTTTTCAATTAAATAGTTTTAAGTTCTTTCTTCCAAACTAGTTTTTAAAGATTATAAATAAATATTCTGCTTTTGTTGATCATTTTTTGAAGGTGCCTCGATCAGATAGCTGCTGCAAACTAATTGTTGCATGAGATGCAAATGCAAAAACATTAAATCCGGCCCAGTTCTCCTCAATGAATCGAGTCCACCAATGTTGTTCGGCTCAAGATCTCTACAGGACCTCTGCTCCTGTGACCCCCTGCCCCGACATTCAGTTTCATTGCACAACCTGTTCGCATTTATCATGTTTTGGGCTGATGCCTTGAAGACGGATGGCTCTGCTCAAGGTCTAGCTGCAGCGTCCAAAAGTCTGCACCCCTAATTCAATGAGATAAATTGGAAAAATGTGCAAATGCAAGTCCTATTTACTAGCCAGCGTCGGGAGTGCATTTCGTAGCCCGTCTCGGAGCGCGGTAAATCTTGCCAGAGTTTCAGAAGGGCTTGGAGAGATCATTAGCCTGACACTAACCAGAGGAAAGATCTGGGACAACGGCCTTCTCTGGACCCGCACCAAACATCCAGCCTGTGAAGGCCCAACTCAAACGACTGCTGCTCGTTTTCAGGAGGTTTGTTTAAGCCAAGTTTGTTGGTCTATAATGAAAAAGTAATGAAATATATGATTGCTGAGGCAAGCTTCTGTTGCACATTTTTGAGACAGAAATACTCTTATTAGAGCTGCACGATTCTGGATAAATTGAGATCACAGTTTTGTTTTTTTACTTTCAAACTGAGATCATGATTCTCCCACAATTCTGAATAGACAACCAAACAAAATAACACGTCATTTATTAGAGGTTCTGACAAAATATTAGTTGCTGCAATCTATTTAAAATGTTTAATTAATCTGAATGAGTTCTTTTAAAAAATCAGGATGAATGAATGAATCATTCAATGACTCATTCGTAAAGGCTTCATTTGTTTCATTACTGGATGAATCAGCATTTTTTGAACAAATCTCTTGAATGAACAATTCAATGACTCACTCAAAAACTTAACTTGTTTTATTACTGGATGAATTAGAATTTTTTTGAACAAATCCCTTGAATGAATGATTCAATGACTCTCATAAAGACTTGTTTCATTACTGGATGAATCAGCATTTTTTGAACAAATCTCTTGAATGAATGATTCAATGACTCTCATATAGACTTGTTTCATTACTGGATGAATCAGCATTTTTTGAACAAATCTCTTGAATGAACGATTCAATGACTCTCATAAAGACTTGTTTCATTACTGGATGAATCAGCATTTTTTGAACAAATCTCTTGAATGAATGATTCAATGACTCTCATAAAGACTTGTTTCATTACTGGATGAATCAGCATTTTTTGAATAAATCTCTTGAATGAACGATTCAACGACTCTCTCAAAGAGTTCACTTGTTTCATTACTGGATGAATCAGCATTTTTTGAATAAATCTCTTGAATGAACGATTCAACGACTCTCTCAAAGAGTTCACTTGTTTCATTACTGCATGATTCAGCATTTTTTGAACAAATCTCCTGAATGAATGATTCAGTGACTCACTCAAAGACTTTACTTGTTTCATTACTGGATGAATCAGCATTTTTTGAACAAATCTCTTGAATGAATGATTCAATGACTCTCATAAAGACTTGTTTCATTACTGCATGATTCAGCATTTTTTGAACAAATCTCTTGAATGATTCAATGACTCTCATAAAGACTTTACTTGTTTCATTACTGGATGAATCAGCATTTTTTGAACAAATCTCTTGAATGAACGATTCAATGACTCTCTCAAAGAGTTCACTTGTTTCATTACTGGATGAATCAGCATTTTTTGAACAAATCTCTTGAATGAATGATTCAATGACTCTCATATAGACTTGTTTCATTACTGGATGATTCAGCATTTTTTGAACAAATCTCTTGAATGAATGATTCAATGACTCTCATAAAGACTTGTTTCATTACTGGATGAATCAGCATTTTTTGAACAAATCTCTTGAATGAATGATTCAATGACTCTCATAAAGACTTGTTTCATTACTGGATGAATTAGCATTTTTTTGAACAAATCTCTTGAATGAATGATTCAATGACTCTCTCAAAGAGTTCACTTGTTTCATTACTGGATGAATCAGCATTTTTTAAACAAATCTCTTGAATGAACGATTCAATGACTCACTCAAAGACTTCACTTGTTTCATTACTGGATGAATCAGCATTTTTTAAACAAATCTCTTGAATGAACGATTCAGTGACTCACTCAAAGACTTCACTTGTTTCATTACTGGATGAATCAGCATTTTTCAAAGACATTTTTCAATGATTCATTGACAAATACATTTTAACAGTCACTTGTCGCCACCTACTGGTGTAACGATGTAATAATACAATCATTATTTGAAGCATCAAGTTCCTGTCAAAAGATGATTTACTCTATTTTGCTCACTACCGTAGACATCAGTGTTTATATCCGAACTATAAACGTTTATTCAAATACTTCTGTGATAATATGAATATTTTTAACACAGAAATAAAGATACTGTGAAGCTGTTCCATACCTATCTGTGATCGTACTTGTTAAAGGTTTAATAGACACAGGAGAATCGTTGTCATTTTAGGAATAAGTTCGCGATCTTTTAACAATTAATCGTGCAACTCTTATATGGATCCATGCAAAGCCAGATAAATCGGTCTTATTGAACAATGTTAATAGATGAAAAAACTTTAAAAAAACCCCAACTAATTGCCATTGGTTGGTGGCGATGATTTAATAGGTGGGTGTGGCTATGAGGCTCCGCCTTCTTTTATGTGGAAATCGTCTCCGGTTCATTTCTTCTGATCAGTCGAGAGATCAGATGCGAGGAAAAACATGAACTCACTGGAGAGCCGCTTTATTTATTTAGGTAATTTTAATCGAAAGCGACACTGTCGCTGTTTTTAATAGTGTCAAGCTGCTCGATTTTTATAAAGTGTTATAAATAAACATGACATGATGAGAGCTGGTGCAAACATATCGATATCGCTGTGATCAGATGCTTCCTGAACTGCTGTTTTCTCACCGCTGTCATTTTTGTTGTGTGTTTATTTTGTTGTAAAGAGAAAAGTGCGCTAACAGTATATCGCTGCTCACATATTTCCAACTTCCTTCGACCCCTAAGCGAAGAACGAAAAACAACTTCGCCGTGTGTCTATCGGGACATTAACACCTAGCAAAGTGCCAACATGCACTTAAACACCCCAGCGACTGCATAGCAACGCCTTGGCAACCACCCAGAGTTTTGCATAGGCAAACACATTGTAGTTTCTGTCAAAGTGAATTAGTTCATATCAAGTTCTCCATGTGATCTTTCACTATGTTTAAGTTGTTTAGTTGAGCTACGAAAACTTCCATTAGGGATTCTGGCTTTTGATTGTGGATAAAGTAAAGGATATTTGACAGATGAATGTGCTTCTTGATGCGAGGGGAGTTGAGATTGAGCAGAGCTTTACTTAAGTACATTTTCGTTTCACCAGTTCAGTTTACTGGTGTGGTTTGTTTCATTTCTGAATCACATCTTTGTGTTCTTCAGTTCTCCTTCACGACCTGATATCCTTTAGTTTTTCCAGACTTTAGTACCTCGAGCACTTTTCCTGGCACACTCTCTTGATTAGAAGCTATAGCACTCAATTCTTTGGCTAGAAATATACTTTATGGTTGTACACCAATGCGGATGTGAATGCTTGGCCAATTCATTGCTAACACTCTTATCATTAGAGCTGAAGACGGTTTACACTGTACCACATTATATTTTATAGCAGGGGTTCTCAAATCTCCCCCTCGAGATCCACTTTCCGGCAGATTTTAGCACCTCTTCAGGAATATTAAGGTTTGATCAGGGTTGGAGCTGAACTCTGCAGGAAAGTTGAGGTGAGAACTGCTGCTATAGTACTGTTGTTCACTATAGCGCCCCCTGTGGCAGGGCTGACTCTGAGAAATGTCGTCTGACACATTTCAAAATGTAACTATTGTGCCGTGATATAAAAATACTTTATAGTTTATATAATGTTGTTTTTTTGTTTGCTTGTTTGTTTTGTAGAAATTAATACTCCTCCTAAAATAGGCTTCTTAAATAATTTTCTATATAAATATGTATTTATTTGTGGACCTAAAAATGTTTTCTTTTTTTCTGTCAGAAAAAATTATTAAAAAACTAAAAAATATAATCTAATTATTAATTAATTGTCCTGCGATAGGCTTCATTTACTAGGCTTCAATGTTTATTTATTTATTTAACTTAAAGAATTAATGATCTTAAAATAAGCTTCATTTTCTAGAAGAAAATTATATTTATTTATATATACTCATTTATTTTTTATTTATTTTTTTAAATTATGAATGGTCTTTATTTGCTATATTACATTATGTATTCTTGTATTATTTATTTAAAAGTTTTAATGTACTGTAAGTATTTATTTATTTGTTTATTTTAAATGATTAATGGTCCTGATATAGCCATCATTTTCTGTCCAAAAAATACTTAAAAAGTATTAATGATCCTAAAATAGGCTTCATGTATTTATTTATACATTTATTTATTATAAATTATGAATGTTCCTAAAGTAGTATATATGAGAAATAGGTAACACTTTATTTTACAGTGTCATTGTTACACGTAATTACTGTAGTAATAACTATAAATTATGCATAATTACATGCAATTAACCCTAAACAAACTTAAATGCATAATTACACTGTAATACTGACACCTTAAAATAAAGTGTAACCGAGAAATACATTATATTATTCCTAAAAAAGGCTGTAAGTATTTATTTATTTATTCTGACAAATGCAACCCAGACACGTTCTTAAAACTCAAAAATAATTCCATCACAAATACATTAAATGACGACAGCGTTTATTTTCCCAAAAGCCGCACCACAACATTTCCTTCTTCAAAGACCTCTACAAAAGAAGCCTTTGAATCCCGCGAGCTCTTTACGTATTCAGCAAGCGCTCGGATGCGCTCATGTTTGGCAGGCGGAGGCGAGGCTGACCTCACCTTCTCTTGACACTTGTTGATCGGCCCGTGAATGCTGAATCACTCCGGCATACGAGCGGATCTCTGCTCTATAAATTCAAGCCAGATTGAAGGATTCAAAGGGCAAAGATCAAGATCGATCCCAGTGTGGGATGTGGGAAAGAACAACGTCTTTTGTTCAGATCGTGTAATAGATTTTCCTCAGAGCCGGACTGTGAGTGTGTTTTATCCCACTTCTGTTAGGTTTTATACGAGTGACACGCATTGCTAGACTAAATTTACTAGTTTTTTTTTCTTCAGAACATCAAATCATCTCATATGTAACATTAATGCTGGATTTTCAGCCTCATTTTGACTTTGACTTGAATTCGAGAAAGAAATTCAGACATCTCCAAACCACTTCCTCTTTCACTTCCCCCTAAAAAGCCAATTAGCCGAGCGGCCGCTCCTAATGACGGGAATTTATGAAGTGAATCCGCTCCGATGTGAATAAAGCCTGTTTGTTCACCCACATCCAGGTGTTCCGACTCATTTTTCCAGCTTCTCCTCATCGTTATTGTCATCTGTAGTTGCCAGCTGTACAACGTTCCACATGTGATGCATTACGTTTGCAGAAACTTTCCTCATGTGCCTGAGCTGTTCAGTCTTCAGAGTCACATGATCCTTCAGAAATCATTCTGATATGATGATTTGATGCTATAATAATGTACTTTCACACTCTTTCCTCTTATCTTCATTTTTGCTGTGAGTGTGTGTGTGTGTGTGTGTGTGTGTGTATTCCCTACATTATGAGGACCAAATGTCCCCACAGGTATACTAATACTAGTAAATTTTGATCTTGTGGGGACATTTTTTGGTCCCCATGAGGAAACAAGCTTATAAATCATACAGAATGATCTTTTTTGAAAATGTAAAATAGCAGAACATTTAGTGTGATGGGTAGGTTTAGGGGTAGGGGTAGTGTAGGGGGACAGAAAGTACAGTTTGTACAGTATAAAAACCATTACACCTATGGAATGTCCCCATAAACCATGAAAACACAACATTGTGTTTGTGTGTGGGTTTTCCCTACATTATGGGGACCAAATGTCCCCACAGGTATAGTAATACTAGTACATTTTAATCTTGTGGGGACATTTTTTGGTCCCCATGAGGAAACAAGCTTATAAATCATACAGAATTATCGTTTTGAAAATCTAAATTAGCGGAACATTTAGTGTGATGGGTAGGTTTAGGGGTAGGGGTAGTGTAGGGGGACAGAATGTACAGTTTGTACAGTATAAAAACCATTACGCCTATGAAATGTCCCCATAAAACATGAAAACACAACGTGTGTGTGTGTGTGTGTGTGTGTGTGTGTGTGTGTGTGTGTGTGTGTGTGTGAGTGTGTGTGTGTGTGCATTTTTGTGATTTATGAGGACACAAATGTGTATAATGTCATGGATGTTACACTCGTATTACGACGTAAACATGTTTTATGAGGACATTTCATGCGTCCTCATAATTCAAATAGCTTTAAAAACATACTAAACAATGTTTTATTGAAAATGTAAAATAGCAGAACATTTTGTGTGATGGGTAGGTTTAGGGGTAGGGGTAGTGTAGGGGGACAGAATGTACAGTTTGTACAGTATAAAAACCATTACGCCTATGGAATGTCCCCATAAAACATGAAAACTCAACATTGTGTGTGTGTGTGTATGGGTTTTCCCTACGTTATGAGGACCAAATGTCCCCACAGGTATAGTAGTACTAAATTTTGATCTTGTGGGGACATTTTTTGGTCCCCATGAGGAAACAAGCTCATAAATCATATAAATCAAATAAGTGTAGGTGGACAGAATGTACAGTATAAAAACCATTACGCCTATGAAATGTCCCCATAAAACATGAAAACAGAACATGAGTGTGTGTGTGTGTGTGTGTGTCAGAGGAAAGTTTCACAGAGCTCTGTGTCAGTGGAATGTCTCTGTTTACTAGGCAAACGTTCCTGTCAATCCAGAGAGACGGATTCTCTCAGGAATGGGAGCAATGCAGACATCAATCACAGGCGTTTTTCTGTAGGCTGGGTGAGATAATGATATAATGCCATCTATTTTACAGTGTTTTTTTATTGGCCATTAAGTTTCCTGAAGTTGTGAGAGTGTGAAGATACAGATCACACTGTATTTTAATACAGTCTCACTTCAGTTGCAAAAACGCTGTTGGAATGCGATTCGTTTTGCGAATCGGTTCTTTTTTGAATAAATCGGCGCCAAACTCCGATTCTTTGATTCGTATGTATCATCACTCAAACATATTCACAGAATTATTTAATTGTTTTAGTAAATACATGTAAGAAATAATTGACCACAGGCTGTTGAATTATTAGATAATATTGCGCACCCGTGGTGGTAATGCATCATTTTCTAATAATTCAATGGACCGGAGTCAATTGATCGTTCGTAAAGCCCCGCCCCCTTTAGTTACTGTTGCTATGCGCTCTCACGCCACACATCATGTTCTCACGCAGTGAAAAATACAGAGGACACTGACAACGTATGAAACAGTTTCATATTTAATATATAGTAATTTTGTAAAGCAGTTGAATCAATGAATAGCGTCTAGTGTGTGTTTAATGTGTGGTGACAGATCGCTGTAGCTCCTCGTGAAGCGATCATCTCTTCATACTAGTTCATTTATAGCATCAAATAAACATGAATGAACATCAGAAGGAATGTTGTTTCAAGACGTGATTCAAGTTCACCAACGTTAATCTGAATTCTTATAATCACATCAGAATGATTTCTGAAGGATCATGTGACTCTGATGACTGCAGTAATGATGCTGAAAATTCAGCTTTGATCACAGGATATAAATTATATTTGAACATGTATTCACATAGAAAACAGTTATTTTAAAGTGTAATAATATTTCACAATTTTTCCTGAATTTTTGAAATAAATGCAGCTTTGGTGAGCAGAAGAGACACACTGTCTATATTCAAAACAGAATCTTCCAGGTATTTTATTTTCGTGAGTTTTTGTCCTCTAAACACATGTGTTTTCTCCGTCTGCTGACGATCAGCGCGTCACACTTCATCGCAGTGATTGGCCTGACCGCGGGGGACGCGAGTTTGAAATATTTTCTTAGCGGGATATACGTGATTTAGACTGCCAGATCTTATTTAACGTAAAAAAAGAAACAAGTTCTCTGCTTTTGTTCTTCCAGGAAGCTTGTTAGCTAAGATCCACTTTGAGATTTGACAGCTGGTGTTTAATACCTATGACTACAAACATAAGAAATGCGACACAAAGTCTGTGAATATGGTTATGGGTCATGATTATAATGGAGACGTTGTTAGTTTAGTCATATTTATTTTAATGTTTTGTTTTTTTTTCCATCAAATGCTAATGATGTGCCTTGCCTCTGTAATGTAGACCACATGCTTCATGCCGTAAACATCTGCAAATGAATCTTGGATGCAGTAAAGAAGGAAATAGGTGTCTAGGAAAAAATGCATTTATGTAGTCTTGTAGTTTGGATGGATGACAGGAATTGACGTATGAATGTAGTTAGTTTTAGTTGCTAAGTCAAGCATTACTGTTTGTGCGACTTCTGAAAATAATGTGATGTAGGATTTAAGAACTAAAATGTATCTCGGTTTCCACACTGTTTTCAACATTGATAATAATCATAAATGTTTCTTGAGCATCAAATCATCATATCAGAATGATTTCTGAAGGATCATGTGACTCTGAAGACTGGAGGAATGATGCTGGAAATTCAGTGTTTCATCACAGAAATAAATTACAGTTTACTATATATTCACATAGAAAACAGATATTTTAAATTGTAATAATATTTCACAATTTTTACTGTATTTTTAATCAAATTAATGCAGCCTTGGTGAGCAGAAAAGACATTAAAAAATATCCGGCAATTAACATATATTATTATTATATATTAACAATTATAATTACATATATATTAACAAAATATTTTCTTACTTTTTTTTTTTTTTTTTTTTTTTACAGTGTGTGTTGTTGAGAATAGATGTTGCATTACTAAAAAATAAAAGTTACCGTGATTTTTTTTTTTTCAGCTTGAGGGCACGTTTACAAAATATGTGCTGAAAACGGAAAAGTTTTGCGTTTTTCGCATACAGACGATAACGTTTTTAGGAAGATCGCCGTTCACATGCATCCGCGAAAACAACTAAAAATGCTGTATTCTGCTACCAGGCCAGTAGATGGCGCTCCAACAGACTCAATACGTAACACGTATACGCATGACGTCACTGCTTTCACAAATTTGCGTTTTTGTTGTTTACACAGAGATGATAGTGGTATCGTTTTCAAAAGTTTGTGTTTCCAGGCCCCCAAAATGATATTGTCGCGTAAATTTACATTTTAATCATTTAGCAGAGGCTTTTATCCAAAGCGACTTACAAGTGAGGCAATTAGGGGTTAGGTGTCTTCCTCAAGGGCACTTTAGTCATGGTATCGAAGGTGGAGAGAGTGCTGTTCATTCACAATCCCCACCTTCAATTCCTGCCGGCAGGGGAATCGAACCAGCAACCTTCAGGTTACAAGCCCGACTCCCTCACCATTAGGCCACGACTACCCATCTCGTAAATAGCCATCGCGTAAATACTTCTAGCCACTAGGACAGTTCCCCGGGAACTAATTTCTCCCCCAGGCCATATTCCTGGTTGCATTCGCACCGGGAATAGGAACTCTGAAGCGGCCGACAGCGGCGTTTTTAAGCACTGCATTTACAAACGCTAAAAACCAGTGAATGGAGGATGTTGTGATCGGAGCGTGTTTGTTGTGTTTAGTGATAATTGAGATGTAAATACATAATCTACGCTACTAAAAGAGCAAAAAGTGGGGCTAAGAGACAAAATCTCCTGCAACTTTCAGTATCGAGGCGGAGAAAACACAGCCCTGCAGACAACAAGTAAATGCCGTTATCACTGTTTTCCATGTTCGTGAAGTAAATATGTTTAAAAATGCCGGGTGGTGGTGTTTGACATGCGTTTGACCAATAAACATACACTTACGTTACTTAGTTCCTGGTCTACAGCTCTGAAGTAGGAGCTCATTTAGTTCCCCAAAAGGAGTTCCTAGAACTACAACTCCACCGGTATGAACACGGCAAAATCTTCTAGGAAGTTCTAGGAAGTATGAAAAGGTTCCTCCCTTAATGAACGGCCAAAACGGTGTCGTTTAAACAGCCCGTGTATTTCTCTTTTGAAAATGAACTTCTAAATTAATCTCTTTTTATATTTCATGCACGTGAAAAACTTCTCAGATTTTAGACATTGTGCGTTTATCGGTTGGTTTGTGGGAAATTTCATGTCAGCGTGTTTTTAGGAGACCTTCCAGTGTCCGGTCAGTTTCTGTAATCTTCACTTTGACCCTTTGAAGCCTTATTAACGGCTCAGGAGAGGGCAGAGGAGCCCTGACCCCGCTTCTCTGAGGCCCGCGCGGCCCTTGCAGGAGCTGCCATTATAATGCAAGAGTCCTGAAGTGGCATTTGAAAACCCCGGGAGGTGTGTAACACTTTCCCCCCCTTTTTGTCCCAATTAAGCTCATTTTTGCTCATTAGTAAAGACTTCATTCGCACAATAGTTTTTTCATACAAATGCTGTTCCACTGTGCGTGTCAAACTTCTAGCCTGTTCGCAGCTGACTATAGAAGACACAGTAAATAGTGAAATGTACACCATCATTTAAAAGTTTGGGGTCAGTAAGATTATTTTTAAAGAAATTAATACTTTTACTCAACAAGCATGCATTAAATTGATCAAAAGTCGCAGTAAAGACGTTTCTAATGTTAAAAAGATTTCAAATAAATGCTGTTCTATTGGTCAGAGAATCCTGGGGAATAAATATATTGGTTTCCATAACAAAAATAGGAAAATGAATCCTATGTTTTACCTTAATGTTATTGTGATATTGTAAAGATATTGCTTAAATTGCAAATTATGTATACGTCATTGTACTATTTGTTTTATTTTATTCTGATTGAAGTTAAAACATAAAGCATATTATATTGTAATGAGAATCTAACAAGAACCAACTTTGGTAATGAATTACATTTTTTTTTTTTTTTTTTTTTTTTTAATTAAAATAATTAATTATTATATTTAATTTATTTAATTAATTTATTATAATTATTAAAATAATATCAAGTAACTTCACCTTTATTTATATACTCTTTGAAACAATTTTCACTCAGAAATTGCTTGTAAATTTCACAAATAATTACAAAGAATATTAGGGGCTTTAATGTAAGAATTTATGTATTATTTGCTTTTTCATTGCGAATGTGTGAACAGCTTGTAACGAGACCTTCCCTGGTTTGTCTATGAGAGCCTTTAAATCTGAAGGACTCGGGACGTTTTTGCCAGAAAAATCAAAGGGTTGTGATGTTCTCCATTCAGTGACTTTACAGAGAAGCTTCACGAATCTTTTGAGTCGAATCAGTGGTTCTGATCGCGTATCAAACTGCCAAAGTCACGTGAACTATTAAAACTGCGAAACTCTTATGACGTAACGAAGCCTCGTTTACAGAAATCACGTGACTTTGTCGCTCCAAACGACTGATTCGACTCAAAAGATTCGTGAATCAGTGTTTTGAAATCGTCCATCACTAGATATTGTTGAATAAAGTCATTATTTAGTTTTTTTGGTGTATTCTCATCGCTTTATAATATTAAAGTTAGTCACATGACCTGTTTTAAATATGTTTTAGTATCTTTATGGACATTGAAAGTGTTCATTATCTGTCAATAGAGACTCACTGAACCATCTGATTTCATCAAAAATATCTTCATTTGTATTCTGAAGATGAACGACATGAGGGAGAGGAATTAATGACTGAAATCTCATTTTTGGGTGAACTAACTCTTTAAGACATGCTTTTTTGGGAGTTAAATAATGGCGCAAACACCAGTACATTGACTAGCTCAAACCTTAGTAAATCACGTCGCGTGATTCATTTAAATATTATCCTCACATACATTTTGTATCTGAAAGGGAAACTCCTCCAAATGCATATGTGAAACAAGTCCACACCTTTTCCAGCGCTAATTTTGTCTTTAGTAAATCCTGACGGTAGTTTTTTAACGCCTAAAGAGCAAGCAAGCTGTTAGTAAATCTGGCCCATAAAGTTCTTCAATTATGACACAAATGAAATGTAATCCATAAAGCAGCTCTACAGATGACAATAAATGTCACGATGCTGTGCTTTGTTTTGCACGATCATTCCTTTTGATGTTTGCGAGACCTCGTGTTGCTGTCGTCGTCGTCGAGGCGGTTTCATTAATTATTAAAGGTGAGACTCGCACAGCTGCAGAACTGCATTTAATTGGACCCACACACAGAAGACGAGACGAGGTGATTCGTCACGGAGGAAACCTCGTCTCCCGGTGTCAGAGTTTTGCTGCGAGGCAACCAAACAGCTGTGTTGACGGTGCGGTCGTAGATTACAAACAGCAACTTTTCCGGCGAGCCAGCGTTTCTGCACGAGGACGTCCTTTGATCATCTGCCGTTGTTAAACTTCACGATTGCCCTGGCGTCAGATAAAACTCCTGATTACTGTCTTAATGACAGGGTTGAAGTCCAATAGAGATCCCATGATGCTCAGCTTTCAGTGTTTGTTGTTTATGCCGATAGTAACTCGAGTGGCTTAGAGTATAAAGGTAGTATAAATGTTTTAGATGTTGCATCGGTGCCAAACGGCCGTGGTTGCCAAGGTGCATTTTATAATAATAATCAATAAATGACATTTATTTTACTTTATTTATAACTTTACTAAGCATGTGTTCAAAAGTTTGGGGTTATTAAGTGTTTTTGAGTCTCTCTCGAAAATACTGTGAAATATTATTACAATTTAAAATTACTGTTTAAATATATTATAAACTGTACTTTATTCCAATTTTCCAGTCTTCAGTGTCACATGATCCTTCAGAAATCATTCTGATTGGATGATTTGATGCTCAAGAAACATTTATTTTGATCTTCGTATTTTGCGGAAATCATATGATTTATTTTTTCAGGATACTTTGAAGATTAAAAACAACATTTACTTGAAATAGAAATATTTTGTAACATTAAAAATGACTTATGATCAATGTAATGCACTCTTCCTGAATAAAAGTATTAATCTTTTGAACATGAATCTTTGCAACATGGAGAGTTTTGACTGTTTTTGTGCGCTTTGCATCGAGCCGTTTTGTTTCTATCCACCGAATCCCTCACAGTCTTGATCGATGGTGGTTTGCGCAAGCTGCTTTTCTTACTGAAAGGAGTCAAAGCTTTCCACTAATTGAAAGAGTGTAAGTGATGGTTGAAGATGCCGAGATCTCCGGTTTGGTCTCAGGAAGGAGATCTGAGGCCTCTGACCTCTCGCCACAAAGAGGGTCTTCTCATCCTAACATCCTAAGCTGGGAAGAGCAAATATTTAGCAGCCTCACAACAATGACGGACTGGGAAAAATGGATCGCTAAGTGTGTTTCATTCTTCAAGACCTCTAAGCTCTTCAGAATGGGGTGGAAAAATAAAAAACAAGTACTAGGAGTAATTATTGAGGTTTCCTCTGGGCTGGATTTGCTTTAATAGCCAGTGGCATTATGGCGGTAGGTTTTTTTTCCTTTATTGAAAAAGTGTGTTAGGGGTCCTCCTATAAATCTTTGGAGGTGGATATTCGCTCAGTGCTGTTTGGAAAACTACTTAAAGCCCATTATATGCCACGAAATATTCAGCGTTCCTCCCTCCCGTCTCAGACGCTAACACTGACTTGATTGTCTGACACGCTGGTTCTGATTTTATGGCTCTACTTCTGCTTTGAAAACATCTCTTTCCATGTCGTCCGTCCGTTTCATGCAGCATTAATTGCTTGTTCTGTAAATATACAGTTGTGCATCAAAATACGGTCATCTTACAGAAACAGGAGGTTGTTAAAATGAGAAAAGCTTTACATTTGGGTCAACAGCGTGATTTATTGAATCTCAGTAAGTTTCACAGGTGCAGGAGGACGGTTTATGATGAACCAGATGTTCGGTTGATAATATCCCCAATCCAGCTTAGGTTCAGGATGCAAAAAAAGTTTGGGGTCAGTAATATTTTTTTTAAATGTTTTTATCTCATCTGCTCACCAAGGTTGCATTTATTTGATCGAAAATACAGTAAAAATTGTGAAATATTATTACAATTTAAAATAGCTGTTTTCTATGTGAATACATTGTAAATTGTAATTTATATCCGGTGATCAAAGCTGAATTTTCAGCATCGTTACTCCAGTCTTCAGTGTCACATGATCACATGGAATCATATGATGATTTGATGCTCTAGAATGATTATTATCGGTGTTGAAAACATGAAATTGAAATATAAAATGAATGCCTATGTATTGCATAATAAACAAACAGATATTGGAAACAAAAAACACCAAATATCACATAAGCTAACTAAAAAAAACTGAACGAGAAATGCTTGATTTCACGACCTATAGCTTCAATTATATACAAGTATATAAACTATATAATTTAAAAGGCCATTATAACGCATTTTAAACAATATAAATCATGTAATTTTTGCTGTAATTAAATAATTGCATAACTCACATTCATACTATATAGAATGTACTTTTCTTAGCGGTCATGAAGTAATTAAAATACGTATGCGATTTCGGTGTCTTCACACAGTTTTGTAACACCACACTGAGAATACAGAGCGTTTGCCGGATTTTATAAGTTTAGCTGCGGACTTCTGGAAAATCAGTTTGTGCAGGAGACGGACAAAGTCAGTCCCTATTTCTCTGCTTTGCAGATTTTTTTCTTCCTGGGAAACTCGCAGTGTAACGTCCGCTGAGATTTGCTGCTGTCAGACCTGCTCCTGATGTCATTGATGTTAATATGTTTTGAGCTCATTTAGCGGATGAAGGATTAATCGCAGGCCCCAGCAGGTTCTGGGTGGAGAACGTGTTGTAGTCAACTAGTCATTTTTACAGAAAGTTCAGTTTAGAGATCTTCTCGCACACACTCGTATAATCATCTAATAAATCAAAGTATGGCAAAAGAGTATGTGTTTCTCGCTTTTAGGGTCTTGGATATCAATATTCGTCTGCCAAAAGCACTACGCACACCCCGTTTATTGTGAAAATTTGTGCTGAGTGTTTTGGAACGACCCTCATCCGTTCATACAAACGGAGAAAGATTTTAGATGGACGTCACGCACAATTGGAGCTGCACAATTCATCGTTAAAAGACCACAATCTCCATTCAAACGCGTGATCTTATTCCTATGACAACTATTTGGCTCTGTCTGTCGTGATGTATAAGCACAAAATGGCTTCACGAACACCACATAGTATCATTATTTCTTACAATAATTCAAATTGTCACAGAAGTACCGCGATAAAAGTTTATAGTTCGGATATAAACACTGATGTCTGCGAGCAAAATCAAGTAAATAATCTTTTGAAAGTAACTTGGACGCTTCAAATAAAGATTGTCGTTACATCATTACACCAGTAGGTGGTGACAAGTTATTAAAAATAACTATTAGACTATTGAATCATTCAAAAGATTTGTTAAAAAAAACGGTGATTCATCCAGTAATTAAGAATTTCAGTGAGTCATTGAATCATTCACTCAATCTATTTAAAAAATATTTCTAGTTAATTAAATATTACCTATATATATTTGTCGAAATTAGCATTTTGTCTGAGCCTCTAGTAAATTCTACGTTATTTTGTTTTAGTTTTCTATTCGGAATCGTGGGAAAATCATGATATGTTTTAAACTAAAAAATGGTGATTCTCAGTTTATTCAGAATTGAGCAGCTTGATTTGTGCATATTTATGCGATATACAGTATTTTTGAATTGCATATAAGCTTAAAATTACCCGCTATGAGAGCAGCTGTCCGTTTTGTACGGACACCCGTTCATGTTCTTTTGAAATATACAGGGTTAAACACACACATGCACCCGGATTTCTCATTTCCGAGCCACTATTACTGTACGAGCATGTTATTTTCCTGTCACAGTATCACTTTTCGTACATTATTTGTCGTTAAATAGAGGAGGAAGTGAAAGCGAGACGCAAAGGACATCCCCGCACCCTCCAAAGCACATCAGAAAAACAGATTTGATTTTAAATATTGAAACGGTGACACACTCTCTGCCTTAGAAACATTAGTGTGGCAGATGAAGAGCGCACACATGTGTGTGTTTATAGGACACGTTTGTCAAAGCACACATTAATCATTCTGCGGCTCGTGTTCTGTCTGCTGGTACCCTGATGCTACGGTTTCAGACGGCAATTCTCAACAAAAATGTTGCCGTTTTGCAGACTTGACAATTGTTGCCTAGTTATGTTTGCAACCCATTTTACTTCGACTACATTAGCATCAACACCAACGCTATATTGATCTGTTCATTGTAAGCGTGCCGCTGCAGTTTTGTCGCCTGTTTCTTGAAATGCTCGAGCGCTTTAAAGCAGGATTGAATCTGATTGGCTGTCAATGTTTCTTATTGTTCGTCAGCTGGAAAAAATTGTTCCGATTCCAACGAGATCGCTCCTCTGTGCCGTTATAGTTGTGGTGTGAATTCTGATATTCTTTTATAATTAGAATGATTTTTAAAACTATATCTTTATCTTTACGGAGTGCCTATTTGCACTAGCTTGATCAACTCCACAGCAACTACATAAATTTATCCACTAACCGTTCAGAAACGTCTAAAAGTTCTTAAAAGAGTCTCTCCATCAGTGTCGACTCCGGTTTGAACAATGTGAGGATGAACACCGTCTGCGTGAGATTCTCCAGCTCTGTTGTTGTTGAGCTGTTAAAGCTCTGCGCTTTTCTGGAAAGGGGGCGGGGAGCAGCAGCTCATTTGCATTTAAAGGGACACACACAAAATGGTGTGTTTTTGCTCACAGCCAAATAGGGACAAATTTGAAAAGTGATAATAAGTGATCTGTGGGGGATTTTGAGCTGAATCTTCAGACACCAGAAACTTATATTACATCTTTAATGTTGACTTTTTACGTGTTTAACCCCTAAAATCACACAGGTGGGACGCTTGGCGGTCTTTTAATTTACTGCCTTTTTTCATATCACATATTTTATTAATTCGTATCGTTCGAAAAACTTGTGAACACAAGATTCAGCCTGTGAAAACCACTTTGAAATCGGATGTTATGTTACCATGGTAACGGTACCTATTGTGTGGTGTCATATTACAGTATATATTTTAGCTACTTTATAGTCGAAACCTTCTAATCTTGACAAAACACATATTGTCGTATAGTTTCACGGTTTCATAATTGGACTGTTTTGGGATAGAATTAATATTTGGAAAGACAGTTATAAATCTGTAACAGGAAAACTCAATTCAATAGAATGTCGGTGACACCCGGTGGCTATTTTTGGTACAGCGCCTAAACAAAATCTCGTAGGAACTTCAATTTTTATGATATCAACTTCAAATTTGGAACACAACTTGGTTAGATGTATGGAGTAAAATATATTTGATAAAATATACATTTGTATAAAATAAAAAATGTATAGTACAGTACATTTGACTTACAGTACTTTAAACTTTCTTAACTTTTTCATACTTTATTTTTTTATAATCTTCTCTAAAAGAGGACCAAACTTAATTCAAGCATTCTTAAATTATAATCATTTAAGTTTGGATAGTGCATTTTTATATCTATTCTCAAAAAATGGGGGTGACATTTAAGGGGTTTTCACTCACAGTCGGACAGTATTTCACAAGTTGCTGTTCACAATTTTGGAGATCTGACTTTTTTTTTTTCAAGTTGTGGTAAAACACTATTTCAGTCTTTCTGCTTCATGTTTAATTCGATGCGTCACTTGCCATTTCTTTAATTATTTGTAAAATGGTTTCAGAGTAAATCCTGCATCAATTCGGTGTTCCAGCTGGAGACAAATCCAGCCGCCCACTGGTGCTTGTTTTTTGCATTGTCAGCATGCTTGGAAGCGTTTGCAAGATAACAAATATGCGATAATAAATCAAATTTTAGTCCCAGAAGGACTTAAGAGGTTTTTTGAGGTGACTTGGAGCAGGAAAGTGGGGATTGCAAAACACTATAGTATCACCAATACATTTTTTACAGCCATATTTGGCGCAAAACTTGGCCTCATATATATATATATATATATATATATATATATATGGCAATGATTCAAAATACAGGTTAAAGTAGGATAGGCTTCCAGCTAATCTGGAAGTGAATAAATACATAATGCATGAAACTGAGATCTGTAATGAAATATGGACAGATTTGTGTGTGTGTTGTTGTGTTATTTTCACATTTTTAATGCGGCCGGCAGGTGTTGGTTCACGATACTCATTGGAAACATGACACAGGCAGGACGCCAGCAGTCTTTCCCCAGCAGAGCGCTGTTAGTACGGGGCCTGCTCATTAAAATCAGACCCAGCGTCCGTCTTTCCTGGAGCCGCTGAGTGAAATCATGCAGGGTGAGGTGATTTGGTTTGTGTTGGCATGAAAGCGGAACGAGACGCAGACCAGGCTGCCGCGTTTGCGGGTGTAACCGCGTGGCAACAGCTGAAATTTATTATGCGCTTATGATATTTTTGTGGGTTTTGTGGTCATTTATCACAAATGTAGTCATAATTTTTGCAGGTTTTTTTTTTTTTGTGGTTGGCTTTCACAAATGTTTGTGTTAAATTTTCATCAGTTGAGGATTTATGATTTAATTCTGTTGTGCGGAATAAACTTTTAATAAAACCATGTGATATTGGTATAAATGCCAGATTAGAGTTTCTAGGACAAATTAATGTGTAGAAATGTGAAGCTTTCATTATTATTATTATTATTATTATTTGTCCATTTAGGGACTACTTTAGGTTTGGGGTCAGTTTACTGTTATGCATTAAATTGATTAAAAGTGAGAGTAAAGACATTTATAATGTTGCAAAGGATTTTTATTTCAAATAAATGCTGTTCTTTTGAATTTTATTATAAAAAATAAAATGAATCAGAAAAATATGAAGGGTTTCAACATTGATAATAATCATAAATGTTTCTTGAGCATCAAATCATCATATCGGAATGATTTCTGAAGGATCATGTGACTCTGAAGACTGGAGTAATGATGCTGAAAATTCACAGGAATAAATGACATTTGAACATATTAGAAAAAATAATATTTTATAATTTTATTTTTTACTGTATTTTTGATCAACCTTGGTGAGCACTTTTTCATAGACATTATTTATACTATAATTGGCATTGATAGAATTGAACTTGTTTTGAAACCCTGAACTTCTTTTTTGGGGAAAAGAATCACTTTTGTCTGAATTGGATCGAGTTTGATTTGAAGAAAATCGATTCTTAGCCTGAATGTTTAAACTTCTAATACAGTCGGACTGCTGTTTCTTTTCATTTTGGCCTTGAGACATCATGTCAGAATTCCTCTGGCCCCTGAACCTCCCTCGCTTTGGAATCTGAGGCCCCTGGAGAAATTTGACATCCACACTCCAAAAAGTGGGTGGAAGTCCAGAAGACTGTCTGACAGACGTACTCCCTTCTCCGGCCGCTCTGTCCCTCTCGCCCCCCTCGTCCAGCGGAGGAATTCCAGAGCCGCTCGCTGTTTGCTGAGCCGCAGCCAGATCTCAGATGGACTCTGGATGGCCGGCGAGGCGTTTGGGCCGTTCCTCAAAGGAAGAGCCGAACAAACGCTGAAATAGATGCTCTCTCTGATCTCTCGTCTTTCCACCAGCTCTATCAGTCTGTCTGTCCATCCGGACACTTTTGTACGCAACAGGATCCAGGATTTAGGATCAGACAGGGCATGTTTCCCACCATTTGCTTTCAGCCAATCAAAGTTTACATCAAATAACAAGCCAATCTGTCTATCCATCTATCTATCGTACTTTCTATCTATCGTACTTTCTATCTATCGTTCTATCTATCTATCTATCCATCTATCTATCGTACTTTCTATCTATCGTACTTTCTATCTATCGTTCTATCTATCTATCTATCCATCTATCTATCGTACTTTCTATCTATCGTACTTTCTATCTATCGTACTTTCTATCTATCGTTCTATCTATCTATCTATCCATCTATCTATCCATCTATCCATCTATCCATCTATCTATCCATCCATCTATCTATCTATCCATCTATCTATCTATCCATCTATCTATCTATCTATCCATCTATCCATCTATCTATCTAACCATCTATCTATTCATCTATCTATCCATCTATCTATCTATCCATCTATCCATCTATCTATCATACTTTCTATCTATCGTTCTATCTATCGTTCTATCTATCTATCTATCTATCTATCTATCTATCTATCTATCTATCTATCTATCTATCTATCTATCTATCTATCCATCTATCCATCTATCTATCCATTCATCATCCATCCATCCATCCATCCATCCATCTCTCTATCTATCCATCCATCTATCTATCCATCTATCCATCTCTCTATCTGTCCATCTCTCTATCTATCCATCTCTCTATCTATCCATCTATCATCTATCTATCGTACTTTCTATCTATCGTACTTTCTATCTATCGTTCTATCTATCTATCGTTCTGTCTATCTATCTATCTATCTATCTATCTATCTATCTATCTATCTATCTATCTATCTATCTATCTATCTATCTATCTATCTATCTATCTATCCATCCATCCATCCATCCATCCATCCATCTCTCTATCTATCCATCCATCTATCTATCCATCTATCCATCTCTCTATCTATCCATCTATCCATCTATCTATCCATCCATCTATCCATCCATCCATCCGTCCATCCATCCATCCATCACCACTCTATCGTTCTATTTATTGTTCTTTCGATCTATCGTTCGTTCTATCATTCTATCGTTCTATCCATCTATCACCGTGCTATCATTCTATCTATCTATCTATCTAACTATCGTTCTTTCGATCTATTGTTTCTTCTAGCTATCATTCGTTCTATCGTTCTATCCATCAATCACGTGCTATCATTCTATCTATCGTTCTTTCTATCCATCTATCTATCCATCCGTCTGTCCATCTATCTATCTATCTATCTCTCTATCTATCTCTCTATCTATCTATCTAAACGTAAACTAAATGACCGTTTGTCACACACAGGGTTGCTGCTCTCGTTCACACCTGAGAGCCGTTAGGCAACACTTGTATGAGGAATGTAAATCAGGAACACACTCACATATATCATTTCCAGCCAAAAGTCCCATCCCTCCCTGCTTTTATGGATCAACATTTTTGTAGCATAGAATAAAAGGCTGCATATGAATTTACGTGCGCCGGCCGCATGATTTACACATGCGCTAACGTTTGCTAAACAACAACGATTAATCCGAATGCTTTGAATAAATTAAACGCTACCGTCAATATACTTTTCTTATTAGTCATCTAAATATTTACTTAATGATAAATAGTTCCCAACCGTTTTGCTTTGATCTGCTCCATAATTTGCTTGTGTATTGATCTTTCTCCGGCGCAGTAAAACACATCTGGGACTCAGAGGGCCCGGGGAACCAGCCAGGACTCGTCCGTCCTCCTCAGAGAGATTCGGTCCCCTAGAGTTTTGGAAAAAACTCAGTTGGATTCAGTGTTCAAATCTTCATTGAGGATTGCAAATTAGGGATGAGCATGAGCACCTGTGCATTAGTGCAACATTTTTGTCAGCCAAACCCCTTATGCCAGGTTCAAACTACATAATGTTTTTGATAGAATCAGAATCAGAATCCTGTGTTTGGAAGAGCTTCTGTGCTCCTATTGGTCAGCACCTGTCATGGAGGGCTGAAAAAAATTAAATATGCTAATATTTGGCTGCATCCAAAATCGCAATCTTCCCTAATATATAGTGGTCGAATGACAGTATGTCCGAATTCACATACTCAGGCAAAAAGTACTCGGGTGACCTACTACTTCTGGTGCAAATGATGGACACTTTACTATCCCATGAGGCCACGGGAGAGGATTTGTGAATGGCAGTGAAGCGACACAACTGACGCTGGTAGGTCACATGGATAAAAATCACGTAGATAAAAAGTCGGAATTGCGAGATATAAAGTCGGAATTGCGAGAGATAAAGTCGAAATTGCGAGATAAAAAGTTGGAATTGTGAGATATAAAGTCGGAATTGCGAGATATAAAGTCGGAATTGCGAGATATAAAGTCGGAATTGCGAGATACGTCAGAATTGCGAGATATAATGTCGGAATTGTGTGTTCTAAAGTCGGAATTGCGAGATATAATGTTGGAATTTATATAAATTGTCGGAATTGCGAGAGATAATGTCGGAATTGATATAAAGTTGCAATTGTGAGATATAAAGTCGGAATTGCGAGATATAAAATTGGAATTGTGTGTTCTAAAGTCAGAATTGCGAGATATAATGTCGGAATTGTGAGATATAAAGTCGGAATTGCAAGAGAGAATGTCAGAATTGCGAGATATAATGTCGGAATTGTGTGTTATAAAGTCGGAATTGCGAGATATAATGTCGGAATTGATATAAAGTTGCAATTGTGAGATATAAAGTCGGAATTGCGATAGAGAATGTCGGAATTGCTATAAAGTTGCAATTGTGAGATATAAAGTCGGAATTGCGAGAGAGAATGTCGGAATTGCGTGTTCTAAAGTCGGAATTGCGAGATATAATGTTGGAATTTATATAAATTGTCGGAATTGCGAGATATAATGTCGGAATTGATATAAAGTTGGAATTGCGAGATACGTCAGAATTGCGAGATATAATGTCGGAATTGTGTGTTCTAAAGTCGGAATTGCGAGATATAATGTTGGAATTTATATAAATTGTCGGAATTGCGAGATATAATGTCGGAATTGATATAAAGTTGCAATTGTGTGTTCTAAAGTCGGAATTGCGAGATATAATGTCGGAATTTATATAAATTGTCGGAATTGCGAGAGATGATGTCGGAATTGATATAAAGTTGCAGATGTGAGATATAAAGTTGGAATTGGGAGAGAGAATATCGGAATTGCGAGATATGTCGGAATTGTGTGTTCTAAAGTCGGAATTGCGAGATATAAAGTCAGAATTTATATAAATTGTCGGAATTGCGAGAGATAATGTCGGAATTGATAAAAAGTTGCAATTGTGAGATATAAAGTTGGAATTGTGAGTTATAAAGTCGGAATTCCGAGTTATAAAGTTGCAATTACCTTACATACTTAGTGGTGGAAACAAGCTTCCATATATTTCTCATCTTAAACGTATTTTTTTCATTGAGCTCATCGCAGTGCATTCTGGGATTGCCTTCTCTGCAATGGATATATGGGGTGCTTCTAACAAGGTATCGTAGAAGTCAGCATCAAAGACTTGTGGAACAGCTTTTGCATCTTTGATGCCTAAATAAAGAGCTCACTAGTTTTTGGAACATCAATTTGCGTATCTGTTTTTAAAAATGTATTTTTCCGCTTAGTAGGTGGTATTAGCTAACTTTCAATATAAACTGATTTAAAAAATAAACGGTTATCGTATTGCATTTTGGAATAGAAAGGTACTATCCAGGGCTCAGAACACACCCTTCCACTGTGACCCCCATCTTTCTGTGATTTTCTTTTCCTCTTTTTTTCCCCTTCTCTCCCGCTGTGTTGTTGGCTGACCTTGTCAGCTTTGATGAACTGCTGGCGATCGATACAGGGTTCGCCCGGAGCGCTTTGATTATGGTTTCATCCAGTTACAGTGCCCTCTCTTTGGAAGCCTCTTCCCTTTGAAGTTCAGCTGCCTGTTGTTATTTCAGAGGAGCATCTTCACTCAGACCCTCACAGTCCTGCAGCTGAGCAGGAACATGTGGAGCAGGGACGTGATGTGCAGTGCTGTTTCTCATCATCTGTCTGTCCATCCATACTAAAATGGGGTATGTGAATGTGAAATATTGTAGGCATCATCTTTAAGGCTTGTGTTTTTTTATAGACGTACACATTTGTTTGGTATGACGAACAAACAAAACCCTGAGATTGAGATCATCTCTGTGTTTGAGATTCTTTCTGCTTCATGTACTTGATGCTAGAGCAGCAACAAAAACTAGAGAACTCTTCATTATTATCAATGCAGCTCCGTTTATTATAATGAGAGCGCTCTGATTGGCCAACGCAGCGCTGACGTCAGGATTCCGTCGCTTGCGGTTTGCAGGCGCAGTCTGGCTGGATGGCTTCACGCGGGCGCTGGAGTTTGTCGCGTCGCGCAGATGGAGTGTGTGAACGCGCTCCGTTGTTCTCAGCGAATGCGCGATACAGCTCGCTCCTTTCAAAGGATTACAGTGTTTTGTTGTGATTGGGGGATATTATTCTGTCTCCGCTGACGAAACTTACTTTGAAAGCGTAGTTTTAAGTTTGTTCGCGGAGTTCTGGACGCGTTTGTTTGGATATTTGTGGCGCAAAAGTTTGTCGAGTCCAGAAGTAAATAACGCGGTCTGGAGACACTGTCGGAGCTTGAGCATGTTTTATGAAGACATCTGAACATAATATATGATTACAGCTTAGCCAAAAGGCTCTTTTATATTATTTTTGGGTTTATGTAATGAGTCTGAAAGGAATGGAAACCTGGGATCTGTCCTAATCTCTGTAAGTGACCAGAAGTTTGCCTGTTTTTGTTATCATGTAACCGTTATTCTATCTATCTATCTATCTATCTATCTATCTATCTATCTATCTATCTATCTATCTATCTATCTATCTATCTATCATCCTCATATCTATCTATCTATCTATCTATCTATCTATCTATCTATCTATCTATCTATCTGTCCTTCCGTCTATCTATCTATCTATCTGTCCTTCCATCTATCTATCTATCTATCTGTCCTTCCATCTATCTATCTATCTATCTGTCCTTCCATCTATCTATCTATCTATCTGTCCTTCTATCTATCTATCTATCTATCTGTCCTTCTATCTATCTATCTATCTATCTGTCCTTCCGTCTATCTATCTGTCCTTCCGTCTATCTATCTATATATCTGTCCTTCCATCTATCTATCTATCTATCTATCTATCTATCTATCCTTCTATCCTTCTATCTATCTATCTATCTGTCCTTCCATCTATCTATCTATCTATCTATCTATCTGTCCTTCCATCTATCTATCTATCTATCTATCTATCTATCTGTCCTTCCATCTATCTATCTATCTGTCCTTCCGTCTATCTATCTATCTATCTATCTATCTATCTATCTATCTATCTATCTATCTATCTATCTATCTATCTATGCTTCCGTCTATCTATCCTTCCGTCTATCTATCTATCTATCTATCTATCTATCTATCTATCTATCTATCTATCTATCTATCTATCTATCTATCTATCTATCTGTCTGTCCTTCTATCTATCTATCTATCTATCCTTCTATCTATCTATCTATCTATCTATCTATCTATCTATCTATCTATCTATCTATCTATCTATCTATCTATGCATTAGATAAGTTACAAATGTATTTTATTTTTAAGAATGATCGCATAAATACACTTTAAACCATACATCAAGTGTTGAAAATGAAGGCAAGCAGTTCTAGTAGAACATGTTGATATTTAATGTTGTTCTGCTGGGACTCGTGTGTGAACTTGAGGAGAACTGACTTCATACATCCACTGAAGACTGCGAGACTTCAAACATTTGAGAAGTTCAGATCATTTTATTATCTAATGCTATATCATTCACACATTCATAAGTGTGACTTAAAGGCACAATATGTAAGATTTTCGTATTAAAATATGCAAAAACCACTAGAACGATGTTATATGCTTAAATTATCCCAAAAGTTTGCAACAATGTTTAAATCCGATCTATTTTAACCAGTGTGACGTCACTGCATCGCCTCTCAATGACGTCATATCCACTTCACCCTAGATTTCCAGTTTTATTTTAACCATGGAAACACCGAAGACGCTTTAATATATAGTGTCTATTTACACTAAGTGCAAATAGCATCCCTTGTTGGTAAACGCTATTTACATTAGCTCCGCCCACCAAAAAAAAGATGCTCGCCTGGCTTTTGATGCGGGTTCGAATCCGCCTTTTGCCAAACTATTTTCAATAAAAATGAATAATATTCTAAAAGTGGAAATAGTCTGCGAACGAGTGTTTAATAATATTAAAAGTGTATTGGGTAGGTTTAGGGAGGGTTTTTATTCTCTCAATAAGGCAGAATGCATTAAATAATTTAATAAATATCATAATTTACACTAGGGGTGTGCAATATATATCGTAATTGATGTTTTAACGATATGCCAAATCATATTATCGAGTATTTCGCGCTTTTTTAGAAACCAATCAAAACGCTGCATAAAGTGTTCACGAATTCACTGCGTGATGTAGTTGAGTATATACTAAATACTATTGCGTGCGCGTATTCAGAGTGTGGCGTTTGACAAGTTAAAATGAGTGAAGAAACTGCGACGCAGCTTGTCAGTGAAGTACGGCTCCAAATGCTAATCCATCTGAAAGCACTGCGAGTTTGAGTCGCTTATAATTTACATTTGAAAAAGAAGCGCGCGTCCAACATCTTTCCAGACATGAGAAGCACATCTTGTCCAACAAAAGACAACATTTAAAACATTTTTACTCCAAACTCACTTCATAACGACAGTAGAGTGTCCTTCTAAGGCAGTCGCGCGTTTATTAGTCACGTTTCAATCTTCTGTTTATTCAGCTACAGCGAATGACGCGTGTCATCTTCTTCTGCTGCGGGGCGTATTTTGAGTTCCTGCGCAAGAGCGCCCTCTGGCTTTCAGATGGAGAAGCATTTACTGCTGATCACAGAGCCGTACAGCTATGACAAGCTGCGCATTAAACAACCGCAGCCTTTGCCCTAATATGAGGATTATGAAAAGCTTCAGGAGTCAGATGAACACGCTGCATCTGCAGCAGACGGAGCAAAATCAAAAACACAAATATGGGCGAATCATTTAGCAAGGAAGATATAACAAACGCTGTCACCAATTACATTGCCAAATAAAACATTTTTGAATGATGCAAAATATCGTCTGATTATCGTTATCGGAAAAATGCTAGAAAATATCGAGATATCATTTTTTGTCAATAATATACACTCCTGTTAATGCATGATATCCTGTTAATGTACAAAAATAGCGAGGTGCAAATAGTATCTGCCAATATAAAGTGTAAATAGCATCTAATTATTATTTACTCTTATTGCAAAGAACTGATACTTTTACATGGTGTAAATACAGTATCGCTATTTTCACTTATTTTCGCTGCCTTAATATATTGTTGAGCAACAGTTCGGATACCTTTATTGACTCAGCGCGGTTAACCTTATTGTTTGGATGTCTTGTTTTATTGATTTACCGTGAGTTTGTACCATGACAAAACACTATTCTGTCAGATATGCTAACAGAGCGTTTATTTGTAGTAACATTAGGCTAATACATTATATATAATGTATATAATACATATATATAGTTATATATAATACATACATACAGCATTTCCTCCACCATAAAATGTTTTAAAACGAATTGCATGCCATTTAGCAACACAAGTCATCGTCTAAAATCGATGTAATTCACAGTAACATTATAATATAACTTTCAACACACTTAAAAGTATTTTTAGTATGATTGTTTTGATCAAGTAAAACCGCGCTACAATACCCCACCGTTTTAATTCGTAAGATAAAGTGACCTGTATAAGTACTAAATCAGGGTGTTTTATTAGGATGAAATAAAATGATGTGAATTTAAGTTATCAAACGAAACTGTAGCAAAGTTCAGGGAATAAGGAGGCGGACGTTAAACATGGCTTTAATCATAAAAGTAAAGATAAGCAACGAAACAAAAGTAGCGACCGACTTCGGCATGTAAGCATAATACAAACGGCAAGGAAAAATGTCCGCCCTGCTTCATACCGCAGTGCTTTCCATCGGCTGTAGAGAAGACGACAACTCCCATGATTCCACGCTCATTCACGGCGACCTCTAGTGGCGAAACTTACATACTGTGCCTTTAAATGTATAATACTTTAGTAAATATTAGAACTCATTTTGCTTTAATGTGTCCATCTTCCTTTTGTGTGAATAGATATTTATTCCTTAAACATTTCGGTTGTCATCTCCCTCTTGAGCGTCATCCTTGTGGGCCTCGTGAGGCGTCCAGTATCACACTGAGCGTTCATAGAGCTGCATGTGTTTTCCCTCCCTTGGGTTTCCCTGTTCAGAAAGCTTTCTTTATCTGCCTGCTTTTTAAATGGATGCGGTTCAACTACGAACACAACCGGATTTGTTGGTGTGAGAGGGTATTTTGGACACCGTGTTTACAGCGCACACACGGGACGGTCAGAGGGGAAACCTGCTCGCCGCTGTATCAAGTGAGATCTTTCATGATCCTGGCCTCTTATTTTGGATGCTCGGCGGGGTGTTTTTTAGCAAAGTTTTGGCCTGCGGTTTGAGACGATCTTCGGTTTCCAACGGAGTCTTGCAGGTCTCCACCTGTCACGTAAGAACACGGGTGATTTACTTCACAGAAAGCGCTGACCATGGCGTCGGCGTGTATGTCTGGGCAAAGTTCCAGTATCGCAACTGTGCGTTTACCTGAGTTAATACGGTCGGGTCTTATTTTACTGCGATATGCATGGCGTGCACTTTAAAACATCCAATGTAACGTTTAATATCGGCCCGTGTCATTCCTCTGCAACAATTTCCTGGCCATGGGGGCTGAAATTCAAGCATACCATGAAACATAGACTCCTTTGCTGTCTGTCCAATGTGTTTGAACCTGTTCTTTTCAATCAGACAGCGCCTTTGAAATTCGCTTTGTTCACAAAGCCATTCTTCCTGATATTCCCATAGTGTTCGTAATCGAGAACCGGTTCTTTCTTTTTTTCAAATGCTGCAACCGAGATTCGGTTCTTGAACCACAATGTTCTGGAACTGTGAGTCCCATTTAGTGTCTTCATAGAGAAAATTATTTTTTTAGCAATAACATGACCCAAAGACATACATTCTTCTGTAGAAGCTGCTTTTATTTACATTTTCTCCTTTTAAAACATAGTTTGCTTTAAGTCAAAGTTTGTAAAGTTGTGATTCATCTTGCTGTTTGTTGATTTGGTTAACTATGAATAATAAAATGAATTTGGTTAACTGTAAATAAATGAGAATCGATGCTTTCAACAAAACCCTTTTTAATGATTCAGTCTCAAACGGGTTTGAATCAATCTAATGATTCGCTCTTCGTGTGAATAATTATGCAGCTGAAATTATGACGAGTTATGATGTTAAGGCAACATTTCTCATTTTCATTGTTTAATTTGATGCTAAAATAAAAGTGAATAAACTATGTAGACAAAAAAATAATAAAAATGACAAAAAATTTCTAAAACTGAAATTAAAAATTCAAATGATTAAAGAGATTAGAAAATGAAAAGTAAATGATAAATATTTTAAGAATCAAGCCTGTCAAAAAGATGAGTGAACAAACGACTCTTATGAGTCAGTTCTTTTTAATTGTTCAGTCTAAAACTCTATCTAATGATTCACTCATTAAAACAACTAAAACCATAAAAAATATTTTTCGTTAGTTGAAAGTAAAATAAATCTGAACTAAAATTAAATAAAAAAACTTATTTTATTTAAACTAGTTGCCAAGTAAACATTTCTCATTTTCATTGTTTAATTTGATGTGAAATAAATGCTAAAATGAAAGTGAATAAACTTTGTAGACAAAAAAAAATAATAAAAATGACAAAAAATTTCTAAAACTGAAATTAAAAATTCAAATGATTAAATAGATTATTTATATATCAATGAATTTATTTACTTCATAGTTGTGGTTCATTTTGGAGTATGTGTTGGCTTGGTTAAAACTTTTTAATTAAGAATTTTTAAAAAATCTCTATGGAGAAAATAAATGATAAATATTTTCAGAATCAAGTCTGTCAAAAAGATGAGTGAACAAACGACTCTTATGACTCAGTTCTTTTTAATTATTCAGTCTAAAATGATTCACTCACTAAAACAACTAAAACCATAAAAAATATTTTTCGTTAGTAAAAGTAAGTAAAATAATAGTGAAAAGTAAAATAAATCTGAACTCAAATTAAATAATAATAAAAAAAACTTTAACTTATTTTATTTAAACTAGTTGGCAATGAAATATTTCTCATTTTCATTTAGTTTAGTTTGATGTACTAAAATATGAAATAAATAATAAAAAAATACAAATGAATAAGTATATATAGACATATTTAAAAAATAAATAAATAAATAATCAAAATGACAAAAACACAACAAAATATCTAAAACTAAAATTAAAAATTCAGTTCTCATTGATACTAAAATAACGCTGGTTTCCTCTCTTCAGCCTCATCTAAAGGGGTGGTTAGTTATCGATGCGTTCTGTTGTCAGAAACTGTCCCTGAGTGACCGTGTTTGATTGTTTGTTTGCAGATTAAGTCCCGATCAGCGTGTGGTCCGCGGGCAGGAAGGATCATGGCCCTGAGTGAGGGCTTCACCGACCTCCGGCCCCTCAGCAACGGCGGATCCTCCACGGCTTTCCCTGCCACAAATGCCAACGAAGACCCGGACGTGGACCAGGGAGTGCCGGCGTCCACGCGGCCCGATGAGCAGACCCAGCTGACGCGGTCAGAGCAGAACGGCGGGCTGAAAACCGGCGGAGACACGCGTCCATCTTCGCCAAGCTCCTCTTCCACAGATTCTCAGAGGTTGGCCGTTCTGTTGCCCAACGCCCTGCCGCCGACCTGTTGCGTCTACTGCTCGCCGCGGCAGCCCGTCTGCTGTAACGGGAACCAGCAGGATTGCGCTCTCTTCCAGAGCGCCGTGTCTCCCGCGGGACTCCGCGTGGGCTCCTGCTGCGTTCAGGGCGTACGCTGTTTCTGCATGCAGCATCACTGGCAGGAGCATCTCCAGAACCAACCCAACATGGCCACGCTGAGGTGAGCATCTGTTCTGCACAAAATCATTTATTACATAAAAACTAGATCATTCTGTCGGTGTTTGCTGGTGTTTATGTTCTCGGACAATTGGCCTTTCACCGGCAGTTTGATTGACAGGCGATCTGACCAATCATAACCCCGAATCTGCCATTTTGTCCGTCAAAGCGGTCGGGGGAGTTAGTAGATTAACGTTGGTGAACTTGAATCACGTCTTGAAACAACATTCCTTCTGATGTTCATTCATGTTTATTTGATGCTATAAATGAACTAGTATGAAGAGATGATCGGTTCACGAGGAGCTACAGCGATCTGTCACCACACATTAAACACACACTAGACGCTATTTATTGATTCAACTTCTTAAAAAAATTACTATATTTTAAATATGAAACTGTTTCATACGTTGTCAGTGTCCTCTGTATTTTTCACTGCGTGAGAACATGATGTGTGGCGTGAGAGCGCATGGCTTGTCGGACATAGCAACAGTAACTAAAGGGGGCGGGGCTTTGTGAAGGGTCAAAATGTGTGCATGGGCATCGCAGAGCAGTGCAAGACGAGCATTTGTGTTGAAAAATTATATAAAGTTATATATATATATTTTTTTTTATAAAATGTGCGATGGTTTCTCTAGATCAGACTCTTATTCCTCGTCTGGGATCATGTAGAGTCTTTGAAGCTGCACTGAAACTGACATTTGGACCTGTTGAACCCCATTGAAGTCCATTATATGGAGAAAAATCCGGGAATGTTTTCCTCAAAAACCTTAATTTCTTTTCGACCGAAGATTAGAAAGACATAAACATCTTGTGGGTGAAAAAATTATCAGGAAATTTTTAGTTCTGAAGTGAACCAATCCTTTAATTTGTCTCTCGCAAAACATTGAAGACGTAAGAAAGCACTTCAGGCAACATGTAAACATTTTTTACTAATTGTAAACTTGAATTTTTTTTATATTTGATGTTTAATATACTCCACCGTTCAAAAGTTTGAGATTAGTTAGATTTATTTTTAAGCTCGCCAGGTTTGCATTATGGAACCTTGTTTCCGCCACGGAATAAAAAGTTACAAAAAAGAGAGAGAAAGTTACAATTACCTTTTTTATTTTTTTGTAACATTCTTTTGTAACATTATAAAATTTTTATTGCCACTTTTGATCAAATAATTGCATACTTGCTGATTAAAAAAATAGATTAGGGTCCAATTCTCACTATAAACTATGACTTCTACCTCAATAAATTCTTAATTACTCCTTATTAATAGCTAGTAAGGTAGTTAAGTTTAAATTTGGTCGGATTATGGGATGTTGAATGTGGTCATACAGAATGTGTGTTTTATTAGTACTAATAAACAGCTAATATGCATGCTAGTTTATAGTAAGACTTGGACTCTAAACTAAAGTGTTGAATCTTAGTGTAGTGTAAAGGCATGTGGAGGTTAGGTGGGATTTTGGACTTATTTCCAGCTGTACTGGTCTGGACTTTATTGATGAGTCTCTGTAAATCACCGTCTTTTACTCAGACAGGAGCATGTCGAGTATTTGTTTGATCAGTTTCTGCTGGATTAAGTTGAGGATAATTGGCAATCACATCCATGATTCTCCGTCAGCCTTTTGAACTCACCTGATCTGAAATCACACGTGTGCGATTCATCCGAGGTTTCGTGAGTCTGAGTCGGATTGCGCTGTCATGAAGTTTGACTTTTCTTCGCTGTTATCGGGAAGCACATGAGAAAGATCTGTGGAGGGTGGGAGCGTTCTGAACTTCATTTATCCTCACGTGACACTCGGGATGAAACTCTTTTAGATTTATTTGTTGGTTTTGTTTATATTTATTTAAATAATTAAATATTTATTTAACTATGTTATTCTATGTAGTTAGCTATATAAATAACTAAATAAATTGAAGTAGCTAAATAATACATAGCTAAATAAATAATTATTTACTTATTATATATATAGATTTTTATGGTAGGTTTTTTGAAATGTATATATTATAGGTTGTTAGCTACTTATTTAGTTATTAAATAAATAACGACACAGATGAAAATAGCTTAATACATAGATAATAAGCGTATTTATTTGGCTATATGTATATAATTTATTTGAGGTAGTTAGCTATTAATTTATTATTTAATTTATTTAATTTATTATTCATTTAGCTATAATTTAGCTTAATAAATAACTGAAAAGTAAAAAAGGCGAAGTAAAACCTAAAATAAATAATATTATTTACTTTTCTATTTATATGGGTAAATTTGCTATTTATATTTAAATTGTTTTTTTTAGATATATTTTCTATACATACGTATAGATTTTTTTATATATTCATTTAGCTATGCATTACATACATATAATATAGATTTTTTTTTATACTTTTATGGACATTGAATCGTGGCATATATATATATATATATATATATATATATTTTATATATATTACATTACACCACAATTTAATGTCCATAGAAGTAAAAAATTAAAAAAAATCTATATTATATGTATGTAATGCATAGCTAAATGAATATTTATTTACTTATTTACTATTTATTTAGCTATATTTAAGCTATAATTTTTAGCATATTTAAGCTTGTTGGCATAAATATAATATATATCTCTGAAACAGGTTTGTAGTTGTCACGAAGTCATAATTAGACATTTTAATAGACACATTAATATCACACAGACTGGTTAATAATCATTATTAGAGCTTGTTGAGATGATCAGAATCAGGGTTATTAACATCTCTAGCTGATAAATCTGTGCCCAAAATGGTTTGCCGATATATTGTGCCTCTGTAATTGTCATAGTATCCGCAGATTTTCCAGGAATGATCCAGCAAAGACTGACGGCAGCTGATCTTCCTCCTGAGGAATGATTGATTGTTTTTGTTGACTGCAAAAGAGGGAGCTGACATGTAGCCATCTAGGGTCATGTCACATGTTTAACCCTTCCTGACACGCTTCATTTACTTGACCAGAACTTTTCTTCTGCATTTCCTTCCGTGCCCTAACCAGGTGCAACACCATGAAGCGAAAAGCCAGTGTGAGATTTGGATGTGCGAATGACATTGTGTTGGTCAGTTAGTTTCTGCTCCCCTCACTTAAACATTAAATATGTTCTGATTGGCTGAGTTTTGTCAGCATTACCTCTTTCACTTAGGACAGAAACAATGCGTAACGGAGGAAACTTGTCTTGTCGTGCCTGGTTAAGACCGCGTAAGTCAACAGATGCTTCCTTTTCAGGAAGATATTTAATCAATGTCAAACAGAAACTTTGATAAATTTGTCCCAATGTTTAAAGAATCACATGAAGTTTCCAGTTCTTTGTTGCAGGACAGCCAGACTTGGAAGATATCCACGAAACTGTGTGTGTGTGTGTGTGTGTGTGTGTGTGTGTGTGTGTGTGACAGCTGCAAGCCCCGACCAGCCTGAAAATGATCTTTGTGTTCTCAATTTCAGGGTTTCATTTTGAGAAGCCTTTACATGTATGTTATCAGGAGCAACAACTGTTTAGTTCACGTCTCTCAATCTTCTCAACTTGATTTCGGAGTCTGACTTCTGCATTTTATCTGACCTTCTTGATCACGTGACCACGAAGAGAACCGGTGACAAGCGGTCAAGTTCGGTGAAGAGTTCTCCCATACAAACCGAAATTCAAATGAAACGCCATTGACATTCTCAACAACACTGACGCGGAAAACTGGAGAAACTTTGAACCACAACGCTAAAGCTAGAAGGCTTTTCAATCCACATTTACCATGGATTTACTGAAGTAAATCTAACTGAAACTGATGGTATTGTGGCAGAAATGTGTGATGTGGTATTGAATTTTATTATATTATTAATCTAAATGTTAAATGTATTAAAAGGGACCTATTATGCTTCTTTTACAAGATGTACTGTTAGTCTCCAGAATGTGTCTGTGAAGTTTCAGCTCAAAATCCTCCACAGATCATTTATTATAGCTTGTCAAATTTGCCTCTATTTGGGTGTGAGCAAAAACACGCCGTTTTTGTGTGTGTCCCTTTAAATGCAAATGAGCTGCTGCTCCCCGCCCCCTTTCCAGAAAAGCGCAGAGCTTTAACATCTCAACAACAACAGAGCTGGAGAATCTCACGCAGACAAAAGTTCATCCTTACATTGTTCGACACTGATGGAGAGACTCAGGAAGAAGTTACAACTTTTAAACGTTACTAATTGGTTAGCGGATAAATTCACGTTCATCTTTTTCCGTTGAATCGACCCTCGTTTGTGAAGCAGTCCGGCGTAAAATGACGCCATCAACAACACTCGACTACAACAACTCTTCCTCTTCTTTAAAGCAGACCAATGTGGCCACGCCTCCTTTGTTGCGTGTTCTTGGGGGCGGGGTTTATGTAAATTTTACGGTTTGTGATGTCACCAACCCGGGAAGAAGCTCGTTATAGTCCCTACCAGTCCTTAAAAAGAGATTTCTGTAAAAGCAAATAATATCTCTCTTTGCATTGAACTTTGAGCACGTTTACAGATGTTGTTTATAGTCAAACGGCAACATTACACACTAACTAAAGCTAAAAAAAGTGAAATCATAATTAACCTTTAAGAGTAATGGAATATAATTACAGTATTTTTGTTATTAAGATATAGCAGTTTTTCTACATTTGTATTATACTAAATGTCTTTACGCTACAGTTTTAGTTCATTTTTACCATGCTAGTGAGTTGCAATGCATTGTGGTAAATCTAAATTCTACGAAAGACCGATGGTTAAACTTAATCCTAACTCAAGAAGTCGGAAGGTTGTTATAATTTTTGAAACGGATGTTTCTGTCTTTGTTAATGCGCATAAATTTACGTCTGCATCTCAACTCAAGCTGCTGCTGTCAAAAATGCGTTTCTGAAGGACAAAACATGCCAATTTGTGAAATGTTCACAAGTGTTTGTCATACTAAAACCATAATTGAAAATATGTGTCCAGCCTTAAGCTACACCTTTTCGTTTGGTGTTTTTGAAAGTTCAGTTTTGCTTGAAAGCTTTATTAATGCTGTCATTTGTTTCACAGCACTGGAAAGATTGATGCACAAACACTACGAGCGTTTAATCCCTGGCCGGCCTCGCTTTAGCTCCAAACAGAAACACATGCAGCCGAGCGGAACCAGGGTTTCCAAACCCCCTCGGTTCTCCTGATCCACCATACCACCGCTCCACTTACTTTTGGCAGCTCAGTTGCATTTTAGCACTGGCCAAAGGATGTTTTATTTAGCGAAATGGTGCCATAAGCACTTTTATTCCATTATTCAGTGCATGCATGAATGTCAAAATTTCGGATCTGCGTTTGGAGCTTTTAAAATGACTTTTAAGCGATCAGGTTCTGTTCAATGTTGATGGAGGTTTTCAGCTTTTGAGATCTTCGTATGTTGTTTTGCATGCAGCCCGAGGTCAAGAGGCGCACACAAGCATGGATAAAACGTTCACACTCGACGCATCTCAAGTCTTTCGGCGTATAGGGTGCGTGAGGAACCCGTGGAGCTGGTGAAGATGCCCAGTGAAGATCAAAGCCCACCTGATCCCATAAACCATGATCAAAGGCACAGAGCAAGCAGGACCCAGTCATAACCTCAAATTAGGCCGATGTCTAGCTTTCTTATTCTCGTTTACTAAACAGATTGAAGCCTGTAGAAGGGTGAGGGAACAGCTGGAATGTATTAAGTCGATCTGGGAGCGTCTTGTATTTGATGCTAACTCTACAGGTGCAGTTATTATTATCCCGATCAAAGAGAAGATCCTTGCAGCAATTGCGCTAGAACGTTTTTAGTCCACTTCTAATAAATCGTGGCTTTATTAAAAAATGTTTCATCAGGAAGCGTCACAGCGTGTGCAGTTAGCCCAAGGTTTTCATCCTGGTGTCTAATAGTTGGATGTACTATGGCAAGCCGTTTTGACTTTTATTCATTTTCAGGGTATGAACTTGAGATATCAACAATTACATTTTCACTAGTATAAACTGTAATTGTTGATATCAAGAATTGTATTTTCACTAGTGAAATCTCACCATAGGCTGCCATTCAAATTCAATTGTTGATATCAAGAATTCATTTCTTACTAGTTGAAATTCCAGTTTCACAAATCAGGAATACAATTCTTACTAGTTGAAATGTTCATTTCTGATATCATGAATGTGATTGTTACTAGTAAGAAAGCCGTTTTAGATATCAGAAATTATATTGATATCAGGATTTCATTTTCAGATATCAGAAATGAACATTTTTACTAGTAACAATTCAATTGTTGATATCAAGAATTAATTTCTTACTAGTTGAAATTCCAGTTTCACATATCAGGAATACAATTCTTACTAGTAACAATGCAAATGTCTGATATAAAGAATTACATTGTTACTAGTGCAAATGTCTATTCTTGATATCAACAATTGAATTTCTACTATCTGAAAATGAATTCCTGATATCAATATAATTTCTGATATCTAAAACGGCTTTCTTACTAGTAACAATCACATTCTTGATATCAGAAATGAATATTTTTACTAGTAGCAATTCAATCGTTGATATCAAGAATAGACATTTGCACTAGTAACAATGTAACTGTTGCATTTCAACTAGTAAGAAATGAATTATTGATATCAACAATTGAATTTGAATGGCAGCCTATGGCGAGATTTCACTAGTAAAAATACAATTCTTGATATCAGGAATTATAGTTTATACTAGTGGAAATGTAATTGTTGATATCCTGAGAATGAATAAAAGTCAAAACGGCTTGCCATAAATGTACAGATATCAACATTTACAGAATCATTAGAGAAAACAATATTGTTACAATTACTTTCAGAACTTGTTTTTTTTCTGCAGCAGATGAACGATAAAAACAACGACAGCCAATCAGAATCCACTAGAATTCTTTTAAAAAGTTTTTTTTTCCTCTTTTGGAAGCTCCAGTAAAGCTGCCTGATTTGGGGAAAAAAGTAAAAAAAAAAAACTGATAAAATTTGCTATCTTAATGTGATAAAACAGAAGAAAAACAGGTTTGCTTGTTTGTAAGACCGCTCCTCAAGCGATTTCTGTAAAAGTTTGCATTGAACTTTGTAACTTTGTTGTTTATGCTCAAACAGCGTCATACTAACTGAACTATAATCAAGGACTCCTTTAATTGCACAAAACCATATCAAGATTTCCGTTTCATTTTGATTCAGTGTGCAGCTCTTAGCTCCAGGAAGGAATTTTCCGTAGAAGTCCGTCTATCTGTCTTGGCATCTCTCAGAGTCTCTCTCTCTCTTACCTGTCTGTGCAAATTTCCTGCCTTCACCTTTCATTTCCTCTCGTCCTGGTTGTGTTTTCCTCTCTCATTCACACTCAAAACCTTCTTTCTACCTTGAATCCCACACCCTCCTCTAAGACTCATGGGAAAAACACAAGGACTGTCTGGTTTTGCGTCTGGGGTCGTGAACTTCATGCTTAGAAGATCCTGTGGCCTAAAAAATAACCAGAGAATCAAACCCGACCTTTAAATTCTCAATCAAGCTTTGGTAAAAGTGATATTTCTCAGGATTGCCTGTCTGATGTTTGCTGAAGCTGCATCTGGATGTTTTACGAAACAAAGAACTGTGCCTGCGGTGTGCTAAATGAGTTCGGCCCATGTCTAGACATGCTTGATATCAAAGCAGAGTCTATGTTGCTATTCTCACACGAATGAAATGATTCTTAAGCTCTTTTTCAAAGTCTTGATGTTTTTGGGCTTTACTAGAACAGGTTTTCGTGCTTGAATGTTCATTATTTTCCTCATATTCTCCATTGTTGCAGCTCATCTCTTCCCAGTCTGTCCCAGTAACGTTCTGTTTGCTTCCTGTCTCCGTGAAGCCCCTCCTTCTGAAAGGTATATTGTGCTCTGATTGGTCAAGCTAGAGCTGCAGGATTCTGGACAAAATGAGAATTATTAAGACAAAATTACATTACTAGACCTGTCGACTCCGGTTTGAACAATGTAAGGATGAACACTTTCGTCATTTTGTCTGCGTGAGATTCTCCAGCTTTGTTGTTGTTGAGCTGTTAAAGATCTGCGCTTTTCTGGAAAGGGGGCGGGGAGCAGCAGCTCATTTGCATTTAAAGGGACACACACTAAAATGGCGTGTTCTTTTTCCACGATTCTGACAACGATACAAAATTACGTTACTAGAGGTTCAGACAAATTATAAATTGCTGGAAAATGTTTGAATGAATTCTTTAAAAAATGGTTTTGAATGAATTCAATGACTCATTAATAAATACTTGTGTCATTAATGCATGAATCAGTGTTTTCGAACAAGTCCCTCCAGTAAAACGCGATTTTGCGATCGCTTGATTTCATGCATAATCAGCCAAAGTCCGCATATTTATGCGGGGGTCGCGTTTTTTCAAATACGCCGCACTTTCGCCACATAAATTGCCGATTTCAGCAAGCAAAATATGCGGGGCTAGCATGATTTCATAATCCCTGTATTTTCGTTGCAAAAAAGTCACATATGAAAAATGTTGCGTTTGCTTCACTCAAGTAAAGCGCCATTATTTTTCCCCTGTTGCCATGGGAACCTCATGAAGTGACGTAATTACGCGACGTGAACATTGTCTGCAAACCCCGCGGTGAAACCGTGATGAAGCACGCAGATCATCCTCATTAGCCAACAAAAATAAGCGTGAAGCAGTTTCCCGGTGTGTCACATGACAGTGGGGGTGAATTATTTTGCACTTACGTTGCATAATAATTTACGTTGCTGTAAGAGCAGTGGAAGCACTTAATTTAACAGAAGATGTCTGTTTTGTACAGCTTCCTCTGTAAAACAGGAAGCACACATTTTATTTTTTTTATATTTTATTTATTAATTTTTACAGAAGTTGTTGAATATTCCTTTTGTAAAGTTACAGAACTTGTTTGACTCAATGTTTTGTGAGTTTGAGCCGTGAAGGTCTGAAATGAAACAGAATGAGAACTTCAATATTCTGTGATTTAGCAAAAATATCCCGCATATTCCATCGCATTTTTTAAGAAAACGTGCCGCACAATCAAGGATTTTTGCCCGCAACAATCACAAAAAAAATCCGCGTTCTTCTGGAGGGACTGAAATCTTTCGAATGATAAAAATAATCACTTGTCGCCACCTAGTGGAATAATTGATTCAACCGTTATTTGACGCGCCAAGTTCGTTTCAAAAGGTATTTTGGTCGCTATCATACTTATATGTGGTAATTTGAATATTTGTAACGCAGAAATAACTAATGTTTTCTCTCTGGCAGCACGATTTGAATGTTCCGGTATGATTTTGTCAAAGAATGCGGGAGAATCGTTGTCGTTAATAAAATAAGATGGTGTGGGTGCTTGAATCGAGACCGCAATCTTTTTACTATTAATCGTGCCGCTTTAGGTGAAGCACTTCCAGCGTGTTTGGGAAACGTCCCGCCCCTTACCATAACCGCCAGTTTCAACACACTACTAACTCAGTAAGGCCCCTCCCCTTTAATTTGCATGTGCCTTTTGGCGGGAATTATTTAAATGATGAATGTTCGTTCAACGGAAGAAAACTCAAGACTACAATGGAGGCGTTTCAGGGACTTCAGAAACACTGATATAGTGCAATTCAATTCCAAAAGGAAATTGTTTTTAATGCATTTAAAATATGCATTGACTAGTATAGTCCAACCAACTCTGGAACACATGAGTTTTATGTTAGTGAATCAAACATATTGAGCTTAGTAATGTTGTATTGTAAGATTTCAATTTCTAAAAATGAATGAATGGCACATTTTTGTCTGCTTAGAATTGTTTTTGAATACATAAACTCTAGGAAGGAAGTGCAACACTCTAAAAATATGAACTGAACTTCATTTCTTTAAAACAATGGCATTTCGGCCAACTTCAAGGTCAACTTTTTAACTTTTTGAGTTAAACTCCTTTACAGTTGGTTTGTTGAATACATGAACCCATATTTTTGTTGCAGGTATTATTTTACATTTGGCAGTCACTTTTATCCCAAATGACTTGCGTTGCATTCAAGGTATACATTTTATTCATCGGTTCCCTGGGAAATGAAGCCATGATCTTGGCAGTTTTCCAACTATTTCATAATCAAAAACTGCAATCAGAACTGATAAATCCCTTATATTTGGATGTACAAAAACTACTAATGTATGGCAATGACAATTTTCACAATATCTTTTACACTTAGTTTTTATACCACAGCAAATTTTGATGCATTTTGCTCATTTTAAGTTGAACATAAGTGCCAAGAAATGTGTTAATCTGATTAAAGACTTCTCGCAGGAATCACAAGGCATCGTTTTATTCCAAGCGAGTTTTGTTCTGGATTCTGTAGCGTTCGAGTACTTGCAGTAGGAGGCCAGTAGATAATGAAGATGTTTCTTGGACAGCTTGTAACTGTTTGCCACAGTGTTGAAATCCAGCCTCGCTGCCTGGAGTCCATATATCCACATATGTCAAAGCGAAGAATGTGGAGATATCAGGCGTTGACCTCCAGACCTCGCAGCGCTCGTCTCTATTTCTGCACATGTGTGCACGTCATTCACATGTGTGCGTTTGGGTTTGTTCTCAGCTGTTGCTGTGAGTGTAGTTACAGTAATGCCAAATACACGCTGTAAACATTTTAAATTTAATCATTAAAATTGAATACTAAAAGCATAAATGCTTGAGTAGATATTATTTAAATTTGTTTCGGTTTATTTATATACATTCGTTGAGTATCACTTTAGGACTTGATGTTTAGAAACAAAAGAAAGATGGAACAGCTCCGGTTTTTAACTGGAGTTTGTTTTTGTTTCCCTTTCAGTAAATGATTGAAACTTGAATGAAGACAGTTTGATTGACAGGTGATCTGACCAATCATAACCCCGAATCCGCCATTTTGTCCGTCAAAGCGGTCAGGGGAGTTAGTAGATTAACGTTGATGAACTTGAATCACGTCTTGAAACAACATTCCTTCTGATGTTCATTCATGTTTATTTGATGCTATAAATGAACTAGTATGAAGAGATGATCGCTTCACGAGGAGCTACAGCGATCTGTCACCACACATTAAACACACACTAGACGCTATTTACTGATTCAACTTCTTTAAAACTTTACTATATATTAAATATGAAACTGTTTCATATGTCTGTCGATGTGTTGTCCGTGTCGTATTTCAGTGACTTTATTTTTCACTGCGTGAGATTGATCAACTTGATGCATCCTCTCTGAATAAGTGCTAATTTCTTTAAAAATTAATCTTAATGGATGGCTTACAGAATCACATGTTGATAGTTTTCAATATTTAGCGATATTCAGTACAGATCTAAATATGTCAGTGTTATGCAGTTCGTTTTCTTGGATTTCTCTAAACCCGTCGGTGCTGCTCACGTGGCTGTCAAGAAAAGGAGCTTTTTTATTTTTATTTAAATGAAATTAATTTGCTATTTTAGTTAGTAATATTTTTTAACATTTTTTTTATTTTTATGTTACTAAATTATTTATGCAGTAATTATAATCCATTTATTCTCTTTTTGAGCATAAACCTGAAATTGAAACTTAAACTTTCATAAATCTTGAAAGTTTGTTCTTTTTTCTCTTTCTTCTTTTAAAGATGACAACTAGCCACATTATTGCTGACATAATTTCTTCTTTTTTTTTTTTTTTTCTTTTAAATATAGAATTTTACGCTGTTTATGAAAAATGCATAAAAATACTATTTTCAATTTATATAGAAATAAATGTATATACAGAGTAAATAAAGCCATAAATCTAAACAAATTTGAGCTTGATGTCTCAAAAAATGAGTTTTCAGTAAGATTTTGTTTGGGCGCAGTACCAAACGCTTCCACTAGATGAAATTCGTTTCCTGTTCATTTCCAATGTGCTCATTTTTGACAAGTGTGACTATTTTTCCAGGACCATTTAACCTTTTCGAGTCATGTCTATGATTTTTTTTGTGTGTGTCCAAGTAAAAAACTCCTTAAGAAAAAAAAAAGTTGCCTTTTTTTGGTCAAAAATGACCGCAGAGCTCCAGCTAACAGCTGAGAAGGTCAGGCAGTAGATCATCAAGTGTGATGAACTTGAATGTTTTGTGTTTTTTAATTTTTTTTTTGTTGTTCTTTGACCTCCGACCCTCCCTCCCTCCACTACCACTGCCGTTTGACCCGCTGCCCTGTATTTTCTTTAGTAATTAACCTCTTTAGCTGTAAACATTTGTCAGTTCCTACAATAACATTTCTCCACGAAACGAGTGATGCAGAACACCATGCTGTTGTACAATTGTTTTTTTGTTTTGTTTTTTGTATGCACTATTGAAAAAACATGAGAGATTTTTCAGAAACAAGTAAAGATTTTGAACCCAATTTGACATGCTCTACTAAAATACTGAAATATTCAAGTTTCTTTTTCTTCTCTGGCTAACCAGAGAACACACATATCCAAATATGAAATCACACAAGGGGAAACTCCCAAATAGAGTTCAAGAACTGTTGCACTCCAGTGGAATAATCCGTCCCGATATCTCATAAACGTTATTCCATTTTGGACCATCTCTCATTCACGCCCTTGAATTCCACAGTCCGTGGCCCAAACATGGAGCGTTCTCTGATAGCGCACTTTATAAATCATTAGATTGTTTTTTTTTTTTTTTTCCCTTGTCCTCGCCGCGTTTACACAGGAAGCGGAGGAAATCTGGTCCTCGTTATTTACTTTTGGGTTTGGTTATTTGATTATCGGCTGTGCTTCTCTCTGATTGCACGGAGAAGGACACGCACCTCTCTGTTTTTAAAGCATAATGGGACTCACCTTGAGCCCAATATGCAGATGCTTTAAAGTCTGAGTGGTTGCAACATCTGGTTGTTGTATTAACGTGTCCGTTGAACTTTCAAAGGGATTTACGGCCGCTCTAGAAGTCGCCCTGTGGTGAAAAATTCTTGCCAATGGCTTTTGTTCATCTGTGCCTCCCAGTGCCATAGCAACCACTAATTATAGCATTCCATGGATTCCCTTTTAAGACGACGAGGAAGAAAATTACAGCCACCTCTTGGCCCTGTGACCCTGCTCCCATCTCTGTGTAATAGAGCGATATTGGTTGGCTTCAAAGATGATGATTTCTTATTAGTGATGTTTGTTTAAGCAAGCGCCATTATTACTGTTGCTCATATGCAACTCATCCCGCATTTCTCTCAGTAGTGCACCTGTGTGTAGGCCGTCATGTGATCTATGCATTACTACATATATGCATGAAGGTTGCTGATTGTGAACAGCTGTGCGTTGAGTGATGCGGTTTTGGTGCGAGAGCCTCTAATATGAACAGCCATGATGGTTTTGATCCAAAAAAGCAGCTAGAAGACAGTTGTGTGTGTGTTTGAACGGAGAGATCTAGACCACATTCAGTGTGCGGTTTAATGAAAATGCAGGTATTTTTAATCCACTGTTTGAAATCTAATCGATTTTATGCTTTTTACTTTTGTCTTTCAGCCCTCAGAGGCCTTTCCGCTTTCCCAAAAGGTAAAATTATTTTAATCTGTATTTTGAAATGTTTTGCATGAATTTATAATGGTAATGTGTGATGAATCTTTCCCGATTGCAGTTATGCGGAGCTCATTGCTGATTGGCCGGTGGTGGTGTTGGGGGTGTGTACCGTTCTCATCGTGGTTTGTGCCCTGGTCGGCATCCTCGTGCCCGACCTGCCCGACTTCTCAAATCCACTGCAGGTGAGCCTGAGGAACATGTTTTTGTGGGGATGCACCGAATTTTCAACTACCAAATTTTCGGCCGAAACGGGTATTTTAAGAATGGTTTTAGAAAGCTGAAATGACATGCAGGGGGAAAAGAAGCAGGCTGCCTCTATTTTGCTAAATCGTGCGGCACAATTTACCAATTCGTTCCCTCAATTTATAAATCGCGCACATGATTTACTAATTAGTTCTGTCGATTTGCTCATGGAAAAATGGAAAAATGTCCTGCCTTAAATGAAAATTCTGTCATTGATCGTTCGCAAAGCCCCGCCCCCTCTAGTTACTGTTGCTATGTCCGACAAGCTCTCACGCCACACATCATGTTCTCACGAAGTGAAAAATACAGAGGACACTGACAACGTATGAAACAGTTTCATATTTAATATATAGTAATTTTTTAAAGAAGTTGAATCAATAAATAGCGTCTAGTGTGTGTTTAATGTGTGGTGACAGATCGCTGTAGCTCCTCGATCATCTCTTCATACTAGTTCATTTATAGCATCAAATAAACATGAATGAACATCAGAAGGAATGTTGTTTCAAGACGTGATTCAAGTTCACCAACGTTAATCTACTAACTCCCCTGACCGCTTTGACGGACAAAATGGCGGATTCGGGGTTATGATTGGTCAGATCGCCTGTCAATCAAACTGTTTGTGAAGGATCAATTCCTCTCCCTCATGTGGTTCTACACCCGTAAGACCTTCGTTCATCTTCAGAACACAAATGAAGATATTTTTGATGAAATCCGATGGTTCAGTGAGTCTCTATTGACAGATAATGAACACTTTCAATGTCCAGAAAGATATTAAAACATATTTAAAACAGGTCATGTGACTACAGTGGATCAACATTAATGTTATAAAGCGACGAGAATACACCAAAAAAACTAAATAACGACTTTATTCAACAATATCTAGTGATGAACGATTTCAAAACACTGATTCATGAAGCTTTATGAATCTTTTGTGTCGAATCAGTGGTTCGGTTCACATATCAAACTGCCAAAATCACGTGAACTATTGAAATTGTGAATCACTGATGACGTAACGAAGCCTCGTTTACTGAAATCACGTGACTTCCGAACCACTGATTCGACACAAAAGATTCGTGAAGCTTCATGAATCAGTGTTTTGAAATCGTTCATCACTAGATATTGTTGAATAAAGTCGGTATTTAGTTACATTTTTGGTGTATTCCCGTCTCTTCATAATATTAATGTTGAACCACTGTAGTCACATGACCTGTTTTAAATATGTTTTAGTATCTTTCTGGACATTGAAAGTGTTCATTATCTGTCAATAGAGACTCACTGAACCATCGGATTTCATCAAAAATATCTTCATTTGTGTTCTGAAGATGAACGAAGGTGTAGAACCTCATGAGGGAGAGGAATTAATGACTGAATTTTAATGTTTGGGTGAACGAACCCTTTAAATGTCTATAAATGTTCAACACATTATGACAGTGACTTCTGTTCATGGGCAGTTTGAGTGAAGATTTGTTGTCTTATTAGGGATTTGAACCGAGGGGCACTGCAATAGGCCAGCGACTTGTAACATGGAACAACATGGTGAAAAATACGGGATACAAAGCAACGCTGGCCAACTACCCCTTCAAATACGCAGATGAGCAGGCCAAGAGGTAACACAGTCCGCTTCTTATCTGATAACCATATTTTCCTGTTCGTATTCATCCAGAACAACTCTACAGCATTTTGGTTGTATTGGAGAAATCCAATATATTTCCGAGCTCCTCAAATGACTGGAAAATCGAACATTTTGCATGTATTTTTGCTCCTGAATAGCAGTAATGAGATATGTGTTGGCTGTTCCACGGTTCATCTGATCCGGATCATTGTGAGTTGGATTAAGGATCATGACAGAAGCGTCCTGAAAGAAAATGAGCGTCTCAGCATGTGCATAGGCGTCTTCCCTCTGATTAAAGAGACTTCCTGTCTGTGGAACAGGATGTGCTGTCAGCAGCAGTCCTGCCCTCTGTCAGTAATAATGATAACGGTCATTTCAATCGCAGATCTCTAATGGTAACAATGTGAGGAGGGTTTCCTGAGGCTGGAATTGTATGCTGCGTCGTGCTCTGGAATTAATAATTAGCAAGGGTTTTTGTTTCAATAAAGCTGTCTAAATCTGACAAGAATCAGATTGCAGGTTAAGAACTGCTGGATAATGGTTTCGGGCAACAGGGAATTGAGGTTTTATTTGGGGAACTTTCAACGTATAGAACAATGATATATAATGGTATATATTTAGTTTTACAGAAATGAAAACAAAGCTGTGAGGGACAGACATGCAGTTTAATGCAGGACTGTTAAATACATTAATTTAATTTGCAAATACTCTCCTTTTTCTGTGTTTTAGTCACCAAGATGACAGGTGGTCCAAGGATCACTATGATAGAAAGAAAAGACAAGCGGAGTGGGATTTCAGTAAAGACAGTTTCTTCTGTGATGTACCTGGTGAGTTTTTTTTTTTGGCATGGTCCCTCAAAACAATATCCTCATAACTCAAATCATATAGGTTTGGACTTTTTACTGTATTTTCAAAAAATTTATATATATATATTTAACTAAGAAAGCATTTCAGGCAACATATTGGCCTTAAAATGTTGTACAAATGGTAAACTTGCAATTTTTAAGGTCAGTAAGTTTTTTTTTTTTCTCTCACCAAGTTTGCATTAATAGCCGTTTTCCCTAGTTATATATTTTAAAATGTAGTTTATTCCTGTGACCAAAGATGTTTTGATCAGTTTAACGTGTCTATGCTGAATAAAAGTATTATTCTCTTTTTAAAATAATCACTAATTTAAAGTTCTAACTGTGAACGATGATTGAAGAATAGTAAACAATACTTTTATACAGCATTTATTAATCCTGGTTAATGTAAAACTATTTCTGGTTGTTGGTTCATAATAGTCAACTTAACCTGCACAACTTTTAATGTTAAAAATGTATATGTTCTCTACATTAAACCACAATTAACCGATCCTATAGAAGTATTATTTCTTATTTAATTTCTTTTATTTCTAAAAGTGTGACTGTTTGTACTCTATGCATATTCTGCACTTCATTTCTAGGACATCTGTGTGTGTTTACATTAACTATATTAACTGAGGAATAGTAAATGTATTCTGGAGTTAATATGCTGCCAAAATAAAGCTCAGATGCATGAAATACACACACATACTATTGATCAAATCTGCCACCTAGTGGACATTGGAGAAAGGCTTTTTGGTTTAATCATCAAATGTTGTCTCTCTACAGGTGACAGCTATTCCCGAATCGTATTTGCCTCTGCAGAGGGAAAGAACTTGTGGAATATACAGGCAATAAAGTCCATGTGCAATTTTGACAATACACGGGTATGTAGCATTTCCTTGCAAGTATTGGTTATGCCATTTGTAAATGCATAAAGCATGATGTAGGAAATGTGTGTTTTACTGGTGTTTTTCATGTCTGGTTGTTCAGGTTCGCTCCCATCCCCAGTACTTGGATCTGTGTCAGCGCACCACTGCTGCCTCCTGCTGTCCCAGCTGGACACTCGGGAACTACATAGCCGTCCTCACTAACAAGTCCTCCTGCCAAAAGATCACAGAGCGAGACGTTTCCCACACCCTAAAAATCCTGCGATCCTGTGCAAAGTATTACCACAATGGCACCCTTGGTCCTGAGTGTTGGGACATGACGACCCGCAAGAAGGACCTCAAGTGTGGCAACGTGCCACGAAAGTGCACAAAATACAATGCGGTGTATCAGATCTTTCACTTTTTGGTGGACAAAGACTTTCTGAACCCGAAGAACACGGACTACCTTCCGCCTAACCTCAAGTACAGCATGCTCTTCTCTCCCACAGAGAAAGGAGAAACGATGATGAACATTTACTTGGACAACTTTGAGAACTGGAACTCCTCGGATGGAATCACGACCATCACGGGAATAGAATTTGGCATCAAACACAACTTGTTTCAGGACTACCTGCTGACAGATACCATGTATCCCGCAATAGCTATTGTGATCGTGTTGGTGGTTATGTGCGTCTACACGAGATCAATGTTCATCACCCTTATGACCATGTTTGCGATCATCAGTTCGCTGATTGTCTCGTATTTCCTGTACCGTGTGGTCTTCAACTTTGACTTCTTCCCCTTCATGAACCTCACTGCGCTTATAATATTGGTGGGAATTGGCGCAGACGACGCCTTCGTGCTCTGCGACGTCTGGAACTACACAAAGATCGACAAACCCAACTCTGAGCTCTCCGAAGCGGTCAGCGTCACGCTTCAGCACGCGGCGCTCTCGATGTTTGTCACCAGCTTCACCACAGCCGCTGCCTTCTATGCCAATTACGTGAGCAACATCACTGCCATCCGATGCTTTGGTGTATACGCTGGTACTGCCATCTTGGTTAACTACATACTGATGATCACCTGGTTGCCGGCTGTGGTGGTCCTACATGAGCGGTACCTGGTCAACCTCTTCACCTGCTCTCGGTCACAACACCACCAGACGCAGGGCATTGCGACGTTTTGGACAAGCCTGTGCCAGATGGTCAACAAGTGTCTTTTTAGCATCTCAGAGGCCTCGCGGATTTTCTTCGAGAAAGTCTTGCCTTGGATCGTGATCAAGTTGCGCTACTTGTGGCTCTTGTGGTTCCTGGCTTTGACGGTGGGTGGTGCCTACGTTGTTTGCGTGAATCCCAAGATGAAACTGCCTTCTCTGGAGCTGTCGGAGTTTCAGGTGTTTCGTTCCTCCCATCCCTTTGAACGCTATGATGCAGAGTACAAAAAGCTCTTTATGTTTGAACGGGTCAACCACGGGGAAGACCTCCACATGCCGATCACCATCATTTGGGGAGTTACTCCTGTTGACAGTGGAGATCCTCTGAATCCCAAAAACAAGGGTAAACTGACACTCGACACAACCTTCAACATTGCGAGTCCTGCAAGTCAGGTGTGGATTCTCAATTTTTGCCAGAAGCTAAGGAACCAGAGTTTCGTGTTCCAGTCGGAGGAGCAAGACTTCACAAGCTGTTTCATGGAGACTTTCAAGCAGTGGATGGAAAACCAAGACTGCGACGAAGCTTCCGTCTATCCCTGCTGTAGTCAATCCACGTTCCCTTACCGCCAAGACGTCTTTGAGTTGTGCATCAAAAGGGCCATTATGGAGCTTGACCGAAGCACCATCTACCACCTTGACAGCAAGACTCCAGGGCCAAGGTTTGACATCAATGACACAATTCGAGCAATTGTGCTCGAGTTTCAAAGTACCTACCATTTCACTCTGGCGTACGAGAAGATGCATCAGTTTTACAGAGAAGTGGATGCTTGGATTCAAGAGGAGCTGACGGATGCTCCTGAGGGACTGAGCTACGGATGGTTTGTAAGCAACTTGGAGTTCTACGACCTACAGGACAGCCTTTCGGATGGGACTCTTATCGCTATGGCATTGTCTGTGGTGGTGGCCTTCAGTGTTATGCTCCTGACCACCTGGAATATCATCATCAGCCTCTACGCCATCATATCCATCGCCGGAACCATATTTGTCACAGTCGGGTCGCTCGTGCTCTTGGGTTGGGAGCTTAATGTGCTTGAATCCGTGACCATCTCAGTTGCTGTAGGTCTCTCTGTAGACTTTGCTGTTCATTACGGCGTGGCATACCGCCTTGCCCCGGAACCAGATAGGGAAGGGAAGGTGGTTTTCTCCTTGAGCAGGATGGGCTCGGCTATAGCTATGGCGGCACTCACAACCTTTGTAGCCGGTGCAATGATGATGCCGTCCACAGTTCTGGCCTACACTCAACTGGGCACGTTTTTGATGCTAATCATGTGCATTAGTTGGGCCTTTGCTACGTTTTTCTTTCAATGCATGTGTCGTTGTCTGGGTCCTCAGGGCACATGTGGACAGATTCCTTTACCAAAGAAACTCCAGTGCTACACCTTTATGGAGCGCACGTCTGAAAACCAGTCTAATCCCAGCCAAGGTAAGCTCAGTGCTTGCTACACGACCAAGTACCAGATAGATAACGCAAGAAGTGAGGGTCGACATGAGCACTATGAGCTTGAGCCCTTGGCGTTGAATGTCAGAAATGAGGAAAAGGCCTCCGATGAGGAACAGGAAGCGTGTACGCAGTTGCACAACGGCATCCCTTCTCATCACTCGACGCTGAGCGCACCCCACAACACCGACTCGAGAGAACCCAACCCTGAGCTTGAAAATGGCACAGAACTTCCACGTCCTCACTTCACTTACAGTACGAGGTGCACCTGTGAGAACTCGATGCATCATTATATGAGGGAGCGACAAAGGACTCCGTATCATCCTTGCAGCCAATCTCGAGAAACCTCACGCCCCGCTAAACAGACCAATCACTTACCTGCGGGTCAGAACCTTCAACCCTCACGGGATACGGTGCACACTCCCGCTAATTGCGGCCACTTCCAGCATTGCTCACAGAGCCAAACGTCAAGGCCAGCCCCTCACAGATGTTTCCCTGGAGGCTACAGCATGCACGCAGTGCACCTTTTGCATCAGGCACTGTTGTCCGACACTGCAGCGCTGGACGAGTCGCACATCAATGCGTGCAGCCCGAATTCACCTCTACCAGAGAGCCAAAACTTTCCAGCTCACATTCAGTTTCCAGATGTTCAGTGCTGCTCTTTGCCTGATGCAACTCGAGTCTGTGCTGTTAATCGTGATGCACAGAAGACAGGGGACCTAGCGTTAAATTCCCAGACCCCTCAAAAAATACCATCGAACCATATCAAAACAAAAGTAAATGGCACTTGTGTTTTAAGACAGGAAAGTCGCGAGATTCGCGAAGCCGTTCCGGTGGTACCGGAAGAAAGTGTCAAATGCAATCGGAGTGACAAAGACAGTAATGAAAGGGCAGAGCCTGTCTCTCCCAAAAAAATCAACTGTTTTAAAAAGACTGTAAAAGTGAAGTGCAATTCTGTAGAGTTTCACAAGCCAAAAACCAGCGTGCCTACTATTGCCATTCATTCGAAAGCCTCAGCTGAGAGTTTATGCTAATCTGAGCGTTAGATCGTGATCAGAACTTTTGCAATATTGTTTAGATTTAGCACAGAAAAGCAGCTGGTTGTTTCCCGACAGGAAAGAGTTCCTTGACATTGTGTGCTTGTGAATGCCGACATGACGTCAAGGAAAACATTTATATTTGAAAAGATGTCACTGTTTTGACCCACTGGCTGGTATTTTGTGTGACATCTCAATTATTTTTTAATATCACTTTTTCATGAGAGCAGAGAAGCATATTCAGAATTTATTTTCCTGCACATTTCATATGAACTTGTATATATATTTTTGTGTGTATTGTGTATGTATTTAAGTCATGCACTTTTTTCTTTTTTTTGTTGTTGATCCTGATTTGAATGTTTTGCCTATAAAGTAAACTTCAGTAGTTTATGCAATGGTGAACAGAAAGACTGATTGTGCTTTGTTTCAAAGTTGTCTTTGTTTCTTCACAGTTTCTTAAACATTTACACCAGCCTCAGGACTTTTTGAGTCAGTTTATGTGACTTTACACTGAGTTTTTTTTTTTTTGGTCAAATATATGAAGTGTGAATTTAATTGTACAAATGTGTCCTTGACATATACTGTGTATGTCTCACCCAAACATTTATTTATTAACTAAATCATTTTAGAAAACAAGACATTTGTTTTTTGTTTTTTTAAAGAAAGAATCACCAACTTTTCAGATTTTTCTATAAAATTGGTTTTTGGTTATTTCATATTGAGTCTACCAATAAAGGCTGCTATCTGGTATAATAATAATAATAATAATTATTATTATTAGTAGTAGTAATAATTTTACAGTTCTAAAATACATATAGATTATATGAAAATGTCATCTGATGTCTTTTTCTTTCTTTGTTTTAAATAAACAACCAGGTTTATTTAAATAACTGAATGTAATTATCTACAAGTAGTGGCCCATAGATATCTGGACACATGGTGTGAATTGTAAGACTTTATTTACCAAATCCTAGGACACTGAAAAAAAGAATAAAAGGTGTTAGAAACGGAAACTATTTACATAATAGCTAAAAAATGTCAGTTCCACTGAACTTTAATAACCACAACTGACACGCAGAAGTACATACACATTATGGATAATACAAAATAAAACATTTGCAGTACAGTATGGTTTCCAGTTTTATATCATTGTCCAAAAGAGAGAAGGTACAGTTACACTGCAGTGTCGGCATCGAGATTTTTTTCACCCTCTCTAACTTTAGTCTTTGTTTTTTTAACCTTGGTGTGTTTTCTAATTTTATCCAGAAGTTGGTCATAAAACCACTCCAAGTCCTGGCTGTCATCGGGCCACAGAAGGTATTTTCTGTTCTCGATGTAAGATCTCAGTTGTTCGTACTTCAGTAACCTGTACTGCGGTACGTTCCCAACAACCAGCACCACCAGAATGTCCTTTAGCTCCACTAGCATCCTGCATTGTGCCAGGATGAAGCTTTCTAGGCACCAGCCGTCCTTCAGGAAACGTTCAGACACCACACAAAGGGTTTTCCGACTATTCTGGATGGCGTTTCGCATGTTGGTAAGATGGTCCTCCCCGGGTAGGAAGTCTCGCTCCTCAAAGCAGCAGCGGAGTGTGTTCTGCTCTGAGAACTGAGAGTCCAGCCGGTTCAGCAGCGCTCGTTCTACCCACTTCATATCGCTGGAACTAAAACACAGATACACATCGTACGTGAATCGATCGGGATCGGGATCCTCTCGCTTTCCATCCACGAGCGTGCCGATAATTTTTTTGTAGAGCTTGAAGATTTGGCCTCGTCGAGAGACGTAAATGATGGCGCTCGCGGTGAGTGATATGATGAGTGCGGAGCAGAAAATGAAAAGCACAAGCCTCAGTTTTTCAGCGTTTCTCTCCTCCTCTTCATCCTCACATTGTATGTTGGATCTCACAACCGGAACCATGTACTGATCCTCAGGACTGGCACATATCACGTCCTCGATGGGGTGGAAAATGGTTACGTTGGTTTGATTTAGCCACGTTTGGAAATCCCGTAGGTTGCAATCGCAACGGAACTCGTTTTTCTTCAGGCTGAGGTAGCTGAGGGTGCTGAAGAGCTTCGGATCTACTGAATAAATAGAATTATATTCCAGATTGAGCACTTGAAGACTTTCTGGGAATACACCGTTTGGGAGGTACTTCAAAGAGTTGAAGGACAAATCCAAAAGGAACAAAGAGGTAAGGTCTTTGAGAATGTCTTTGGGAAGAGACTGCAGCAAGTTGTGACTCAGAAAAAGTTGTTCTAACTGGTGAAGATTGTTAAACACGTTTAAACACTTTCCCTCAGACCAGATCACTTCCAAACCTGCAGATGCGAGATCGAGGATTTGTAGTTTTTGTGAAAGCGCTTTGTGTCTGTCATTAGGGCAATAAACAAGCTCATTACCTCGAAGAACAACCTCCACAATTTGAGGAAATTCCTCTAGTATTGTGTAGAGATATGACATGGAAGAAATGATGTTGAATTGCAGGTCAAGGGTTGTAAGATTTTTGGAAATGTGGAGTAATTCTGACACGGATGTAATTTTGTTGTCGCCCAAGTAGAGTTTCTCCAGGTTTGGTAAGGTTACGAATGTGTTTACGTGTCTGAGAGAATTTCCCGTTAAATTGAGGTCGAGTAGATTTGGAAGCCCTTTAAATGACTGATATCCAAGCATCCATAGATGATTGTAAGACAAATCGAGCACCTCGAGCTTCTCTAGATTCTGAAATGTCTTTGAATCGATATCACCCAGGAAGTTTTTGGACAGATTTAGCTTCAGTAAATTCGTCATGCCCAAAAATGCATCGTTTTCAATCTTGTTGATCTGACTTTCTGCTAATGTAATTTGCTCTAAAGCTGACAAATAACTAAATACTGACCTTGACAGAGCAAAAATGCTTGAATTGGACAAATCGAAAATCTTCATACCACTCGCCTCGAGACCCTTGAATGTGAATTTGTCTGGATCTTTTGAATTATAACCAGAAGATCTGCCCATGCTGTAACTGTGACTGAGAACGAGGCTTTGGATTTGGGTTCCAGTGATCGCGTCAAAGAAACGCTTTGCCATGTTCACGCTGAAGCCGTTTCCGGATAAATCCAGTGTAGTTATGGACATGTTCTTAAATGGGTTCCCACACTTTTCCCATCCTAACCAGAACTCATTCATGTCTTGCAGCGTCACGGAGGACAGTTTCAGAAGCGTGAAGCGTTTCCCCTGAAAGCCGAGGAGGTCTTCTTCACAGACGCTCTTCACTTTGTTGTGAGAGAGATCGAGCACATGGAATCTCCTCGCGTTTATAAAGAACGACGCCGGCTGGATTCTCTTAATGTTGTTTCCATGCAAGACGAGCATCTCGAGAGACACCAGAGGTTTGAGGAAGTCACCGGACAAAATGGAGTCACTCAAACTGCACTGAGCGAGAGTGAGATTTTTCAGGTTGGATAATCCATTAAACGCTCCTGCATCCAGTTGCAGGAAGTTGTTGTAGTCCAGCTGAAGTGATGTTAGGTTAGAGAGTCTTCTGAATGTATTGTTTCTGATCACAAGTCTTGTTGTTTGGTGCTTCAGTATAAGGACTTGTAGACCTTCAAGACGAGAAAAGGATGTTTCGTTGAGCTCAGCGATGCTGTTGTTACTCAGATCCACTTTATTTACATATGTGGGAAGCTCTAGCACCTCCTGAAGACCTTTATCAAGGCAAAGGGCGACAGAGGCGCCAACTGAACACACGGAGGTGCATTTCACAATTTGAGTGCTGACGCATAATCCGAGGAGGATCAGAGAGAATGAGTGTCTTGTTGCCATTCTGAGATCCCTGTGGAAAACAAAGATTAAGAGTTTATACCCAAAAATGAACATTTTTCATCTACTCAAAGATTACACTCGAGTCAGACAGGTTTGGTACAACACAAGGATGATTATACTATGGTAAACTCTTCGTTAACACTTTACTTAAAAGCCTTTTTGTTCACATCATAATGCCTTGTATGGTCTCATGAATAATTGACACCACGGTTATAATACATTATAAACTTTTTTAAGCCAACTTAAAGTTTATCTACAAACTGTTTATCTAGTAAATTATAATATTAGCTATTTGTTGTTACACCTTTAGAAGGTATAATGCATGGTAAATAACCAATTTTAAAGGTAGCAAGCAATCTGCATATATTCTGATGCATTTTAACTTGTTACAACTATTTATGAAAAGTTATAATATACCTTCATAATGCATTTTATATATGTATATATATATATATATATATATATATATATATATATATATATATATAATGGGTGGTAATCAGATTACAGTTACATCTGAAAAGTATTTTAGATTACCAAAGTGATTACTTTGAATTTTAATGTCATTTAAACAGCAATTGGTGATTCTCTGACTCTGACCGTCTGAAAAAGTGGAGTTAAGTTTCATCAACATTTTAATACTTTTAAGAGGATCATAAAAATGTTATTTTTATTTAGTTCTGTCCTGAACAAGACAAAATGACTGAATTTATAGAAAAATTCCCCAACTGTCAACTTAACTGTCCTGTCATGACCTGATGATCCACGACTGTTTTCATGTTTTGTTGTTTGTGAGTCATTTTATAATTCACTCGTCACTGCAACTTTTTCCTCACAATTAGTTTTTTTTCCCTCACAATTGTGAGTTTGTGTTTCACAATTCTGACTTCTTTTTCTCAGAATTGCGAGATTGCATGATATAAAGTTGCAATTGTGAGTTATAAAGTCAGAATTGGGAGATATAAACTTGCAATACTGACTTTTTTTTCTTGCAATTGTGAATTTAGTATGTGAGTTTATATCTCATAATTCTGACTTTTCTCAATATTGCGAGTTTATATCTCATAATTCTTACTTTATAACTCACAATTGCAACTTTATATAATGCAATTGTGAGATAAAAACTTGCAATTACCTTTTTTGTGTTTGTTCCACACTTATTAGTATTCCAAAGTATTCTTAAGTATTTAGATTAAGTTACTAAACTTGAGTAATGTAACGAAATACGTTACAAATTACTGTTTAAAGCATGTATACAAAATACATGCTTTAAACAGTAATTTGCAACGTATTGTAATGTATAATCTGTAATGAAATATATTTTAAAAGTAACCTACCCAGCCCTGTATATATATATATATATATATATATATATATATATATATATATATGATAGATAGATAGATAGATATAGATATAAAGGCTTCAAGTAGAGCGCATTAAAATGTGCATTTCAACTTTCTAAATCCAATGTGCTCGGTAAACATATATAAGTTATCTGAATATAAACTGTATAAAGCACAGCCTGTACTTCTGTACAACTACTTCATCTTACAAATTGTTTGCTAAACTAGTTCAAGGTTCAGACTGCCGAGAAAAACACCACAGTAGCTTTTAACGTGGGAGATTTGCTGCGCATTTCATGTCTAAAATCTCATCAGTGTTTCAGAGTCTTACCTGTTCGGCCATTCACCTGTTCCAGCGTTTCTGAAGTCATTTGATGGTCACAGAGTCAACAGGAAAAGTTTCAAGAGCTCCGGACGAAGATCATGCGGAGTTCTCTCCCTTCGCTTCAGCTGCATTTCCCAATGTTTCTGAAATAGGAACTAACTTTCTAGTCCGGTGACTCATTTTCCGGTGAAGAGTTCTTCAAGTTTGAGTACTGGTCATTCATTCAGCAGCACATCCGCGTAGTTTTGTTCGCAATACCCCGCTGCCTGTTATGCTTTTCCCCAAAATTTACAGTATCACTCCGATCTGTGCTTCGAGTAACAGTACGCAGCAATATTTACAACATAGGGGCAGTTCATTTTACTGAAATAACTTTGTATGTTTTATTCAATAAAGAAACCCTTATATCTAAAACAGCGACTGTTCAAAGTAATATTTCCAATTTTAACGCGTACTTTAATAATAAGAAGAGTGTTGTGCCTGAACACTGACAAAGACTAAACATAGTGGAGTTGAGTATTTAGAGACAGGCTGCAGCCTGGAGTAATGGGCGTGTCGAACGGTAGGGGGCGTGTCGAATGGTTTCTCATTGGTAAAAATAAAGGCGAGCCATACTCTTAAATCGCTATTAAATCCATCATAATACTATACAACCAAATTACATTCTTTTAATGTAAAAACAGCGTCAATGATCTTTTGAAGTTTTTAAAAATTATTCCCTCAAGTGCCTTCAGAACATGACGTCATCACCGCGCGCTTAGGTCTTACACACACACGCAGGTTTGTTTTAATATCAAAGTGAGGACATTCCATAGGCGTAATTGTTCTTGTACTGTACAAACTGTACATTGTGTCCCCCTACACTACTCCTAAACCTACCCATCACAGAAAACATTCTGCATTTTTACATTTTTAATAAAACATTGTTTCCTCATAAATCACAAAAACGCGCTCACTCATTCACACACGCACAAAACGCATCGTATTTTAGCTATCGTAATAAACATATCTATGATAAATAAAGCATTAATCACGTAGATAAACGTATAACTATCTATGACGGATCACACGCCACACCAGGAATTTATGTAAATGTATGGTTACCGCTAATTGGTCCTTTCACCAATGAGAAACCGTTTGACACGCCCCTACCGTTCGGCACGCCCATTACTCCAAGCTGCAGTGACCCATACTAGAGTATTTAGATAACCGCTTTTAATCTAAGATTCAAGTCGACATGATTGCCTGTTTAAAAAAAAAAACACAAAAAAGTGCGGGCGCTTACAATTCAAAAAGTAACGGTCATTTTTGAGAGCACTCACAGATCGTTAAATCGGTCGTATGTGGATGTTTCTGCAACTACGGGCACTCTTAAGTCCGAGTAGTGAAATTTAGGGTTTATGTTCAAATTTGTCCTCTGATATAAACATAAATTCACACAATAAACACAAAATGAATAAACAAAGTGTCATTACACACCTTGATATAAAAATAATGAATGAATAATATGATTTATTGAGAAAGTAAGAAGCATTTATAGGTCTAAACACCATTTTGTCTCATGTCCCTCACCTGTGGTCTCAATGCTGAGATTCGTAAAATTAGCTAATTTCGTATTTCAAATGAATTGGTTTCATATAAATGTTCCTTTACACCATCGTAAAGTTTTTTTTGTTTGTTTACTGATCATTTATATGATTTTTTTTCATCTAAATACACCTGTACCACACTTTTGAGTCCTTACCGCAACACTGGAAAAAGACTCTTAATATGACATTAGTTCAAAGCCAAACAAATCTAGTTTCTATGGAAACAGAAATTAGCATGTGATCACATGGCTGACAGACTGGGCCACCCTCATTAGTCTCACTCACAAGATCCAGAAAACTAAAATAAAGATAATCTTTTCTTCGTCCGTATTTATTATGCGTCCACAGCTTAGTGATGGTGTATTTTGATCTACATTTTAAAAATGAATTTATATTACTGTTGAATGCATGTATATGATGCTAAAAGTCAAAACTGATGTATCAGATCTTGCAATTGTCATTTCCGCAACACGTCTTTACCGCAGCATTTTTAGGTGTTGCGGTAAAGACGTTGTGTTGCGGTAGAGATGAATTCAAGTTTTATGCTGTATATTACATTGATCGGCTTCAACCTTAAAACCGCTGACAGGTGTGAATATCATTTATTACCTCATTACAATGGCACCTGTCAAGGGGTGGGACATTTTAAGCAGCAAAAGAGCTACTGTAGCTCAAACAATTGATGGAAAACTTAATGGTGCCCATGATTGAAAATCCCTACCGTTTTTGTCTGTTACGGTTACGTTATTAACATGCGTCATTAACATTGTGTCCTTACCGGCACACACTGTCATTACCGCAGCAATGATTTATTTTAATTATTAATCAGGTTGTTGTTTGCAAAAATTATTTTAGCCTGTCAGTAGAGATGATTTACACATTAAAATAACAATATTTGTTATATAAATCCATATATTTTATCATTAAAGGTTAGCGTCAATTTTCCATGGCATAAAGAATATCGTAAAATCCCCTCGTTTTTAATTATTTTTTAATATTTACAAAAATGGACAAATCTTGAAAGTATCTTTGTAAATGTATTAAGTTTTTATAGAAATTAAAAAAGTGTATAAAATTACCGTTATTGTAATGTTGCAGTAAGGACATTTTACAAGAAGAAGAGATGAAAACCATAAAAATAAACATGTTCCAGATTAATATCTTAACTTCATTTTGTGTACATTTTTATATGTGTTACAAACTGTGATGGTTAAAACTGAAATAGAGGTTGATTTTTTTTTTTAAATTGGGAGAGTCAAAAGTGCCCGTAGTCGCAGAAACACCCATGTATGTTTTGTCAGATTTTAAAAACCCTGGAACATCACATTTATAAGATAATCTGTTTTTTTATTGGCAGAATGACTCTGCCCCTGCAAAACAAAGCAGTTCAAAGATAAGACACTGGCAATCTACTGTTAAGACTTGTTAAATTAAACAAGAAACAATACATTTTGCTCTTTATGAAAGCTATAAAAGTTATTTTGGTCGCACTTTATTTTACAGTTCTGTTCCCCGTGTACATACTATGTACTTACTCCAGAAATTATAATAACTGGGTAATAACCCTGAACCTACACCTTAACCCCTGTAGTTACATTATATTACTATTTTAATAAGCAAGTATACACTGTAAGTAAGTAAAATAAAGTGCAACCGTTATATTATTGTCAGGTTACATTACGCGCCACACGAAGGCTGTTCATTTATTTTGAGGAATTAATTTATTTGATGATAAACTTTTTTGAGAAAATTGCAGTATATTCCTCTTTTATGTTAAGGAAGAAATTATGTCACGGAGGTTCTAGAAACTGCAAGTTATATATTTATAGTTTTATAATTAATTATGGCCTACATTTTATTTTTGTAAATGTCTTTGTCAACCAGAATCTATGGATATGGAAGCCCGTTCCCGCCACTGTTGAGAAAAAAAAATTATTACGTAAGTCATAATAATGAGAAACTTTTCTCATAATAATGACTTAGTATCTCATAATAATAATGAGAAACTTTTCTCATAATAATGACTTAGCATCTCATAATAATGACTTAGTATCTCATAATAATGACTTAGTATCTCATAATAATGACTTAGTATCTCATAATAATGACTTAGTATCTCATAATAATGAGAAACTTTTCTCATAATAATGACTTAGCATCTCATAATAATGACTTAGTATCTCATAATAATGACTTAGTATCTCATAATAATGACTTAGTATCTCATAATAATGACTTAGTATCTCATAATAATGAGAAACTTTTCTCATAATAATGACTTAGTATCTCATAATAATGACTTAGCATCTCATAATAATGACTTAGTATCTCATAATAATGACTTAGCATCTCATAATAATGACTTAGCATCTCATAATAATGACTTAGTATCTCATAATAATGACTTAGCATCTCATAATAATGAGAACATCTTTAAACCTTTTTTTTTTTTTTTTTTATTAAGTTAAAGATGCTAAGTCATTATTATGAGATACTAAGTCATTATTATGAGATGTTAAGTCATTATTATGAGATGTTTAGTTATTATTATGACAAAGTTTCTAAAACAAATTAAAAAAATGTTTTTGATTGTTAAAGATGCTAATCATTATTATGAGATACTAAGTCATTATTATGAGATACTAAGTCATTATTATGAGATATTAAGTCATTATTATGAGATGTTAAGTCATTATTATGAGATGTTAAGTCATTATTATGAGATGTTAAGTCATTGTTATGAGATGTTAAGTCATTATTATGAGATATTAAGTCATTATTATGAGATACTAAGTCATTATTATGAGATGTTAAGTCATTATTATGAGATACTAAGTCATTATTATAAGATACTAAGTCATTTATGTAACAGGAGCAAAATTAGATTGTGTACATCACTGTTATGTTGCATCCAATTCAATGCATTTTTATTTATAAATGGTTTTATAAACGATTTTCACACAAATCGGTTCTATTCATACTCGGAGAAAAACACTGCTCAGTTAAAACTGAAGAATTTTATTCAACACAATGGAGTAAGATGGAAGTACCTCTTGAGTAACTCTCAAAGCCAACACAAACAGACCGTTGTTGATTGCACAATAGACCTGACCTCTCAATGGGATATTTTAAACGCAAGTTCCTGCATGTGCCCAAAGATCGACCTTATATGAGGCAATCAGATCTTAAAGCCACCATTGTGTGAAATACATAAAATATGAACACAATGTAAATCATACACAGTTTGATTTATTCGTACTTTTTAAGGGAACAGGAAATGAATTTGAAGGCTATTCTCATGTTTGCACACGGTGCCACTGAGAGATTGCTTTCTGTACAGAATGTTAATATTAGTTTTGCAATGTTGTCTTCTTTTGCAGCGTGCCTTATTACAACGAAGGGATCATAACAGGAAGTTTGGCCAGATGGCATTGTGAGGTCAACTCAAAAGACCATGGGATTACAGTTGTCGGATTTCAATTCAATATTTGCTTAATCAGACACGTGACCCTGGGGGAAGGTCGTTCCGTGGGTCGTCCCATCGTTCTCCCCTGTTGCTATATTTCCAAACTGCTCAAAGTACACAGGCCATAACAGAATTTGTCAATACTGAGGTTAATTCACAAATTTCATTAACAATGTACAAACCGTGATTACCCAAAAGACGAGATTGTGTCATAGTGTTTTCACTAGTTTGCCAGATAATAAAGTCAGAGTACACTTTTTAATCCAGTTAACATTTTAGGTTGTAAATTTATTATCCAATTGCTTAATTTCTTAATTTCTCTAATTCACATTTCATTATAGATTTGCGAGCTCTGGTCAAAATCACACACCTGGACACAAATATTAGAATTTCAGATATTTACTGAAATTATCAGCAGGTTCACAGACAAATACATGAGATAATTATACATTCTAGCAATCTGAAAACCAAATCAACAGATATATCATAATTATACTGCTGTGTTTGCCTGGACATCCAATGCTTCGGGCTGATTTGTTTGATTATCCTTGATGTTTTTTCTAATTTTATCCAGAAGTTGGTCATAAAACCACTCCAAGTCCTGGCTGTCATCGGGCCACAGAAGGTATCTTCTGTTCTCAACGTAGGATCTCACTGGTTTGTACTTCAGTAACCTGTACTGCGGTACGTTCCCAACAACCAGCACCACCAGAATGTCCTCGAGCTCGTCTTGCATCCTTTTTTGTGCCAGAGTGAAGGCTTCCAAACACCAGCCGTCCTTCAGGAAACGTTCAGACACCACACAAAGGGTTTTCCGACTATTCTGGATGGCGTTTCGCATGTTGGTAAGATGGTCCTCCCCGGGTAGGAAGTCTCGCTCCTCAAAGCAGCAGCGGAGTGTGTTCTGCTCTGAGAACTGAGAGTCCAGCCGGTTCAGCAGCGCTCGTTCTACCCACTTCATATCGCTGGAACTAAAACACAGATACACATCGTACGTGAATCGATCGGGATCGGGATCTTCTCGCTTTCCATCCACAAGCGTGCCGATGAGTTTTTTGTAGAGCTTGAAGATTTGGCCTCGTCGAGAGACGTAAATGATGGCGCTCGCGGTGAGTGATATGATGAGTGCGGAGCAGAAAATAAAAAGCACAAGCTTCAGTTTTTCAGCGTTTCTCTCCTCCTCTTCATCCTCACATTGTATGTTGGATCTCACAACCGGAACCATGTACTGATCCTCAGGACTGGCACATATCACGTCCTCGATGGGGTGGAAAATGGTTACGTTGGTTTGATTTAGCCACGTTTGGAAATCCCGTAGGTTGCAATCGCAACGGAACTCGTTGTTCTTCAGGCTGAGGTAGCTGAGGGTGCTGAAGAGCTTCGGATCTACTGAATAAATAGAATTATATTCCAGATTGAGCACTTGAAGACTTTCAGGGAATACACCGTTTGGGAGGTACTTCAAAGAGTTGAAGGACAAATCCAAAAAGAACAAAGAGGTAAGGTCTTTGAGAATGTCTTTGGGAAGAGACTGCAGCCCATTGGCAGTCAGAGAAAGTTGTTCTAACCGGTGAAGATTGTTAAACACGTTTAAACACTTTCCCTCAGACCAGATCAGCTGCATGGATGAAATTCCGAGATGAAGAAGTTGCAGTTTGTCTGAAGCCACAATTTGTCTTTGATCATAACAACTCGAAAACATGTTTCCTTGAAGAAAGATTTGTTCCATTTGAGGAAATTCCCGCAGTATTGTGTAGAGGTCGGACAAGGCCTTTAATTTATTAAACTCCAAGTCAAGGGTTGTGAGGTTTTTAGCAATGTTGGGTAAACTAGACAAAGATGAAATTCTGTTGTCGCCCAAGTAGAGAGTCTTCAGGTTAGGTAGGGTTGCGAATTCATGGACGGACTCAAGAGAATTTCCTGTTAAATTTAAGATACGTAAACTTGACAGTCCCTGAAACGATTTATCGCCAAGCACCCTTATATGATTATAAGACAAATCGAGCACCTCGAGCTTCTCTAGATTCTGAAATGTCTTTGAATCAATATTACCTAGGAAGTTTTTGGACAGATTTAGCTTTAGTAAATTCGTCATGCCCAAAAATGCATCCGTTTCAATCTTGTTGATCTCATTTTCCGCCAATGTAATTTGCTCTAGATCTCGAAAATGACTAAATACTGACCTTGACAGAGCAAAAATATATGATTTGGACAAATCGAAAATCTTCATACCACTCGCCTCGAGACCCTTGAATGTGAATTCGTCTGGATCTTTGAAATTGCTGTGACCAAAAGATCTGCCCATGCTGTAACTGTTACTGAGAACGAGGCTTTGGATTTGGGTTCCAGTGATCGCGTCAAAGAAACGCTTTGCCATGTTCACGCTGAAGCCGTTTCCGGATAAATCCAGTGTAGTTATGGACATGTTCTTAAATGGGTTCCCACACTTTTCCCATCCTAACCAGAACTCATTCATGTCTTGCAGCGTCACGGAGGACAGTTTCAGAAGCGTGAAGCGTTTCCCCTGAAAGCCGAGGAGGTCTTCTTCACAGACGCTCTTCACTTTGTTGTGAGAGAGATCGAGCACATGGAATCTCCTCGCGTTTATAAAGAACGACGCCGGCTGGATTCTCTTAATGTTGTTTCCACGCAAGACGAGCATCTCGAGAGACACCAGAGGTTTGAGGAAGTCACCGGACAAAATGGCATCATCTAATCTGCACTGAGTGAGAGTGAGAATCTCAAGGTTGGATAATCCATTAAACGCTCCGGTCTCTATTTGCAGGAAGTAATTATAGTCCAGCTGAAGTAATATTAGACCGGAGAGTCTTCTAAACGTGTCGTTTCTGATCACGAGTCTTGTTGTTTGTTGCTCCAGTTTAAGCACTTGCAGACCTTCGAGACGAGAAAAGGATGTTTCGTTGAGCTCAGCGATGCTGTTAAAGTTCAAATCCACATAATTGAGGTGCGTGGGAAGCTCTGGCACCTCCTGAAGACCTCGATATGCGCAGAAGGCGGCATAACCATCCACTGAACACACGGAGGTGCTTTTCACAACTGCAGTGTTGATGCACAATCCAGAGAGGATCAGAATGAATGTGAATCCCATCCTGAGAGAACTGTGGGTGGAGAAAAAAACATGAGAGGCTCATTTTTAGGAAGTTAATACTCATGCAACAAGAAACTATAGTGAAAAGAATCGGATACATGCAGTGATCTGAAAGTTGATTGTTAATCATAATAACCGAGCATTATTTAGCGTCTTACCAGGTTCGGTTCCTCATCCATACAGAGTTTCCTTAAGTTCCATTAAATAACGAGAACGTTTCAATAACAGCGTGTCGTCAAATCAGGAAGTTCCCGAGCTGTCGCTCTCGAGCTCCGGAGAGAATGAGCTCTCCCTCCGCGCGCTCTCCCTTCATTTCTTTACTGTTTCTCAACTTTTCTGAAGTAGGGAATAACTTTATGACCCAATGATTCTTTTTCCGGTGAGGAGTTCTTCACGTTCGAGTGTTGTAACCACAATTGTTTCAGCTTCATTTTGCAATTTCGGAAGTTCTCAGCAATATTGTTGCATTCACAGCTCATTGTTTGTTCGCTAGTTTAGACCGGTTTCAGAATCGCCGTTAATTTGTTTACAAAAAATATACATCGTACACTGTAAAATCTAATTATGATTGCCTTAAAAAACACTAAGTGAAATATGAATAATATGTTGTATTGACAAAAGCTTAGTAAGTGTATGGCAAGCCGTTTTGACTTTTATTCATTCTCAGGATATGAACTTGTGATATCAACAATTCAATTTCCACTAGTATAAACTATAATTGTTGATGTCTGTAATTGTATTTTCACTAGTGAAATCTCGCCATAGGCTGCCATTCAAATTCAATTGTTGATATCAAGAATTCATTTCTTACTAGTTGAAATTCCAGTTTCACATATCAGGAATACAATTCTTACTAGTTGAAATGCAACAATTACATTGTTACTAGTGCAAATGTCTATTCTTGATCTCGACAATTGAATTGTTACTAGTAAAAATGCAAATTTCTGATATCAGGAATGTGATTGTTACTAGTAAGAAAGCCGTTTTAGATATCAGAAATTATATTGATATCAGGAATTCATTTTCAGATATCAGAAATGAACATTTTTACTAGTAGAAATTCACTTGTTGATATCAAGAATAGACATTTGCACTAGTGACAATGTAATTGTTCATATCAGACATTTGCATTTTTACTAGTAAGAATTGTATTCCTGATATGTGAAACTGGAATTTCAACTACTAAGAAATGAATTCTTGATATCAACAATTGAATTTGAATGGCAGCCGATGGTGAGATTTCACTAGTAAAAATACAATTACAGATATCAACAATTATAGTTTATACTAGTGGAAATTGATTGTTGATATCAAGAATTAACGTTGTTACTAGTGGAAATCTAATTCCTGATATCAAGAATGAACATTTTAACTAGTGAAAATGTAACTGTTGATATCACAAGTTCATATCCTGAAAATGAATAAAAGTCAAAACAGCTTGCCATAGTGAGTGTAGTTGACTTACATGTGAGTTCCTGTGTGTAGAGTGTACTTGATAATTTACTTTAAATATAATTTAATTGTTAACATTGTTGTGTTTTGCATGCTGAATGTTGAAGTCTGTGTCACACTTAGTCAACCTAAAGGAGTTGCATCAACCCAATTAAACATTTCACATAATGTTTATGACATTTGATGCAAGAGTTGTGTCTATAATATAGTTATAATGAGATGGTTGTGTGATTCATATATGAATTGTGATATTTTGTTCCATGTGAATATATGACGCGTGATTTCTTGTTGCATCACTGCATCAATGGAAATTACAGTAATATAAAAGAAGCAAAACAAGGAAACGCCAACCAGTTCAAAATAAAACCTATTAGGAAAATGAACGTCAATTTATGAAGTCAGCTTATGCGATGTTCTCTCATATTGTTCAGTTGGATTGACAATTTAAGATGATTTTGGGAAATCAGTGAATGCAAAGGGAGAAAGATAACTGCAGAAGTGGAGGAAATGAGGGGAAAGTCTGTTAAGAAAAGCCCTGCCTCAAAAACAGTTTTTTTCTGTTTGACAAAATTGTACTCAAACTATCGAAGCCCGTTTTCGCCAGTGAAACAAAAAGAAGATTATTGCAAAAGTCATAATTGTGAGATAAAAAGTCATAATTGTGAGATATAAAGTCAGAATTGTGAGATAAAAAGTCAGAATTGTGAGATATTAAGTCATAATTGTGTGATATAAAGTCATAATTGTGAGATATAGTCAGAATTGTGAGATATTAAGTCATAATTGTGAGATATAAAGTCATAATTGTGAGATATAAAGTCATAATTGTGAGATATAGTCAGAATTGTGAGATATAAAGTCATAATTGTGTGAAATAAAGTCATAATTGTGAGATATAAAGTCATAATTATGAGATATAAAGTCAGAATTGTGAGATATAAAGTCAGAATTGGGAGATATAAAGTCAGAATTGTGAGATATAAAGTCAGAATTGTGAGATAAAAAGTCAGAATTGGGAGATATAAAGTCATAATTATGAGATATAAAGTCAGAATTATGAGATATAAAGTCAGAATTGGGAGATATAAAGTCAGAATTATGAGATATAAAGTCAGAATTGGGAGATATAAAGTCAGAATTGAGAGATATAAAGTCAGAATTATGAGATATAAAGTCAGAATTGGGAGATATAAAGTCAGAATTGGGAGATATAAAGTCAGAATTATGAGATATAAAGTCAGAATTGGGAGATATAAAGTCAGAATTGAGAGATATAAAGTCAGAATTGAGAGATATAAAGTCAGAATTGGGAGATATTAAGTCAGAATTGAGAGATATAAAGTCAGAATTATGAGATATAAAGTCAGAATTGGGAGATATAAAGTCAGAATTGGGAGATATAAAGTCAGAATTATGAGATATAAAGTCAGAATTGGGAGATATAAAGTCAGAATTGAGAGATATAAAGTCAGAATTGAGAGATATAAAGTCAGAATTGTGAGATATAAAGTCAGAATTGGGAGATATAAAGTCAGAATTGGGAGATATAAAGTCAGAATTATGAGATATAAAGTCAGAATTGGGAGATATAAAGTCAGAATTGGGAGATATAAAGTCAGAATTGTGAGATATAAAGTCAGAATTGTGAGATAAAAAGTCAGAGTTGTGTGATATAGTCAGATTTGAGACATAAAAAGTCGCAATAATCTTTTTTTTCCAGTGGCAGTGATGGGCTTCCATATCAAACCAATCAATTAATCATAACTTGAGGTTTATGAGTAAAAAAAAGGCATAGTATGTGAATATTACAGATTTTTGCAAGCGAGTTAAGACATTAAGTAACGTTAACTAAAAATTATCAGTTAAAATACTATTCCTAAATGTCCACTAGAGGACGTCATTTACCAACATGACCTGGAACACCAGCTACCTGAGGCTTACTGGACATAAAATGAAAACAAAACGATTAGAAATACTGAGAGAGAGAGAGAAACAAGGCACTGTAAATGAGACTTGCAACACGTTATATTAAAATATAGTTTTTATTCTCTTCAAACACCACCATTCAGGAATACTGGCTCAGTCAGACTTGTGCAAGGTGAAGTTTCCACGAACACATTTTGTTTACATCTCGAATCACATAAATTTACTCTCACGTAGACTACTATTTACATTTCACTTTTCGTGACGTCATACTTCACATGTCCCTTTTTAAATACCTGCTGGGTAACGACTGCTCAGTGCAATGCTTTTCAATGACCACCTGCTGAAAATCGAAGATTTCCTCGTGGGTTTTGTGCACGTCGTAATTGTGCATTTGACAAAAGCGTCTCAACATGCAGTGAACGAGGCAAACCAGCAACAGAACACAAACCACAGTGCCAACCATCACTGCTAAAAGACTGCTGGCTGAGATTGTCATTGGCTTTTTGTTCGGGGGTCTGATTGTAGTTATGAGGATGTCGAAAGGTTTTGAGCTGCCTGAGCCCTCGGAGTCTTCTCTCTCGCACTTAACATCGTCCAGAAGCTCGAATCCTTCTTTGCAGGAGCACATAAATCCTCCAGGTGTGTTTTCGCAGCCCTGGTCACACGTTCCGCTGTCGCATTCGTCAATGTCCACGCACACGCGTCCTTCTTCAAGTAGGAACCCGTCGGGGCAGTTGCACTGGTCGTTATTGTTGGGGTCACACTCAGCTGGACACTGGTAATCCGCGCAGTGCATCTTACACAGTGACGCGTCCTGCTTCGACTGCACGAACCCCGGATAGCAGTCACATTTATACCCACCCTCGGTGTTGGTGCATAAATGCTCGCATGGTGCAAGCTCGCATTCGTCCTCATCCACGCAAACGCCTCCTTCACGGCGATAGCCGGGCATGCAGTCTTCGAGAGACTTTGCATCTGCAACAAAGGCCGGCTCTTGTTGCTCGAGCGCATCGGCGTCCTGCTTTACGCACGAGACTCGGTTGCTCTCGAGCTTAAACCCAGGCTGACAGATGCATTCGTAGTTTTTCCCATTCAACGCGCACTTATAGTCACATCCACCAGCAAAAACCTCACAACTCCACGGCGCCTGAAGCCAGGAGCCGTCGAAACAAACGTGTCTGGTTCTGAGCGGCTGCAGCGTCGCGCGGGTTCCTTGAGGAACTTCTTGGAGGTCGGTGGCGGTAAATCCGAAAGGAGTTTCATATGGGACGACTGTGTCGTTGCTGAGCGGCTGACAGGGATCGGGGTTGGCATATTCACACAAAAATCCCTCGATTCTGTCATCGCAAGGTCTTTCGGCCCATTTCTGAACTTTTTGCGACACCGATGCGCACAGTGGAGAACAAACCGCTGAGGGTCTTTCCCAGTTGATGTATTGGCTCGTGTTGTCTCCAGTGACCCATTTGTATCCCTTTAACGCATCGTTTGAACACTGATATCTCAGCCCCAGCCAAAAGTTTCCAGAAGTGCCCTTCAACAACTTTGCAAGAGCGTCCGCGGATTTTTGGGTTCGTACGGTCATCAGATGTCCTCCTGCCTGTTCACAGACTCGCTGCGCCGCATCAAAACTCGCGCTGTCGGTTCGGACGGCGAAGCATTTTCCCTCCGCGCAAACCGCTTCACTGATGTTTTCGCCGTGAACTCTCAGAACCACGAGCGCCAGCGCCACTCCGACGATCTCTCTCATCTCTGCTGATGTGAAATGCAACGATCTTCACGAAGTTATGGCGAGGAGAGCAGCGGATCATGAGCTCGAGGTGTGCCGTGCGCGTTTATAATGACATCCATGTCTCCAAGAATTAAGGGAAGTCCGTGTTATCTGGCAGAGATCCCGGAGCGTCTCTCTCTCTCTCTCTCTCTCTCTCTCTCTCTCTCTCTCTCTCTCTCTCTCTCTCTCTCTCTCTCTCTCTCTCTGTCTCTCTCTCTTTCTCTCTCTCTCCCTCTCTCCCTCTCCCTCTCTCTCATGTTTGGATATCTGATATCCATCCTGAGGATTTAATTTCCAAATAGTTACCGCGAATAGATGTCGCCCTTTCGGCTAACTATGTTTTGGTCAAGATATACTCTTCCTAAAATAGATAGATGGATGCAACCCAGCATTTGGGTTGTTTTAACCCATCGGTTGGGTTAAATGTTTGACTAACATGCTGGGCAGTTTTACTTAACTCAACTCAATTATGATTATCTGGCTAAAAATGAACCCAAAATAAGTTGGAAATTAAGATAGACAGATAAATGGATAAATAAATGAATGGATAGATAGATAAATAGATAGATGGATGGATAAATGAATGGATAGATAGATAAATAGATAGATGGATGGATAAATGAATGGATAGATAGATAAATAGATAGATGGATGGATAAATGAATGGATAGATAGATAAATAGATAGATGGATGGATAAATAGATGGATGGATGGTTGGATAGATAGATAAATAGTTATAGATAGATGGATGGATGGATGGATAAATAAATGGATGGATGGATGGATGGATAAATAAATGGATGGATAAATGGATGGATGGATGAATGGATGAATGGATAGATGGATGGATGGATGGATAGGTGGATGGATAGATACATACATACATAGATGGATGGATAAATAAATAAATGGATGGATGGATGGATGGTTGGATGGATGGATGGACAGATAGGTGGATGGATAGATACATACATAGATAGATGGATGGATGGATAAATAAATAAATGGATGGATAAATGGATGGATGGATGGATGGATAGGTGGATGGATAGATACATACATAGATAAATGGATGGATAAATAGATGGATGGATGGTTGGATGGATGGATGGACGGATAGGTGGATGGGTGGTTTGATTGATAGATGGATGGATGGATGGATGGATAGATACATACATAGATAGATGGATGGATGGATGGATAAATAAATAAATGGATGGATAAATAGATGGATGGATGGATGGATGGACGGATAGGTGGATGGGTGGTTTGATTGATAGATACATACATACACATACATACATGGATGGATGGATAAATAAATAAATGGATGGATAAATAGATTGATGGATGGATGGATGAATGGATAGATGGATGGATAGATAGATTGATTGATTGATTGATTGATAGATTGATAGATAGATACCTTTCTTGTACAAATAATACAGTAATACAGTGATTTACTTGTATGTTTTGTAAGATTACGGTTGTGTAATTTGGGGATTGTACTGAGTGAATATCAGAAGGAAAACCTCAGCATGATCAATTTAATACAGTTACGTATAGATGTAGACTATCTACTACCTTTTTCCAAGTTGTCCCCGTGAGTAATTACTGGTGCAAGCCAAAGGGTGGAAACGGATGCTTAATTTATCAGTATCCTATATCACTGTTTCCATGAGTTCAGTGAAACTGGGTGTACAACGGTGCGCTCAACAAAGGAGTTTATTTAGATTTTGATACTGCTGAAGGTCTGTAGGTGTGTGCATGATGACTAATTTAAAAAAAAAAACATAGTTCAAAGAAAAAAATGCAGCCCACCCCGACCCACCCTGGACAACTCTCTCCTCATTTCCTCTGTCACACCTCAAACAAAATGTACATTCATCCCGTAGGAAGTTTTCATAGATGCCAATCTCCCCAGACGAGTCCATGAAAGGAAATCATAGCAAGAAGGATTGTATTATTAATGACAAAGAATGAAAACAGAACATAAATCAGACAGAGAGTGGGTGAAATTAAGTTTTTGTAAGGATGCCCTGATGATTGAATACCCCGCGATCACTGATTTTGGTTAAAGACGGGATGTTCTTTCAGCATATTTAGATTTCCGATAGTGCGATTGTTGATTTTTCAATTCAGTGATGTTCGTGACACACGCCTGTTCTATTTTGATGACCTTTTCATAGCAGGAAATTGGAAGGAAATTTCACAGACGGTCATTTAGACCTTTTCCATTTTTAATCGGTGAGTTGTGCACCACTCATATCATCGAAATGTACTCATGCGATCTAATTTAGACGTCGTTCCTTCACGTGTATTTGTAAGTAATGTTAATTTAAGTAGGGCACGGTCAAATCCTTCCTGCTCAGGTATTGTCATAGCATGCTTTGTTGCTTTCTTTCCAGTCATATCCTCAGGAAAAAAAGGAAGGATGTAGTTCTTTTTTATGGAGTAGTGAAATCTTTTGCACCTAGAAGGAAGCGGTCGAAGGGCTGTGGATCTTGATGAAACAATCAGAGAATCGTTTGATAATGTTATCACAGGTAAATGTTTTCTGTACTCTAAAAAATAGCTGTAAAAAAAGAAGGAAATTTACACCAAAAAATACCGTTTTCCATTCAAACGGTAACATACCATAAAAACAATGCATTCTGGGTAGTAATATTTGTCATTTTCGAGAAAGTAACCTATAAGCTACTTTCTGGAAAACGACAAATATTAACCAGAATGTATTGTTTTTATGGTATGTTACTGTTTGAATGGAAAACGGTATTTTTTGGTGTAAATTTCCTTCTTTTACAGTACAGATAACATTTTTACATTATACATTATAACATTTACATTATAAACATGTTTGTTTGTTTGTTTTTTTTGGTATATTACCGTTTCAATGGAAAACGGTATTTTACTGTGTAAATTTGTTTAGTTTTTTAAAATTATTTTTTAGAGTGCTACATGAAAAATGGACTTTAATCACGACCAGACACAAACTGTGAAATCAGACAATTCAAATTATCATTAAAATAATCAATTATCAATAAAAAAATTGTTTCTTTTGTCATTCATTGGAAGTGTTTCACGCAACCTCGCAAAAGGGCCTTCATGAACCTTCGAGCTACTAAAATTTACATTTCATGTTTTCATGGGTCGTATTTTAACCAAAAAACAAGAATTGCCTTTGATTTTACACACACACACACACACACACACATATATATATATATATATATATCTTAAAAATATATTCTTAAAAATAAATATTCTTTAATGGCATCAATGGTTCCATGAAGAGCCTTTAACATTCACAGAACTTTTCCGTTCCACAAAATGTTCTTCACACTAAGAAAATATGGTTCTTTAAAGAACTGATCACTGAAAGGTCCTTTGAGAAACCAAAAATGGTTCTATTGCACTGCTGCAAAACCACAAAACATTATTTTTAATAACGTTACAGTTCATAAAAAAATTGCGAAATGTCATTTTTGTATTTTTTCCTTTAGATTTGTGACTGTAGAGTTCTTTCAGTAACAGTAACAAGAACAATCCCTGTAAAAACATGCATTAAATCAAAGCCTTCACCAGTCGACTGAACACAGTCAAAGCCAATGCGCTCTTGTGCATTTTTATATAAGAATCCACCAAAAAAGTGAACATCCAAAGCAAGGTCTAAGTATTTCCATCTCTACCCTTGAGAGAACAGATCTCTCCCTGCAGATGAAGCCGTAAAACACATCCTCCCTTTCCTATGCTCTTGTTTTTGGAACCTGCTGACTTCTGACACGCGTTTTATTGCTTTTGCCGTTCACAGACGAGAATCTGTTGCTAACGCCGTGAGCTGCCTATGTAAGCAACATTTTAGGACATCACTCTTGACGCAAATGATTATCCTCAAGGTAGGCAACTCTTAAAATACCTCGCAATTTCACAGAGAAGGAAATGAATTAGAAGAAATGCTGATTATTGTAATCCAATATTACTTTACTCTGATTATTTTTGAGTTACGCACATTAGGATATCCCAGCATTCCTCTGTTGAAATCACTTGAGGGTCAAGCATAGGGTTATGAAGAGCTGCATGCTTGAAATTTTATTCTTTATTGAAGTCCAGTTTATATTTCTAGGTTCCTATTCTTTACTTTTCAGGGTGATGAAGGAAGACATTCTGGATAATGAGGATTATTGACTACATTTTAGTCTTTCTACTTAAACATTTTGCATTTAATTCAATGTGTCACTTGCCATTTGTGAAATTTACTAGGAGTGACAATGCAAATCCAACAGCAATGTTTTTTTTCCAGCGCTGAACAACAGAAGGTTCGAGGTGAACAGCCACAATATGCTGAAGCATGATCAACAATGTTTTGGACAGACTGTTTGACTCCAAGAAACTATTTCTACGTGGTTTTTATAATTCACTATAAATGCATCAATGGTCAAGCGTGTTGTTGCCAGGGCTGGGTGGGTTACTTTTAAAATGTATTTCACTAAAGATTACAAAATACATGCTTTAAAAATCATTTGTAATGTATTTCGTTACATTACTCAAGTTTAGTAACTTAATCTAAATACTTTAGAATACTTTGGAATACTAATAAGTGTGGAACAAACACAAAAAAGGTCATTGCAAGTTTTTATCTCACAATTCTGACTTTTTCCCTCAGAATTGTGTGATATAAAGTTGCAATTGTGAGTTATAAAGTCAGAATTATGAGATATAAACTCGCAATATTGAGAAAAGTCAGAATTATGAGATATAAACTCGCAATATTGAGAAAAGTCAGAATTATGAGACATAAACTCACAATATTGAGAAAAGTCAGAATTATGAGATATAAACTCACAATATTGAGAAAAGTCAGAATTATGAGACATAAACTCACAATATTGAGAAAAGTCAGAATTATGAGATATAAACTCGCAATATTGAGAAAAGTCAGAATTATGAGACATAAACTCACAATATTGAGAAAAGTCAGAATTATGAGATATAAACTCACAATATTGAGAAAAGTCAGAATTATGAGACATAAACTCACAATATTGAGAAAAGTCAGAATTATGAGATATAAACTCACAATATTGAGAAAAGTCAGAATTATGAGATATAAACTCGCAATATTGAGAAAAGTCTGAATTATGAGATACAAACTCACAATATTGAGAAAAGTCAGATTTATGAGATATAAACTCACAATATTGAGAAAAGTCAGAATTTATGAGATATAAACTCACACACTAATTTCAAGATTGCAAGAAAAAAAAGTCAGTATTGCAAGTTTATATCTCCCAATTCTGACTTTATAACTTGCAATTGTGAGTTTAAATCTTGCAATTCTAAAAAAAGAAGTCAGAATTGTGAAATGCAAACTCACAATTGTGAGGGAAAAAACAAATTGTGAGAAAAAGTTGCAGTGACGAGTGAATTATAAAATGACTCACAAACAACAAAAAATGAAAACAGTCGTGGATCATCATCATGACAGGACAGTTCAGTTGACAGTTGGGCAATTTTTTTCTAAATTCAGTCATTTTGTCTTGTTCAGGACAGAACTAAATAAAAATAACAACATTTTTATGATCCTCTTAAAAGTATTAAAATGTTGATGAAACTGAACTCCACTTTTTCAGACGGTCAGAGTCAGAGAATCACCAATCGCTGTTTAAATGACATTAAAACTCAAAGTAATCACTTTGGTAATCTAAAACACTTTTCAGATGTAACTGTAATCTGATTACCACCCATTTAAAATGAAATACAGTCACTCAAATTTTGTATTTTAAATACGTAACTAAGTTACTTGTATTTTGTTACTCCCAACCCTAGTTGTTGCTCTCTTACGTGTAACACATTCTTCAGTGATGATGTTTTCTAGGAATTAAATGACTTTGATGGATTGGAAGGATTTTTATTCTTAATTTTAAATCTCAGTGTATCTGACAGCATAAGATAATGCACAATCTGATTCATGACTCTCAATAGCTTATCTTTTCTGCTAGTGTTGGGGAGACTTGATAATATGCATCACTTTTTTGTTTTTTTTTGCAGTGATCACTAAATTTAATTCATATGGTGACATAATCCTATGGAAAGGAGTGAAAAGATAGGAACCATAAATTATAACATTTCCTGGAAAGTGTTTTCTCCATTACTTCCACACACAGACTTCATCTGCAAACATAATGTTAATGCATTGGAAGTATTTGAGGTGTTCTGAAGGGGTTTGAAGGGATTTAGCACACACTCTTCGGCTATTAAATATGACTAACTGACCACATCACAGAACTGCTCTCTTCACAGTGAACAGTGAGGCCCGACTGGGTTAAAGGGAAAACTGGATCAGCCCCGGAGTTCAGCGAGGATTTGGAGGACATCCAGTCTGTGCCTGCTGAAATGTCTCTGCAAAACATTCCGGCCTCAGCGGCCCACCTTCAGCTTGCATGAGTCAATACCAGATGGCAGTAATTTAGCATTTGTCGTTTTGATATAAGATACATGAGCGTTTACATTGGCGATGAGCCTCAGAGTTGGGATGTTAAGCATATGATCCTTAAAGGAATAGTTTTTTCCTGAAACAAAGCTTGCATATGACTTGAAAAATAGAGCTTGACATATTATATTTCAGCAGTGGCGTGAAACGCAGTCATTTTATATAATATATGCATTTTTCAACTTTTAAATAGACATCCGAAATAAACAACTAGCAATGTAGTGTTGTCAAAAATATCAATACATTTCCATACCGAAATATCTGATCGCTTCCAACACTAATTTTCTGCAGATCCACGATACCAGCTGCGCCTTCTCTCTCTCTCTCATCTCTCCGACAGTGAGTTGACACACAAAGCCTTGTTTCATTTGCTCCGGATGAATATGGTTGGTGTTACAGGGCTTGAATTTCGGGATTGCGCATAATTGTACTCATTCCCGCAGATTTTGTGCTCGCACACATAAAGCCGCCTCTCAGTACTAAATTTAGTTCTTTTTTGCTTGCGGTTAAACGGTCAAATACACACAAAATAATGTCAAAATGCCAGTCTCTGTGAGTATTCACGTAAACACAGGTGTGTTTTAAATGAACGTAAACAGTTGAGAAAGAAAACACACGTGTAACAGTGTAATGGATCCGTGCGTCAGCTCTTAAAGTTACAGCAGCCTAATATACCTGCTGACAAATTATGAGATGATATTAAACATATCTAAATAGTTTCGAATGCAAAATTGTTAAAAATGTTGAACTTTGGAAAGCCACAAAAAAGTTCATGTCAAGATCTGCATAGAGCATATATGGAATATAAGTCATGCTCTACTGTTATGGTAATTTCATTGTGTTTTTTGAGCTTTACAGATGTGATTACCTCATGGAAAAGAATTTACGATTTAATCGCACGGTACGAAAAATAACATTGAACTTATTAACGATTCTGTGTGTTTATGAAATCACAAAGGCTGCGATTATTTTTTTTATGCGCAGCTTGTCAGTGAAGTACGGCTCCAAATGCTAATGCATCTGAAATCACTGCGAGTTTGAGTCACTTATAATGTACATTTGAAAAAGCAATAATAACATCATGTCCAACAAAAAACAACATTTAATAACATGTTTTACTTCATAACGACAGTAGAGCATCTTTCTGTGAGATGATGAGGCTTCTTACACAGAATAAGGCAGTCGCGTGTTTATTAGTCACTTTTAAAGCGTTTCAATCTTCTGTTAATTCAGCTACAGCGAATGACGCGTGTCATCTTCTTCTGCTGCAGGGCGTATTTTGAGTTCCTGCACAAGAGCGCCCTCTGGCTTTCAGATGGAGAAGCATTTACTGCTGATCACAGAGCCGTACAGCTATGACAAGCTGCGCATTAAACAACCGCAGTCTGTGCGATTTAAACGCGATAAATCGTGCAGCCTCAAAAAGAAGTGAAAGTTTCTTCAGTCTTTTTGTGTTCATACACAGCATGAGGGTGAGTTAATGGCTGAACTGGTCCTTTAATTCCTGAAACATCCTGTGTCTCTGCAGAGCTCCCCAACTGTGCTGATCGTATCATGACTAAGGCCATCAGAACACTCTCAGAAGATGAAGCCGAGCTATATTTATCTGGAACAGGGTGAGTAAAACCCGGAATAATTTCTCACTGCTTCCCTTGAGATGTTTATAATGGGCTCTTTCAATTTCTGAGGGAAATGTGGTCTGAAGATACTTGAACGTTTTGTTCTGCAGTGTAAACTGCACACCAACTACAATCTATCTTATCTGGTTACTTATTAGAAACTAAGTTTTTAAAAAAAAACTCATGCTCTCGATATGGCTGCATTTAATTTACTTTGTAGGACAAAAAATTCAAGTATCGTCAAATTATGTTTACTACAGACCATATTTTTAGTCATAAATTGGAAAACTCTAGGAAAATCTCATGGGAACTGGTGGCGAATTAGGCACAGACACAGTTTTGCTACAGTTATGGCTATCGTTTACACTACACCGGTGTTTTTGAACTTCGAAAACGCTGCAAACCCTGTTTTAGTTTGAAAACGCCGGGTTGCATTTCTGTGTAAATGGACCAAAACGGAGACTTTTGAAAACGACGGCGTGGCTGCCCACGTTCGCTCTGCGTATCCTTGACGACCGTTTAAACAATAACATTGAGACTTAGCAATCTTTGCTGCTTTGTTGTCATTTTTACCAACCATTGTGCAGTTAAATCTGCATTTTTTAATATTGCACATGTGCGAGAGGTAACTGTTTACTACGGTGGCCGAGAGAGCTCAAAGCGCTGCAAATAATAAAACACATGCGAATTAAAAAAAGCACATGCAAATTAAAAAAAGCACATGCAAATAAAAAAAAATACGTGATCATCAGTTTGACAACACATGTGCTGCAAATCCTCACAACACATGCAAACTCAAAAACGCGCTGCATTTACAAAAAGCGCTGCAAATAGCACAAACCACAACGGAAATGTTTCAAGGGGGACCCCAAAAAGTGACGGACCCTACTAGGACGTGCGTCCAAAACCAGTTCAACTCACCCTTTACTCATTCACTAATCCCTATATAGTGTACGGCATTTGAGTGCACAAAGTGTTCACAATCATTAAATACTATAAAAACTGCAAACAAAAATAAACAACTGTACATTATTTCATGTACTTATTATTTTTAATAAAGTGTTTTTCAGTTAGAAGCTCACGCTCACAGATGACGTGGTCGTCGAGCGCCTCAGGCGGCCGTTACCATGACGTCACATTAGTACACTACTGATGATTAACCAATATTTTTAAATCATCCACTAAATGATCATCTCTTAAAGTTGAATGAGTGAACAACAATGCCACATATTAAAACACTTTTCTGTTAGTGAAACACATTACATGGAGTTAATGCCTACATGATATATTTAATATTTTTTAGTTTGTGCTGTTGTCAAGTAGGGTCCGTCACTTTTTGGGGTCCCCCTTGAAACATTTCCATTGTGTTTTGTGCTCTTTGCAGTGCTTTTTGTAAATGTAGCGCGTTTTTGTAAATGTAGCGCATTTTGCATGTGTTGTGAGGATTTGCAGCACATGTGTTGTCAAACTGATGATCACGTTTTTTTTTATTTGCATGTGTTTTTTTTAATTTGCATGTGCTTTTTTTATATGCATGTGTTTTTTTTAAATTTGCACATGCTTTTTTTAATTTGCATGTGTTTTATTATTCGCAGCGCTTTGAGCTCTCTCGGCCACCATAGTTTACACTTGTACGCACATGCCCAGTGTGTATGAACGGTCATGTGACATTCGTTTTCGGTCGTGTAGTATAAACGTTTCTGAAACGCCAGTGAAAACGAGGATCGTTTTTATTTTAAGACGGCGTTTTAAAACGAAAAGGCAGTAGTGTAAACAGGGCCTTAGTTTTCCGGGTTTTGACGTCACGTCTACAGCACTCGGTGAAGGTCATGAAATAAGTGCGGCTGTAATATGCATGACTCAAAACATGTTTACTGTTGAATCGGCCACAGGATTTCAGTAAGAGTCGAGAGAGAAGCAAAAAAAAAAAACATTCCAGGATCTAAATTTAATTAATTCAAATTAAATTAATTCTCAAAGAGTTCCTCCTCAAGTATTCACTAACGTTTGGAATGTTTTGCAAAGAAGTCTCTTCTGCTCACCAAGGCTGCATTTATTTGACTGAAATAATGAAATGAAAGTAATACTGTGAAATATTATTACAAGTGTGAGTATATAGTAAAGTGTAATTTATTCCTGAATTTTCAGCATCATTACTCCAGTCTTCAGAGTCACATGATCCTTCAGAAATCATTCTGATATGATGATTTGATGCTCAAGAAACATTTCTTTTTATTATAATGTTGTTTACACCCTCATGTTGTTGTCTTTCTTCCTTGAAACATAAAAGGAGAATTTTTGAAGTAACTTTAATCAGCTCTTTCGAATTTATAGTGAACACATCTGCAAAGCTCCAAAAAAGAAAGAAAAAAACGTAAAATGATCATAAAAGTAAGTTTGCACAATCTTCTGACTGCGCTCTGTGAGGAACAGGCAAAGTTTAAGTCATTACTCGGTCGAAAAATAACTGCCTACAGGTTTGGAGTAACATGAGGGTGAATTTTAATTACAAACACACTTCGCAAACAGTTTGATTGACAGGTGATCTGACCAATCATAACCCCGAATCCGCCGTTTTGTCCGTCAAAGCGGTCAGGGGAGTTAGTAGATTAACGTTGGTGAACTTGAATCACGTCTTGAAACAACATTCCTTCTGATGTTCATTCATGTTTATTTGATGCTATAAATGAACTAGTATGAAGAGATGATCGGTTCACGAGGAGCTACAGCGATCTGTCACCACACATTAAACACACACTAGACGCTATTTATTGATTAAACTTCTTTACAAAATTACTATATTTTAAATATGAAACTGTTTCATACGTTGTCAGTGTCCTCTGTGCTCCAGGATGCGTGAGAACATGATGTGTGGCATGAGAGCGCATGACTTGTCGGACATAGCAACAGTAACTAAAGGGGGCGGGGCTTTGCGAACGGTCAATTGCAACCAAACTCTGTCAGAGACTCTGTTTTGAGGCATAAAGGACATAAACATGAAACTCATCTCATTAGTCATTATGAAAGTGACTCTACTGGAAATCAGAAAACCAGACAGTAATAATAGCTACCAAGACGTCAAGACATTTCGCAACCAAACTGTGGTGAAAGTCTTGTTTTACTGTGATGCTGTGATTTTTTCAGCAGAGCTGCACGAGAGCTGGATGTGCAGTGAGTAACAGTCTGTGTTCCAGCTGTGCATGTTTCTGTCGTCGTGCAGCTGCCGTGAGCAACGCTGTGATGTCATCAGTGACGCGCCTCGTCTGACAAAACCGTTATAAAACGTGAACTTTTAATAGTTTTAACGTGTCTGCCTAGAAAAGTCTCATCTTTTCTACAGAATGAGGGTGTTAATGTCAAAATAATTGTTCTATGGTAATCAACAGAAAGTGTTATTTTAGTATCATTTATATATATATATATTTTTTTTTTTTAGTTGTCATTTTAATTTTAGTTTTGGACTTATTTTTATTTTTATTAGTTGAAATTGTTATATTTCTATTTCTATTTGACGTTAGTTTTATGTAAATTTTTCTATAAGTAACATAAATTTTGTATTGGTTTTAGTTTAGTGATTTTTATTCATTTTATTTTCTAATTCTATATAATTATTTATATTTTTAGAATTTTTTTTGTAATTTTAATTTTACATTCTTCAGCTTAAATATATATATATTTAATATATTATTTACATATATATATATATATATATTTACATATTTAATATATTATATATATTATTTTATTAAATTACTGATAATACTAGCTAGCTAATAGTTTGGTAACAATAACTATACAATATTAAACCAGAAACATTGCTTTAAAGTTCTTACTTTCTCTATCATGCACACACTTTTCATCATAAATATACACTTATAGCTGGCATGAAGCATATTTATATTTGCAAATCCATATTTCTTAAGGATTTTTATCTGCAGAAATGTTTTTGGCTTCTCAAACGGTGAACAAAAACATGCCATGCACCATTTTTTGAAATATAAAGAGAGAAGTTAAAAAAAAGTTGTTCCTGCTCAGAACAGTTTCCTGTTTCACAGCACTGACTTCTTCGCAACTAGACATAATTTACTACTAAAGGTCAAAAGATGTTATTTATCACTGATGAGGAAAACAATCATGGGAAGAACGCTGATCTAAAACACAGATATTTTCTGCTTATCTTTCCCTGGATAGTGGGAACAACCTTTTTTCCCACTGAAAGTACGAAAAGATGGAAATTATGAAGCTTCCAACAGGACAACAGTTTGTGTTTTTAATGTATGCAAACTATTGCATGGACAAAAAATCTAAATATTATATATATATATATATATATATATATATATATATATATATTTCAGAGAAGGAAAAAAGTCATGTTGGAACGACATGAGAGATCAATGACAAAAAAAAGTTTAAAAATGGACATTGTGATGCGGAAAAAATACATGCCAAGTTTTCATACAAATTTTCTCAGTTCACCATGAGTGACTGAATAAGTAAATATCTTGGACCCTTCTTAATAATTCGATACACACTTTCATACAGCAGCTTGCATCGCATTACATTTATCTGTATGTGTGTTCGCTGGAAATCAAACCAGTGACCTTGACTTCACCAGTTGATCTACAGGACAAACACAATGCTTTTCCCTACAGACACATTTACTGTACTGTTTCTGTACAATAGACCTATACACTTTAAAACAAGCAGGGTCTTCCTGTTTCTTGTTTGCCGCTCGCGTTGCCATCGAAAAGCTGAGGCACTGAAGCCAAAACATATTTTTAGTCACCTGTTCTCGAAACACTTCTGGATGACCTTTCGGACAAGTCCGTAACTTGAAAAGTGACAATAGTTTTTCCTTGCTCTTTAGTAGTCGTACTTGGGGTTTAGGAAATGACTCCTTCCCTAAGGGAATTGCACTTTTTCTGATCCATTGATGAGTTTAGAACTAGTTTTGTTGGTTATAAATAATTGTGCGAGCTTCGTTTGGCCAAGCTATTGTTTTTAATGATGTCTCCTCTGAGTAACGGCATTGAAAACCGTGTTGGATCGGAGATCATTTCTCAAAGGTGTTGTAAAGTTCATGGACGTGTTCATGGAAGCTGGTCACAGGTTGTTGATGTGAGCTAAACACAATTTTAACACAAAAAACATTGATGTTCTCCTGGGATTTGTTCGCATTCGCATTTACGAAGAGATTTTACACTTCTTGGTCATTTGTATTTTCTTTTTAGTCAAACAGCAATGTAATTTCTTCAACTTTAAGATGGTCACACTCATTGAAAGTCTGTGTAATGAATGGGCGAGTCAGTGGATGAGATCCAGATGCAGGCTTTATTGAAGCACAGAATGGTGTAACAGGCAGCGTCAGATGATAGCAAACAGTATGGAAGCCCGTTCCCGCCACTGTTGAGAAAAAAAAATATTCCGTAAGTCATAATAATGAGAAACTTTCTCATAATAATGACTTAGCATCTCATAATAATGACTTAGTATCTCATAATAATGACTTAACATCTTTAACTTAATCAAAAAAATTTGTTTTATTTTTTTTAGAAACTTTCTCATAATAATGACTTAACGTCTCATAATAATGACTTAGCATCTTTAACTTAATCCAAAAAATTTTTTTACATTTTTTTAGAAACTTTCTCATAATAATGACTTAACATCTCATAATAATGACTTAGCATCTCATAATAATGACTTAGCACTTTAACTTAATTAAAAAAATTTTTTTTTTAGAAACTCTCATAATATTGACTTAACGTCTCATAATAATGACTTAACATCTCATAATAATGACTTAGCATCTCATAATAATGACTTAACATCTCATAATAATGACTTAGCATCTTTAACTTAAAAAAAATTAAAAATTAAAAAAGTTTTTTTATTAAGTTAAAGATACTAAGTCATTATTATGAGATGCTAAGTCATTATTATGAGAAAGTTTCTCATTATTTTGACTTACGGAATTTTTTTTTTCTCAACAGTGGTGGGAACGGGCTTCCATAAAACAGGGATGTCGGGGATGAGGCAGAGTCGTAAACCGTACACAGGCGGGTAGGTTGAAGGCAGGCAGTAGGCAAACAATAGTCCAATAATCCAAAGCAGTAAGTCCAACAAGGTAGGCAGCAAACAATCAATAAACGGAACAGACAGGCAGAAAATAAGACCAGGAAAACAAGACACGGAATAACACTCAGAAATGATAGTGGTAGCTAATCAAGACTTCGCGGGGAGTGATGTGTGAACGGTGTTTATATGTGGTCTGGGTGATGAGGTCCAGCTGGTGCGGTAATCAGAGACTGGGTACGGGGCTTATGGGAAATGTAGTTCGTGTGAATAAGTGAGAGTGTGAGTGAGTGAAAATCCTCTAGTGGATCTTCCGGGAACTCCAGCTGACAATCGTCTGTTACTTTGAACCAAATACCATTGGCAGACATTTTATTTTTGTAATGTGACATATTTCAAAATATTCAATGAAAAAATGTTGTTTTATCCATCAGGTAGCCTATAAATTGGATGTCGATGTTTTTATTTTTTATTAAGTTTTCAGTATTTTACTTCATCTGCAAATGAATCTGGAAAGTGGAAAGCAATATAACAAAATGCTGAACATGAAAAACAGATGTTTTTGTGGACTTTAATTTGAACTAAAGGTTGAACAGTTAAGCTAATTCATCCCATAAAATGAAAACAACCTTTTTAAGACTTTGTTCTTAATGCAGTGAAAAAATAGCTTATAAAACTTTAGCACTCTTCAACAATTTGGAGATGCAAAACGCTGTAAAAACTTTAACATTTACTAATGGGAGACACTTTTCACCATCTAATCAATTCCTGAACAGTAAAATTCCACTTTTTTACATTAACTTAATATTGTGAGTCATTTAAAAGTGAAATATGAGTAATAACTGCACTTGTAGTGTCAAAACTGGCTCTTCAGAATGAAGGATTTTGTTGTTTTGTTGAAGTTGTTTGGCGTCACAGAATGGGTACAGGACTTTTATTTTACCTATAAATGTATGTGTAGTATTTTTCTATGCTACTGTAATATTTATTCGAGTTAGATTTATGGCCAAAACGACATTATACAGCTACCTTTATCACAATATGTACCAAAATAAATAAATAAACTAACGTTAAACAAAAGGCGCTGCTTGCACTATCTACTGATCGTTCGGAGCGTGTTTTATGGGGGGTCGAGCGTCGTACGAAATGTGTCTTGATTGTCTCGTTAAGATGACGGAGATGTGCGTTCCAAAAAGAGCTTTTTTGACCCCAAATGGAACGCAGGGTTCGACAGCGATGCCATTGAAATATACAGAGATACCACAAGTTCAAAATTATAATTTGCGCTTGTTTCTCTAGTGCATAGATGAGACTAAATGGTTCCAGGGCCACAACTCTGCTGCTGAAATTAGTTGGAACAACTTTATTTTTATTTGGTCAACTTAAAAGTGTACGTTCATGCAACTAATTAAGTTCTTCTCACTCAATTTAGTTTAACATTCACTTGCCATAACCCAATCTGTTGTGTTCATTTTTGTTAACCTTTTTAGTGTGCACAATTTAAATTTGTTGATTAACATCGACTGCAAGATTTAACTTTTATTTTTATAGAACAAGTTAAACATTTTTCAAAGCATCAGGAGTGTCATATTTCAATCAGATCTATTTCAAGGGTAGATTTAGTCAACACGCCATTCTCAAAAAGCGTTTCCAAAGCTCACGCGGATCTGGACTTCATGGGTTTCGTGCCGAGAGAAACATCCATGGCCGTGCCATCTCTGTTTCTGGACAAAAAGCTGGCATTTCCTCAATGATAGCGGTTTCCTCAATCCATCTCCAGCTGTCACACACAAGGTCCTTTTCAGGGTTTGAAGGTTAGAATTGCATTTAAAGGGTGTCATTTATTAAAACAGCTTAATTCAATATACAAAGTAAACCAGCAAAAAACATTTGAGATGTCTGTTTGAGTGTCTAGTCCAGTAACAATGGCTTCATCTGAAATCGCATACTTCCCTACTGTATAGTAGGCAATAAAACAGTATGCAACTAAAAAAGTAGCCTTCCGTTCTAATGCGCTAAATAAAATGTGAGATTACGGTAACTGTGTCCCAAAGCATAGTTGAAAAGATGGTCTACTATTTCCAGTAGATTTTTGAAGTGTGGATCCATGCACACTATAAAGGCCAGTATTGCCTACAACCCATTGCACTTCGACGGAGGATTGAGTTCAGAACGACAAACTGGGATGCAGCGCTACTCTGAATTTATAGCAGTCATAAAATAGTAGGCAAAAAGTACTCAGATGACCTTTGAGATTATGAAGTATGCATGTGATGGACACTTTATCCAAGCAACACGACTGACGCTGGTAAGTCACATGATTATGACATCATGCATTGAACATACTTTTTAGCGATCGTGAAGTAATTATTAAAAATAAGTCCCTACTCAAGAGAGAATGCAGTTTCTTGACAGTGACTGTCGGTAAAAGCCCATTCACACCAAAAACGGTAACTAAATAATGATGAATACAAAATTCTGTTATGAAACTCTAGATGGCGCAGGCTGGTAGGACCTTAACTCAATCCCCTTGGAATCACATCAATCTCTATTGGACACAGCTGATTGGTTCCTGCTGTATCACTAGCCAATGAGCTTGCTGCTCAACCTTGAAATACTGAAGTAGTTGCAGCACGCTTTCAGAAACCCTCCACCTCCCCAGCTCCACCTGTATAGTTCTGATACGGGTAATTATACTGTATATTTTACTTGCTCTGCAGCAGCAGCAGCAATGACTAAACATGCGTTGGTGTTTAGGCTAATATCGTTAGAAAAAAAAACGAAACTGCTTCCAATGAGCAGCCTATATATTTATAGTTCTGTTCGGTGATGCCAAAGGAGCAGAAATGACACACTGACACATTAAATCAGAGAAACCCAAGCACAGAGTCATTTCTGATGACAGCAGTTACTCATCATATATTCACTGATCTGTGCGTATTTGGGACCGTCTGCTCTGATGCAACTGGGATTTGCCAAAGAAAATATGTAGTTTATTGAGGAAACCATCTGTTATACTTTCTCTGGAAATAAAGATGGTTTGTCAAGGATTTATGTGGATTTGTTGTCCCATTTCCTCCTGTAGCTCATTTTGATTCCCAGGGAGCGCAAACTGAATTCATAACTTGACGGTGCTTTAAATAATAATAAGTTGGACAGATGTATAATTGTAAACGAGGAAGAATAAACAAAGATGTTGTTCGACACCATGAGACGTTAAGATAATCGAAATACAAATTATTATTTTTGTTTTTTAAATAAATATATGCTCACCAATGCTGCATTTATGTGTTAAAAATACAGTAAAATTGTAAAATATTATTACAATTTAAAATGTAAAATTTTCCATGTGAATATAGTGAGATCTCTAATTTATATCCAGTGATCAAAGCTGAATTTTCAGCTTCACTACTCCAGTCTTCAGAGTCACATGATCCTTCAGAAATCATTGTAATGTGATGATTTGTTGCTCGAAAACAGTTGTGCTTCTTCAGATTTTTGTCTTTAATTTAAATATAGAAATAGAAAATATTATGCATAAGAATAGAAATATTTTGCGATATTAAAACGGTCACTTTCGATCAATTTAATGTCCTTGCTAAATAAAAGCATTTATTTATTTATTTTTTTAAAAATCGCATTTGTATGGAAGCCCGTTCCCGCCACTGTTGAGAAAAAAAAAATATTCCGTAAGTCATAATAATAAGAAACTTTCTCATAATAATGACTTAGTATCTCATAATAATGACTTAACATCTCATAATAATGACTTAGTATCTCATAATAATGACTTAACATCTCATAATAATGACTTAGTATCTCATAATAATGACTTAGTATCTCATAATAATGACTTAGCATCTTTAACTTAATCAAAAAAAATTTTTTTTGTTTTTTTTTAGAAACTAATGACTTAACATCTCATAATAATGACTTAGCATCTTTAACTTAATAAAAAAAAAGATGTTAAGTCATTATTATGAGATGTTAAGTCATTATTATGAGATGTTAAGTCATTATTATGAGATACTAAGTCATTATTATGAGATACTAAGTCATTATTATGAGATGTTAAGTCATTATTATGAGAAAGTTTCTAAAAAAAAATAAAAAAAATTTTTTTTGATTAAGTTAAAGATACTAAGTCATTATTATGAGATACTAAGTCATTATTATGAGATACTAAGTCATTATTATGAGATGTTAAGTCATTATTATGAGAAAGTTTCTAAAAAAAAATAAAAAAAAATTTTTTTGATTAAGTTAAAGATACTAAGTCATTATTATGAGATACTAAGTCATTATTATGAGATACTAAGTCATTATTATGAGATACTAAGTCATTATAATGAGAAAGTTTCTCATTATTATGAGAAAAGTTTCTCATTATTATGAGATACTAAGTCATTATTATGAGAAAGTTTCTCATTATTATGACTTACAGAATTTTTTTTTTTTCTCAACAGTGGCGGGAACGGGCTTCCATACATTTGGGATAGATGTCTACTAAATGATCACTTTAAAGAAGAAAGCTTCTGGCAGCAGCTCCATGTAAATCTCACAGGAAAGAGCGAAGTTAGAGGATTGTATGCCGTCCAAAGTCCCAGATAGCTGAAATGATCGGAATGTGGAATGTGATTCATGGCTCAGTTCTTCCACTATGGATACGCTGGGTTTGTTTGGCCGTATATTCCAAGCAAAAAAAGAATCATTTCAATCAAACAGACAGGACTTCAATCATTACATAATTGCACTAAAGAATCGAACTGTATTATTTCAATAACTTGTGTATGTATCACACACACTCGATCCAGCAGACAGGCCACACACTGACACGTAATGCTTGGTATGAAGCACATGCCCGAATCATTTCCGCTCATCGTTTCCAATCAGTCAAAGACCACCGGACTCTCTCTCTCTCTCTCTCTCTCTCCCAGAGTCCAGATACCAGTGCTTTTCACTCAAGTTTAATCACTCGATGTTCTCGCTTTGAGTGTTCAGACGTAAACAGAATGTGTTTTCATGCGCTGAGAGAGTCGAGGAGACGCCTGACAGACTGACGACAGAAACAAAAATACTCGTCTGTTTTTAACACACACACCTCTTTAAAATGGACCAGGCTAGTTTTTCTACAAAGATGTTGAGATTGATCTCAGTCCAGTTTAGTTGCACAAATGCTTTTCTCTCACAAATGTGGTTTCAAACACTGAGAACTCTATTTGTTAACATTAGTTAACGGAAGTAGGCCTATTGTTCACTGTCAAGTTTTCAACATAATGCATTTTTAAAAATCAAATCTGTTTACATCATTTAATGCACTTTGAGCTAAAATGAATTAAAGAACTGCATTTTTATTAACTAACAACGATTAATAAATGCTATAAGAAATATATTGACCATTATTAGTGCTAACAGTTGTTAATAAATGACACTTTATTGTGAAATATTACCAGAAAATTAGCCTCTTTTAATAAACGTTTTAATTTTATACTATAATTTTTCAAGATATAATATGTAATTATATTGCATATAATATAAATGTCTGTTACAAAATCTCGATTATGGTTAGGCAAAACAATGGTTTGATATTTTTGTTTTTAACTGTTCCTTCAAATGATTTGTGTTTCATATTTGTTTTATGGTGGAATTGATGTTCCATTGTGACAACATGCCCCGCTTTTTAAGGTTTTAAACTTTGTGTTTTCACAAAAAAAAAAAAAAAAAAAAATTTATATATTTTAAAAAAGTCTAAAATGTGTGACAACTTACCCCGGTTTCCATTCTAAAGAAATTAATTAATCCCACAGCCATTTTGTTCTGATATTAGATGCTGTAATGAAATGATTTCACCAGTGCATTACTAATGAGTGCATGTGACGACATCGTCATCATCATCATCATCATATTGACATTCGAATTCTCTTTGTTTCTGTAGTAACCAAGCAAACGAGTTCGATCTCCACCCAAACACTGCATCCTTCACACTGACGCTCTCGGGTGACAGTCATTGCTGTCGTACTGTGGCTTCATGCAATACGTAATTAGCCTGTTACGTAAACACGTGGACAACGGTCATCCTCTGACACTCGTGCTTCATCAATTTATGTCCCAACCTTGGGGAATTCACTCTGATTTAACCGCGTTTCCTTTTTTTTTTCCCCCTCGTTCATGCATACCGCTGTTTCTGAGCTGTGATTGAGAGCAGATGTTCTGGCCTCTCGTGGCAAGATTCCTGTGCTCCAAGAAAACCCCCTCAAACACTGCTATTGCTAAACCTAATATCCTTTATTACACATAAATAAATGTCACACTGGACATAATACTAGTTCCATAAGGCTGTACTGCATTTCTGTCCGTTATTGCTTCTGATTTTGATGACTAGTAAACTGTTTACACATCTCTCTGAAACCATGCGATTAATGCCAATGTTGTCTCTAAATCTTCTTGGCTTCTCCAAACAGCACACAATAACAATAAAATATTTGAATGACTAATATTTGGCACTTTTTCTGTGCTTCTTTTCCTTTTTGGAACATGTGAACATTTTTTTCTGGTGGAAAATGAAGGAAAATTTGTTCAAAACAGGGTTATTAAAACTATAAAAAACCTGAAAGAAACTGAACATGAACTGAAAAAAATAAATAAATAAATATATATGCTATACAAAAACAAACTTGCATAACTTTCAGCTAGTTTCCAAGGCAAGATTATAAAAAATAATTAAAAAAACTATAAAGACATGTTTAAAAAAATGTCAAAACAACAAGAAAATAGGAATGAAAACTGTAATAGTATATCAGTGATACTAAAATAAAACACTGGCTGTAAAATATTTAAAAGCAAAACACAAATATCATTGCAAAAGAGAAAACTAATTCTGCATTATGCAACAATCAGAAAGCATTTTACTATTTAATGAAAGCGTGTAAAGAGGAATATTGGATGTCGACACAATAGACAAAAATCATTGCATTATGTAACAATCAGTAGTTTATAAATCCACCCGCAGAACTGTGAACAATACTCCCTTGTCTGACATGCAATGAAAACGTCCTTCCAGAAGTTTGCATGAATTTTCAGAGGCGCACCATGACATCTGCTTTTATAAAATGCTGGCAACAGCAATGGTAACACTTTATTTCGATGGTCCGTGTACTAAATACATTCAAACTGGAGGTAAATAAGGCCCAAATCCAGTTTGTTTTGCTCATATGTGACTGTTTTTATCTGTGTGAACAGGACGAACCACATGGAATCTGATCTTCCATATATTCCTATTCCGATTCTGATGTTTCTGTATAGCTGTTTAAATGTAAATGCCGATATTATATTTCCAGTGTGAACAGATCATGGTTCTGAACTGATTTGCATGCGCAAAAGAACAGGGTTGCCATGTTTTTACCAAAAAAAATCCACTTTTTGCTTCTCAAGACTAGTCCAAATAAAACTAGCCCAGTCACGTTCAGTAGGGTATCCTGGTAAAAATCGGCCCAAATTTTTTTTTTTTTTTTTTTTTTTGCCCACATGTGACTCAAATCTGTTTTCCCCGTGACAGTGTGAACAGCACAAACCACGTGCAATCTGATCTTTTCAATTCCGATTTGTGCCACTTCCATATGCGGTGCTAAATCCGATACAGGTCGGATGTGTGAACGGACATATCAGCGGTTTTTACGTCATTCCTTGATCAACATTCATCCCGATTCATGTCTGTTCAGTACGGTGGCCGAGAGAGCTCAAAGTGCTGCAAATAATAAAACACATGCAAATAAAAAAAAACACATGCAAATAAAAAAAACGCATGCAAATAAAAAAAACGTGATCATCAGTTTGACAACACATGTGCTGCAAATCCTCACAACACATGCAAACACAAAAACGTGCTACCTTTACAAAAAGCGCTGCAAAGAGCACAAACCACAACGGAAATGTTTCAAGGGGGATCCCAAAAAGTGACGGACCCTACTAGGAAGACCGTCCAAAACCAGTTCAACTCACCCTTCACTCATTCACTAATCCCTATATAGTGTACGGCATTTGAGTGCACAATGTGTTCACAATCATGAAATACTATAAAAACTGCAAACAAAAATAAACAACTGTACATTATTTCATGTATTTATTATTTTTAATAAAGTGTTTTTCAGTTTGCCAGAAGCTCACGCTCACAGATGACGTGGTCGTCGAGCGCCTCAGGCGGCCGTTACCATGACGTCACATTAGTACGCTACAGATGATTAACCAATATTTTTAAATCATCCACTAAATGATCATCTCTTAAAGTTGAATGAGTGAACAACAATGCCACATATTAAAACACTTTTCTGTTAGTGAAACACATTACATGGAGTTAATGCCTACATAATATATTTTAATATTTTTTAGTTTGTGCTGTTGTCAAGTAGAGTCCATCACTTTTTGGGGTCCCCTTGAAACATTTCCGTTGTGGTTTGTGCTCTTTGCAGCGTGTTTTTGTATTTGCATGTGTTGTGAGGATTTGCAGCACATGTGTTGTCAAACTGATGATCACGTTTTTTTTATTTGCATGTGTTTTTTTTAATTTGCATGTGTTTTATTATTTGCAGTGTTTTGAGCTCTCTCGGCCACCGTAGTTCAGAGATTCAAAGATGAACAGTGATGTGTCAGAACTCGACAGCTCTACAAGCAAAACATGAGGGCTCGTATCATAAAGTTCAAAAACTATTTTGTCACATCATTGTCTTTATTTTTCATATTGCCTGCGCATTATTTCGGCAGCTCCAACACGACCTCCTAATACTGCTTAACTCTAGCTCGAGTTTACGTTTGTATGGCGGGTTATTTATACGGTGAAATACTTTTGCATGCATATGTTATGCAATGGGTTAGTGGTGTGGGGTTGGAGTACTAACCCGCCGAAAATTGCGTATATGCACGCGAAACGTGCGTATTACACGCACGTCAAACACGTGCGTGTTCATAGTCACGGCAATTGTAGTTTCTGCACGCTAAATAGAAACAGAAAATCGTGGTATTGATATGTACTTTCATGAGATTGGGCTCGCAGATCACACTATAAATAAGTGCATAATCGCTTACTTAATGCCCTCCGTGTTTGCTTCCATTTGACAGCGTGCTGTGTGTGTTGCCACGTCCGCAATTTTCCCGCAGAATTGACCCTTCGCAAACAGTTTGATTGACAAGCGATCTGACCAATCATAACGCCAAATCCGCCATCTTATCCGACAAAGCAGTAGGGGAGTAGCCTATAGTAGATTAACGCTGTTTAACTTAAATTGTGTGTCCTCACGTCTTTGAAACAACATTCCTTCTGATGTTCATTCATGTTTATTTGATGCTATAAATGAACTAGTATGAAGAGATGATCGCTTCACGAGGAGCTACAGCGATCTGTCACCACACATTAAACACACACTAGACGCTATTTATTGATTCAACTTCTTTAAAAAATTACGATATTTGAAATATGAAACTCTTTCATATGTTGTCAGTGTCCTCTTTGCTCCACGATGTATTTTTCACTGCGTGAGAACATGATGTGTGGCGTGAGAGCGCATGGGTTGTCGGGCAAAGCAACAGGGGGCGGGTTTTGCGAAGGATCTATTGGGTTATTTCTCACAGTTGCCGCGGATTGTTTTGCAACTTGGTTGGTTGAAGCGACTGCACTTTATTATATTTAATTAACGAGATTTTACCGGGATACCCCACGGAATGCAATTTTGTCCTAGTTTTGAGAAGCAATTGAGTGGATTTTGTGGTAAAAACCTGGCAACCCTGTTTTTATCGTTCTTTTCGTTCAGAACCATGATCCGTTCACACTGGAAATCTGATATTGGCCACATTTAAAACAACAATGGACATCGATACAAAAAAAAAAAATCAGATCTGTGCAAAAAATCAGTGTGAACGTAAGTGACTTTTAACTAACTCTATTCGTAGACTGTTAGGTCAGGGTTGTGGAGTTAGTAGAATAAGTTGACATTATGTCTGTTGGTGGAGAATCAAAATAAAGTGTTATTTTGTCCACTAATACTCTAATGACTGCTAGTTGACATTGCACTGCAAAGTTAGTAGAATGTCTGAAGTGAACTATTGTTAAGAAACATTAGAAGTTACTTTTAGTGTGGAGTTTAATACTCCAAATGAAGGTTTGGCAGAGGCTGAATCCTGGCGAGCAGAAGCTACTGTCCTCCAAAGACCTGTTTTTGTTTCTATCTGGAGGAAACAAAATCGGTGTGAGCCATCTGTACCATTGTTTCACATGGCTGTAAACAGAATGTTAATCGTTACGAAAATATTGAACTGATGACAGTCTGAAAGAGTAAAACAGGTGAGCGCTAAGGAGATAAGATAAGTCTGAGAAAAACAAATGTTTTTGCAGTGAGCTGGTTTGGGAGTTTAACACGCCGTGTGAGGACTGTGGCAATAAATCAGTCTTGGCAGAACATGCGTTTGGATATTAGGCCTCAAATCAATCCAGAAGCAATCCATCTTTTGGGGTTTATAGTTTTAAAGTTAAGTTTAAAGGTGTTCAGTGTTGACTTCAGCACTCATGAGATCTGTGATCAAATAAACGTGTGATCCAATAAAATCCACAAACTGTGCGTTATTGCACGATGTTTTCATCACTTATCAACACATTCACTGTAAAAAATCCAACTTGCAAAAAGTTGTAATAACTATCATCTATTAGTTAACTGGACAATAAAACTAAAAAAAGTTGACTTAACAAGTGGAAATTAATTGGTTCAAAAATTGTCTGATCAACTTAATTTGAATTCAAGTTTACAAGCACACTTGTTGGTTTGGTAAACCCAACTTGAAAAAGGTTCAAATTACTGGTTTTGTTGTGTTGGCTCAGAAAAAATCTATGTAAAAGTCAGTTTAACTATGTTTAATACATTTATTCAACCTAAACCAAGTTTATTTCCATAAACTTAAAAAGTTTAGTTTTGTGAACAAGGTTTTGCAAGTTCTAAAAAATCCTAAAAAACTTCTGCCAACGTATTATTGAAGTTAAGTTAGAAACTGCCCTCCCACTAGCAAATACTAATTTTGGAAAATAAAATGCAACCATTTGTTCATGGGACAGTGTAGAAAAATGTTTTTTTTTTTTTTAACTCACCATTTTGGTGGATGGTGTTTCCTTTGCTTGGGCACTTCATTTATATTGTTGTATTGTATTGAAATCACAGTTCATATATTTGTATGCAACTGAACTTCACAATCCATATATATAATTATATATGAGAATAACATGATCATCTTAATTTATGCCAATTAATGATCATTTATAAGTTAACGGTAGCACTTATAAACACACAAACAGTTGGAAACTTTAGTGGGTTGATTATCAATCATCAATTTGTGACAATATTGTGTAATTGACTATACTTGAGTCACACAGACTTCAACATTCAGCATGCTAAACACAACAATGGTAACAATTAAATTACAGTGTACCAATTTCCAATAGTAGGGGGAGAGGGGGAGAGAGAGAGAGACAGAGAGGGAGAGAGAGAGACATAATAGGGTAATGGGAAACAGCTGCCCATGATTAAGCAGATGACATACAAAGCATTGTGGGAAACTGAGTCCATGATGTGTGTAGTGTCAGTGGAAACGCTGCCCTCTGCTGGATGTGACACATCTCAGAAGAAAAGGTTCTAGAACCTTAACCCTCTGGGGTCTGAGGCTGATTTGGGGTCCTGGAGTAGTTTTACATGCTCTGACATTTGTGCTTATTTCAGCTACTAATAACATACTATTGGCCAACATGTAATTTTGCTGTATTCAGCACAAACTCTGCTACAATAATATGTGAGCAAAATAGATGTACATGTTTGCATTATTTTAAAAATAAAGATTATGCGTGGTTAGTAAGTTTTGGCAAAAAAATGCCCTTGCAATAAGGCCATAAAACACATACTGAATAGTTGTTCACAAGACTTTTGAGTTATCAAGCTTGTAGGCTAGAATTTTTACTACACAATGATGTGGAAATCATTCTGAATGCTTCAACACAAACAACAATATAATGATTTAAATTTTGTAAATCAGTTTTTGTGTCACCACTGCTGTATGCGTGGGAGTGGTGATGGCCATGAATACATTAGCAATTCACACCAGGGGAGACAAAAGACACTCCCCCAGTGGCTAACGGCCCATCCAAAGGCCAAAGCTGTGAAGCATCTTGAACTAAGAATGTAAGGAGATTCACAGAATTTAATCTGTTTTATTGTATTTACTTTATGTGTCACATGATCCTTCAGAAATCGTTCTAATGTGCTGCTTTATTATCAATGTTGGAAACAGTTGTGGTACTTTTTGCAAGATTTATTGATCAATAATAAGTTAAAAAGAACAGCATTTATTCAGAATAAAAATCTTTCCTAACAAGTCTTTACTTTACTTCTTTACTCTTTACAATCGTCCTCTGAGGAAAAGGTGAATTCTTCCTCGCTGTCCAGAATCATCTGAAGGGCTTCATTACCAGAGTAGCGTGCCATCCTCAAAACGCGATGAACGTTCAGTGAATCTTATGAAGAAACTTCATGTTTTTTATGGCATTGACCGGGGGGCGTGTGAGATGCATATGTGGGCGTTAACTCTGTTACAGTAATCGCCTCAGAATTTGTGTTTGAATAGCGCGCGCTCTCCGTGGGCGTGGTCACATTACAGATAATGAGCTGGCTCGCGAACGACTGATTTCTCTCCGTTTTCAAACAGATTACATAAACAGAGAATATTTGTTTTAGATTTGACTTACATGATTTAAAACCTGACATTTCAACGTTTATTTAGACATGGTTCTGTCTGGCACTTCATATAGAACCTTTTAGAGGTTCATTCACTGTAAAATAATCTTGGGTTATTTTTTTATATTTAAATCCTGGTTTGAGCCTTTTTGGGTCATTTTTAGGGAATTTTTTCAGTGTTTGGGTAGTTTGTGTATTGCCCAGATCTTGGGTCAGAGTTATTTATTGCGTGTGAGTCACCTAAACGAGTGTCGCATCGGCCTTTTCGGGTGATGGAAATGCCTTGCATAAAATCTGATATGATTTTATTCCAAAATATACAGAATATTAATACTTAAAATATGTTCTCAGAACGGATTGTTTATGGAGTCAGTCAGAGCATTTTTCAGCTGCGAGTGAAACGCGGGCGGCGGTCTAAAGTTAGCAGTTCCCCCGCCGAACACGAGTCATATCCGGGACGAGATCCAGCGCCGTTACAGTGACAACAGAGACCGGTCCATTACACTTGAATCAATGCTAAATGTTTAATTTTTACTTCTAATATTTGTTAAATGGCCTTAAATGTTGGAAAAATGTATTAAAAGATGATGTAAAATATGCTATACTGTAAAATATTATGGAAAAGAAAGGAATTATCATGCAAACCAGTGGTTGTGTGGAGTATTTTAAAAAAAGTTGAGGGGATTTAAGTTAATCTGTAAACATTACTTCATGTATGAAGTAAAAATGAATCAACCCAGGGTTAAATAACCCAATTTGCTGGGTGAAATTAACCCAACATGTGTTCTGTCCTATATTTACCCAGCCCTTGGGTTGAAAACAACTCAAATTGGCTTGTTTTTAACCCAGTGTTTTTTTAGAGTTTATCAAGCCTAATTCATTTTGTTTTAAGTCATTTTTTAATTTTAATTATATGTTATGAATTTTAATCATTATAAAAAAATCGAAATAACCCATTAATCATAAAAGTATTATGCAATCATTTAGGCATTTCTGCTTATATAGAACCTTTTTAGCATAAAAGGGTTCTTTAAAATTGAGTCAAGAAGTTCTATTTAGAACCTTAAGAGTGAGTTCAGATGGATAATATCCACAAATCATTGTCATGAAATGCACGTGCGGTTTAATTGCACAACAAGCTGATGTGTGGATGCTGTACAATCGATCAGTTCTGCATTGTGTTTCCTCATAAAGCATGGAAGCACAAACTGTTTTATTACAGAAAGTCACAAAATTTCCTCTTTTGTAAAAGTCCAAAAGGGTTTAATGTCATTCTGACTCTTTGTACACTATTTAAAAGTTATTGCTAAAGTTCACACAAGTGAAACTCTTTAAAAAAACAAAGTTCCCTTAACCCTCATCTCATGGAGGTCAACAATGACCAATATTTTTATTATTATTATTATTATTATTATTATTATTCAATGTAATAAATGTACTATATTTTAGTTAGATAATGTTTTTTAGTTCATATTTTTTAATGGGATTAATGGTACTAAATTATATGCAGTAGTTATAATCCATTTATTCACTTTTTGAGCATACTGAAAATGAAATGAAATGAAAATTAAACAGTCATAAATGTTGAAAGTTTGGCTTAAAAAAAAGTTTTGCGATAGAATTTTACGTTTATTATTATGAAAAATGCACAAAAATACTATTTTTATATAAAAAATATTGTGACGAGCAGGGCGGGCGAGAGCCGTGAGGGAACGGCGCGAGTGATAATGAGCGTCAGCTGCGCGCTACACCGGTCTCGTGTCTCTCACGGAGGAGCTCCGGAAGCATAAAAGAGGAGCGACGACAGTGAAGGACGAGAGAGGACCAGACCTGGACTTTATGTTGTTTTATTATGTTTTTGTGTGCCATTTTACTTTCGTTTTATTGTTTGTTTATTTATTTGATTAAAATTTCGTTGAATGTTCGCCGGTTCCCGCCTCCTTCCTCCCGTATTTAAGAACTGTGTTACAAATATATTTTCCAAAACACATTTTATTTAATACAACACACTTAATTGGATTTCCCATTTGTTTCCAGTTGGCTTGTTTTTGACCGCAAGCAGTGCATATTTTTAGTACCATTTAACCTTTTTGAATCATGTCTGTGATTTTGTGTGTGTGTGTGTGTGTGTGTGTGTTCACATGAGAAAAGTCCAAAATCAAGTACCACAACACTGAAGTAAAAAATACTAAAGAAACAAAATGACAGAAGAGCACCAGAGGGCTGAAACTAATAAAATCTCGAGGCTGAAAGAAGCTTTTGCTTTGGCTGTTGGAAAAAGCTTGTGCCTGTCTCTGACCGCTCCATTATCATCACATGTCCAGAGACGGCGCTTATATCACTGCTGACCTGCACTAAACCCTCAAAACCAAATTAAACTGAGGCCTGTTACACCATAACAGAATGACCTTTGTTTTAAGTCCATGAACATCCTGGGAACTCTGAAGTGTTTTTAAGAACTGCAGTTCCACCCAATAATTAAAAAAAAACCTCAGCTAGACCTCAGTTTATTGGTTTAATAGGCGAAACCACTTTGTGTGAATTATCTTGTCAGTTATGGGTCATTGCAAACATTAACTTCACTTTGTCAGCCTTAATGCAATGCCTTTTATATTTGATTGTTCTTGTCCGACTGTTACTGTATATACACTGAACTCTCAAGCAAGTAAACATTGAATGTTGGATTAAAGTCTATTCGTTTGAAGTGGTTCTTTGCTTTATGTAGTATATTTCATCAGTCGATATTTTAATGGAAGTTTAATTCGTTAGTTGCAGGAAAATTACACACTTAATCTATACGTAAAGTATATCTTGGCCCTCCATGCATCCAGTATTTAACTGTTATCACATATGAATGTTATTTTTTTAAATTCAGCACCTGATTGGCTGTCGGCGTCCTGCTCGGTGACGACATGATTAAATCACACCGGAAATGGAGTACTAGTTTCTCTGAAAGAGAAATGACGTAAGCAGTGGGTTTAACATATAACATGATGCTCTTCTTTTGCCATCTAGAGGTGATCTGAATAATCAACAAAAGAGCTGCAAGACTGGTTTCACATCTTTAACACCATGGTTTCTATATGTCTGGACACAAAAGGTGCTTTTTTTCTTTTTCTTTTGTCATGTAAAGGTTGCAGAACATCCCATAGAGTCCTACACACACACACGTTGTGTTTTCATGTTTTATGAGGTCATTTCATAGGCGTAATGGTTTTTATACTGTACATTCTGTCCCCCTACACTACCCCTACCTCTAAACTTAACCCTCACAGAAAATGTTCTGCTATTTTAGATTTTCAAAAAAGATAATTCTGTTTGATTTATAAGCTTGTTTCCTCATGGGGACCAACAAAATGTCTCCACAAGATCAAAATTTACTAGTATTACTATACCTGTGGGGACATTTGGTCCCCATAACGTAGGGAATACCCACACACACACACACTCACACACACACACACACACGTACGTATTTGATGTTATCCAGGTCTCGGTGTTTGAAAGGCTGTTTCTGGATGTTTTCACTGTGTGATTTATTTTTAATAATACATTTTTATGTGAAAAATGTAAAGGGGGAAACTACTTTGATATAATGATGAAGATTAAGACTCTTGTCCTTTTTTTTTTACTTTTTAAAAAAAAAATTATTTATATATTTTAATTAATTGTCTTAAACTGTAAACACACATTTCTCTCTCTCTCTCTATATATATATATATGATCAACAATATACCAATGACCATTAAATATTATATATAATTAAATATTATATATATATATATATATAAATATTTAAGATGCAAGCAATAATATATAAACAAAACATGAAAAATAACAAGTATGGATTTTATTATTTATATATATATATATATATATATATATATATATATATATATATAACAATTAATATATCCTTTAATGAATGCATAATAAGCTATATTAACAGATATTATTGAGATATGAAAAACTAATAGTGAATATTATATATATAATATATCTAAATGTGATTAAAAAATTAATCACACACGCATTTATATAATACTAATGATGGAATATATAAATGATAGATCAATGAATGTAAAACATAAAACATATTAAGTATACATTTTATAATATATCTAAATGTGACAAAAAATATAATCACACACACACACACACATATATATATATATATATATATTGAGATATGTTTATCAGGCTGTGACAGAGTGAGGAGGAGCGAGCGCGCGTTCCTGTTGACTGTAAGTACACGTCAGCGGTAAAGACCTCCTCATTCTCAGATCACTTTCTCTTCCTGTTTCCAACTTTGTTGCACATGACACTTTATCTGGGTGAGTCGCTCTCGCTTTACAAACTACGATATTTCCGATAAAAGATCATCCTCGCACACTTCGCTTTATGAATCGCGTATTTATTTCGCGCGTTCACGTGACAAAACTCACTCATGAACTTCTCTTGACAGAACGATGTTCGTGTTTCACCTGTGAAAATGCCCGGATTATGCCCGCGACAGACGAGTAACAGCAGTACATGAGGTTTCCATGGTGCTTTGACTTTGAAAATGAGATTCCGGTTGTTGAAGAAGAACTTTATTGTGTTCCTCGTCATTTTAGTCGTGTTTATAATGGTGTTTTATTCCATAAAACGGACTAAAGATGAAGCAAACGTGGATGTGACTGAAAAAGACAGCACACAGACTGCTGTAATGGGTAAATTTGAGTTCGGCACCATCCAGAATATGAGAAAGTCCATCTACGACAGCAACTACAAGCAGTTCGTTCAGAACGGAGACAAATTTCCATTGGAGCCGGAGGTGGTGGTCGTCGTGCAAGTCCACAATCGACCGGCGTACCTCAAAATGCTCGTGCAGTCTCTGGAAAAAGTCGTGGGAGTAGAAAACACGCTTCTGATATTCAGCCACGACTATTTCTCAGAGGAAATTTCCAGTATGGTCAAGGGAATCACCTTCTGTCGGGTCCTCCAGATCTACTTCCCCTACAGCATCCAGCTGTATCCCGACGAATTCCCCGGACAAGATCCTCAAGATTGTCCGAGGGACATTTCAAAGGAGGACGCCATCAAAAAGGGATGTTTGAACGCGGAGCACCCGGATTCGTACGGACACTACAGGGAAGCGTCCATCACTCAAACCAAACACCACTGGTGGTGGAAGCTGCATTTTGTGTTCGAGCGAGTGCAGGTGCTTCGCGGATACAACGGATACGTGGTGTTCGTCGAGGAAGACAACTACCTTCTCCCTGATTTCCACAAATACTTAAAGTCGATGATCGAGCTGAAGAAAACCAGCTGCGCGGACTGCGACGTCCTCGCACTGGGCAACCACAACGGTTTATCGGGATTTCACGAGCTTTCCAGCAAGACGGAGACGGCGGGATGGCTGTCCACCAAGCATAACATAGGAATGGGAATCTCCAGAGAGCTCTACTACAAACTGATGGGATGCAACAACGCGTTCTGCACCTACGATGATTATAACTGGGACTGGACCCTCCAGAACTTGTCCGGTACGTGCGTCTCGAAACCCCTCAAGGTCCTGGTGGCTCGTGGAAGCCGGGTTCTTCACACGGGCGACTGCGGCCTGCATCAGAAGGAGGATTGCCGGCCGGAGATGGCTCAGGAGAAGGTGGACGCGGCACTTAAGGAGGCACAGTCGGCGCTTTTCCCTCCCGCGCTGACGCTGACGGACCACGGGCCGGTGGAGCACCAACCTCACATGAAAAACGGAGGCTGGGGGGACGTCCGCGATCACACGCTGTGCATCAACTACGCAGCCCGACTCTGAGCTGGACGTTTACACGTGTGCCATTCACAACATCAGGGTTACATGCTATAGGTTAAAGAGTTTGCTTTCACCAAAAATAGGGAACATGTGAGCTATCATGGTTGCAAAGGGAAAAATGACAAACCCAGGAGTTGAGTTACACCGCTGGGTAGAGTTATTTAACCCAACTATGGTTTAAAAATGACTATATGTCTGGCTTAAAATGCTCCCAAAATTAAAAATCGGAGACGTAAATACTAGAGGCGACAGTTTGATTACTATTCATTGAACTTATGTTCATTTCCAACATACTTTGGGTTCATTTATCACAATAGTTGGCTTAGATAAAACTATCCGGCAGGTTTGTACATTTTCAACCCAACTTGGGTTGTTTTGCAAAAAGGAAAATGCAGATGCATCAACTTTTCACCGCAAAATCAATTACTTACGAATGTTTTATTATTGTGGTTTTTCGTAATTCCCACATTGAAAAAAAAAAAAAACGCTGGGTTGTTTCAACACAAATTTGGGTCAAATATAGACAAAGCCAACCCAACCGTTGGGTTAAAAACTTAAACCCAATGCTTGGTTTTGTCCATTTATGGCGCAAATGTGCGTTGAAACAACCCAGTGTTTTTTAAAGTATAGAAATTACAATTTTAACTCAGAAATTGCTGGTAAATTTCACTAATAGTTACAAAGAAACATTGAAGTAAACATTAAGTAAAAAGACTGAAATAGTATTTTTTTAAACATATTTTTTCCCCAGTGCATAAACTTTAGCATGCAATACAACACGTACTACACTTTTGTTTGGATACTTTACACTTGAAATAATCTCTCATTGGTGTTTTGCATTATGATCATAAGAATTTGTTTTGAATACGCAGACAGTGTCACATGACGTTACTGACGCTGGTGAAAACGGTCACGCGGTCGAACCGTGTCTGTCTGCATTTCAACAACCGTTTAAACTCAAATCATAAATCTTCCAGTGAACATCTGTTTGTTTAGTTAAGTTTGAATCCACATTCCTTTTGTCTTCCGTTACTGGTGTTTCTTTTTGGGTTATTATGTTTTATGTTTTTTTTAACATCGGGGCATATTTTGGTGGTACATTTAGATGTGTGACTTATGAATCAGTGATGAACATGATCTAATTTTGCATATGACAGCATCATTTGCATTCGGTATTCCCCGTCCTCTCAAAGTTTTTCTCCACAGGGAATCATTTGATAATTTCTTCTCTTTTTTCAACGTTGTTGCCTTACGTTGCGTTTAATATTTTAGAAGACGGGAATGATCAAACAGAACTTAAGCCCGGTTTCACAGACGAGGCTTAGATTTTAGTTTGGACATTTGAGTTGCTTTTTTATAAACAAACATTACTGGTGTGCATCTTAAGACAAAACAATGACACTGATGTTTGTTAGTGCAAGTTGCTTTCAGTTTAATCATGCATTTTAGTCCTTGTCTTTGAAACCAGCCTTAAATCTGCTATTTTGTGTAATGCAGTTATACAGGTTTAGCTCCACACATTTTCCTGTGAATTGAGTCTGTTTATTTTCCGGCATTTAAAGGGACAGTTCACCCAAAAATGAAAATTCCGTCATCATTTACTCGCGTTCAAAACATGCAGTTTCGGCTGAATACAAAAGAAGATATTTTGAAGAATGTTTGTAAGCAAAGAGTTGTATGTGGAGGTCAACGGTTCCCCAAAACTGACATTTATACAGGTTTGGAACAACTTGAGGTTGAGTAAATGATGGCAGAATTATTCATTGTTTGGGTGTACTGTCCCTTTAAGTGGAACTTGGGGTCACCGCAACATTCCTGGGACTGTAAAATTGTGAAATGTTGACACAGCCAAAGATATTCACCTTTGTGCATCATTTGGTGAGTTTCCAAGGTACAAAGGTGTTTTGTTATTTTCAGCTGACCTTCTCTTTGTGTTTCCTCACTGTTTCCTTTCTGTGATTTCCGTTGTACGTTCAGGGAGGAAAAGCTGACATGCTCAAAAGATTTGCCAAAGTCTCTCAGTGGAAGTTGATCTGAGGCGCTTTCTTTTATTGTGTAATTGAGCGTATTCTGTATATGTGTGTGTGTGAGAGAGAGATCGCTTGCTCTAGTGACTGTTTTCCTTTTGTACGGGTAAGAGAATGAGGCAGATATGTTTGCAAATCTTAACTTTTATCTCTAAAAGCCATATTCATTTTTGACCTTTTAGCTTTGAGCCAAAGATGCGTCGGTCGCGAGTAGTTGGCATGTTTTTATTTAAATCTGTGTAATTCTGTTTTCTCTGATTTAATAAATTTATGAATAAGGGTTACTTCTTGTGATGACTTTCTGTATTGCGTGCATAATATTATATTTTGTGTTTGTGCTTTCTGGTATTAAAATGTTTAATTATGTGCTTGACTTATTGTTCAGATGCTGGTAGTGCAGGAAAATAATTAATATGAATGGAGTATGAAATTGATATGATTAATTAATATGAAAGGAGTTTGTGAGTAGCCAGGGCTGGGTATGTTACTTTTAAAATGTATTTCACTACAGATTACAAAATACATGCTTTAAAAAGTAATTTGTAACGTATTTCGTTGCATTACTCAAGTTTAGTAACTTAATCGAAATACTTTAGAATACTTTGGAATACTAATAAGTGTGGAACAAACACAAAAAAGGTCATTGCAAGTTTTTATCTCACAATTGCATGATATAAAGTTGCAATTGTGAGTTATAAAGTAAGAATTATGAGATATAAACTCGCAATATTGAGAAAAGTCAGAATTATGAGATATAAACTCGCAATATTGAGAAAAGTCAGAATTATGAGATATAAACTCGCAATATTGAGAAAAGTCAGAATTATGAGATATAAACTCACAATATTGAGAAAAGTCAGAATTATGAGATATAAACTCACAATATTGAGAAAAATCAGAATTATGAGATATAAACTCACATACTAAATTCAAGATTGCAAGAAAAAAAGTCAGTATTACAAGTTTATATCTCCCAATTCTGACTTTATAACTTGCAATTGTGAGTTTAAATCTCGCAATTCTGAGAAAAAGAAGTCAGAATTGTGAAACACAAACTCACAATTGTGAGGGAAAAAAACCAATAGTGAGAAAAAGTTGCAGTGACGAGTGAATTATAAAATGACTCACAAACAACAAAACATGAAAACAGTCGTGGATCATCAGGTCATGACAGGACAGTTCAGTTGACAGTTGGGCAATTTTTTAATAAATTCAGTCATTTTGTCTCGTTCAGGACAGAACTAAATAAAAATAACAACATTTTTATGATCCTCTTAAAAGTATTAAAATGTTGATGAAACTTAACTCCTCTTTTTCAGACTGTCAGAGTCAGAGAATCACCAATCGCTGTTTAAATGACATTAAAACTCAAAGTAATCACTTTGGTAATCTAAAACACTTTTCAGATGTAACTGTAATCTGATTACCACCCATTTAAAATGAAACACAGTGACTCAAATTTTGTATTTTAAATACGTAACTTGTATTTCGTTACTCCCCAACCCTGTGAGTAGCTTATAACCACAATATTTCTTTAAAGCGAATCAAATGAACATGACATTGCATCAAAATTTATATTTTTACTTTAAAATACGTTCTCCTGTAGATCATCAGGATCTGTTTCAGTGAATGTAAGCTGTCTGTCAGATAAGATGACCTTCGTTTGTTTACTTTCAGAGCCTGCAAAGAAAATTTTACTTTATCATAACCCTAAGGGCATAGCGACAGGGTATGATAATCAAAAGTAATATTTTAGAGAGTCCTGGGTTAAGAAACATGGCAAAAAGTGAAGTGAATCAGATGTCAATGTGATATACAGTATGAAATGGTAATTAAGCTCAAATTATAAAGGGCTTGTTGAATAATACAATATTAAACGGTTAATAAATGACGTTGTCTGTCATGATAGATCTGAAATATTTAAGAATTTATGTTGTATTTTCAAATAAACAGGCAGTTAATTGTTTTATTTGTTTGTTTTTTGTGCTTCCCTGTAATTTTATTCAAGACCGCTGAGTGTTGTCATGTGACATCTGTTACTTATCTCATAGACTTTTCTCAGCGATTATCTGGATGAGCCAATCACAGGCGTTTGCGCTTACTCGATGAGGGCTTTAAATATAATTGTATCAAAATGGCTGCCCTCGTTTCCGCTTGTAAGGTGGGCACTCATCTTTAAAACGTATAACTTTAAACGTTTCTACTTTTAGTTTACAAACGTTTCCATTAAGACGAAAAACCGTCCTTACATTTTAATGAAGAATTCTGATCTTTGAGCCGCCAACTGCCCTCTAGCGGACAAAAGCTAACTGTCACCGGTCGAACGCGTTTGTGCCTCAGCGAATTATCTTCGATCCCCCAAACCTTGAAGCCAATCACGGATTCCGCTCGGCGTCACGTGACTCGTTCAGGAGCGTGGAGTGGAAGCGGTGTTGTCTTGTGAAAAACTACTTTGCAGCTTCATGGCGGGCAACACACGATAAAAAAACAACATCATTTCACCTTAATTAATGGCGCAGGAATGATGGAAAAGACTGAGGAACCTCCTTCCTTAAACACCGAGGAAGAGAGTTCTGGAAAAGACAGGATTTGGTGTTTGCAGCGCGTGGGGAGAGACTGTGACTGGCTGCGTCTGTTCGAGGACTCAGAGGTACATGTTTACAGAACAAAAACGCATGTATTCATATGTGTTTAGTTATATTCAGAGACTCAGTTTGATCTGAGGCTAAATGAAGCCTTTCGTGGGGTTGTTTAGACTGATGCAGTCCAAATAAAAACACTGAACAGCATTGATGATGCAGTCAAAACAACACTGGACTTGTCCAGTTGAACTCGAGCTGAATGAAATGTAAACAGTTTAACAAACAAAGGTGTTTGGCATTTGGTTAATGGCTTCAGTATGATTTCATGATCATATGTATGATTGCTTGTTTGTCTTCTGTCTCTTTTTAATCAGGTTTCTGTTGGCCGTGGTCTGAATGTGACCCATCAGATTCTGTCAGCCTGCTGTCCACTGATGATATCCAGAAATCACTGTGTCTTCAAGCTAAATGATGATGGACGGTGGACAGTGACGGACAATAAGGTGAAGCGTGTGTCTGTCTGTCTGTTCGTCCATTCCAGGATTTGATAATCCACTTTATTGGCTCTGAGACGAAACATATATTCACATATACATATGTAAACATATAAATATATATACATACACACACACACACACACACATATATATGTAAACATATAAATATATATACATGCATACACACACACACATATATATCTAAACATATAAATATATATACATGCATACACACACACACACACACATATATGTAAACATAAATATATATATATATACATACACACACACACATATATATGTAAATATATATATACATGCATACACACACACACACATATATATCTAAACATATAAATATATATACATGCATACACACACACACACATATATATCTAAACATATAAATATATATACATGCATACACACACACACACATAAGTATATGTAAACATGTAAATATATACACATGCATACACACACACACACACACATATATATATGTAAACATGTAAATATATATACATGCATACACACACACACACATATATATGTAAATATATATACATGCATACACACACACACATATATATGTAAACATAAATATATATATATATATAAATACACACACACACATATATATGTAAACATATAAATATATATACATGCATACACACACACACATATATATGTAAACATAAATATATATACATGCATACACACACACACACACACACATATATATATATGTATGTGTGTGTTCATGCGAAAATTAGGAAAACTGAATAAAAATAAAATGAAAACTGATATGCAAGTCAATTCAAAATATTAATGAATACTATAATACATATTGCTAAAATAACACTGGTACAATCTATATAGAAATCAGAAATAAAATAAAAATAAAGCTGCATAGGATTATTAACAAAACAAAATCTAATAAAAATGACAAATGCACATAACAAATAAAACTGACTTAAATTAGTTGGTTACAAACAAGTTAGTCGGCTAATTCGAACTAATTGATAAATTACTAAAATTTTAATATTAAAAAGAAAACCGAAAAAAATGTTAATGTTATAATAGTACGTAAATTATAGTAAAATATCACTGGTGTTTTCTATATAAAAATAATTAAGGCTAAATAGAAATATTAAAAAAAGTAATAAAAAAACTGACAAAAACACAAAAAAAAAATTAAAATCAAAAATAATATTAATACTATAATAATACATAAATTATACTAAAGTAACACTGGTGTTATCTCAATTAAGAACTGTAAGTGTGCATGTGTGTTTTATTTATTTAAATGTCTAACTACTTTTGTTTGTCTTTTATTCCCAGAGTCTGAATGGCGTGTGGGTGAACGGGAGACGGATACCGCCAGGAAATCCCTTTTTACTAAAGCAGGGTGACTCTGTGAGACTCGGGGTCCCTCTCGATGGCAACCCGGTGGAGTTCGACTACATCCTGGTCCAGAAGAATTTCAACGAAGTGAAATCGTTCTTATCTGGGAACAATGACAGAGAATCTGGCGCCGCTCCTTTGGGCCTAAAACTGAAAAACTCTAAGCGGAAGTTTGATGGAGACGAATCTGAGCCGTTTCCCGCTCAGCAGTCCAAATCCAAGCTGTACCGCAGCTCCTGCCCGGATAAATCGCGGGCGCAGCCCTGCCCGTCCGGGGAACGCCGGGACACTGAGCGGTTTTCCTGTAAACCTCTGGAGGAGGACAGATGCGGGGATACAGCAGGAAGCAGCTCGAGCGCTTGCAGCGAAAGCAGTCAGCAGCTGGCGACCGTTCACCGCTACAGCAAGCACCTGATGGTCCTGAAGGGCCGCGTGGGCGACACGCAGAAGCGCGCGGCCGAGCTGGAGCGGCAGCGGCTTCAGACTCCGGAGCGAGAGCGGGAGATGCAGGAACTGCAGACGCAGCTGGAGCTGTTGCGAGGTCAGCTGACGTCGCAGAAGGAGCAGGCGCTCAAGCGAATCGAGAGTCTGGAGAAGTCCTTCTGCGAGGAAGAGCGCCGCCTGGAGGTGAGCAACCAACAGGAAGTGATATTTTTTTTTTTTAGGGTTGGATTATGCTGCGTTCTAGACAAGGTTGGGCATGGGATTAGAGCTCCGGAGGTTGACGTCGCACAATCTGAACTCCACCATTTTGGCAGGCCATCCGGAGAGCGCTAGAGCGACTATTCCATATTGATAGTGGTTGAAGTTGAACAATAATTTAAAACCAGACTGTTTAGGCCTTACAAACCTTACTATTTCATCATGGTGGACAGAACAGGCGGGGGAAAGCAAAGGGGAAATCATTTTTCCGGATTCCTAAGGATCCTCATGAGTAGTCGTGGCCTAGTGGTGAGGGAGTCGGGCTTATAATCTGAAGGTTGCTGGTTCGATTCCCACGCCGGCAGGAATTGAAAGTGGGGATTGTGAATGAACAGCACTCTCTCCACCTTCGATACCATGACTAAAGTGCCCTTGAGCAAGACATCTAACCCCTAATTGCTCCCATTGTAAGTCGCTTTGGATAAAAGCGTCTGCTAAATGATAAAAAATTAAATGAAAAAAAAAATGGATCCTGTTAGACGACTGAAATGGTTCACCGCAGTAAAACGTGCTAACCAACACAACAAAACAACAGATGGCTGTATTTTTATTTATTTATTTTTTTGTCTTTTATCTCAGTGTTCCTATAAGTGTTGTAGAAGGATTTTTATGTGTCATAGTAACCCTAAACATGACATGAAAGAGTTAAAATGTGGAAACTAACTGTGCTGATAAAGTCTATATACAATAATTTTCAGTATTCACATTATAAAGCGCAATCTTTCACACACTTTTGCATGAAATATTTCCAAAAATAATTATTTCAAGGGATAACTAATGACACCTCATTTGGGAAAATTTGGGATTAAAGGAGTTAAGATTTCATGATATTGGCTACATCACCTACAAACAAGGACGGCTAGGGTCGATTGCTTTACCTAACAACACAGCTGACGACGAAGACTACAAAGTTTAATATTCATCACAAAATTAGATTGCGTCCGTTTGCACCCCTCCAGGCTTTTGTCGGCTTTTAAAGAGTCTCCGGAGCAGGACGAGGGAAAGATGATGAGGTAGTTCACTTCCCTGCCTGCCAGCATAGTGGTGTAAACAGAACGGGTCACATGACGTCCGGGGCTCTTCATCCCAAATGAAATGTCCTCAGTGATTTCCAGACAATCAGATGTCACATTCACATATTGACCACATGATGTCGCCATGACACAATTGGAGCATATTGTCTTTTTTTTTTTTTTTTTTTTTGCCTTTTTATTGAGATAGGACAGGAAGCAAATTGGGGAGACACTTTCAATGTCCAGAAAGATGCTAAAACATATTTAAAACAGGTCATGTGACTACAGTGGTTTAACATTAATATTATAAAGCGACGAGAATACTTTCTGTGCAACAAAATAACGACTTTTCAACAATATCTAGTGATTTCAAAACACTGATTCATGAAGCTTTATGAATCTTTTGTGTCGAATCAGTGATTCGGAAGTCACGTGATTTCAGTAAACGAGGCTTCGTTACGTCATAAGTGATTCGCAGTGTCAATAGTTCACGTGACTGTTATTTTTACAAAAAAATAACTACATTTAATTTGAAAACATTATATATATAATATAACATGGTGTGTGTGAATTTCAGGGCCGTATCTAGAGCATCATTGCAGTAAGGTTTGGATTGGCATATTTGCTCATTTTTTTTTTTTTAGAATATATCTTCACGTTTATCTTTCCCATTTGGCATCCATTTTCATTTCATATTTAGATGAATTAATAAAGCATAAGCTTTAGCTGGAATGCCTTGCTTATGAAAGTTGAATGATCTGCTGGAAGCTTTGCTTGATTGTCTACGATTCAAAACCTTCTGCTTTGTCTGAATATATAGTTTGTTGGAGCTATGATCTGAACGCAGGTTTCCCTGTTTCCTCTCGGATGATCCATCAATAAAAATAACAGCTAATGTCTTGCGTAACGGGAGACAGCGGCTCATAATATAAAGCTGTGTGTGTTGACTTGTACATGTTGTTTTCCCAAGACTGAGAAAGCACAACAGAACGAGGTGGGCTTGAAGAAACAGCTGGAGGACGCGTTAAAAGAGGTACGAGGAAAACGACGGCACTTCGTCAAGTTTATTAGATGCAAGTGTTATATAATGTTTTCCTTTACTTCAACAGCACCGGAAAGTCATTGAGGAACTCAAACACGCTCGGGAAGGATTCAAGGAAGCTCTTCAAGCCAAAGACAAGGAGCTGGAAGTTACAAAGGTATTTCAGGGAAAGTTGAGCAAAGTGTGATTTTAATCAGCATGGACAATAAAATATACGCGGATGATAAACGAGCAGCGTTTACGAAGAAGATCGGGTCATGGAAAAATTAAACGGTAATTTTTCTGTAAAAGTCAAAAGGTCAATTTCTGATAAATTTCCCATCTGTTCTTTCCCAGTTAATGAAAGCGGACAGAATCTTTCCGCAGCTTGAAAGAGTTTGTCATGCAAACAAACTTTTTCACACTAATACGAGTGACCATATTTTGTGAAAGTATTACATAATGACTAAAAAGAAAATAAAGAAAAGACGTTGTGTGCAATCATCTGTAACCTCCTCTCACAGGAAGAGAAAGAGAAGGCCAAAGCTCAGAAAGAAGAAGTGGTCACACAGATGACTGAAGTGCTGGAGAGTGAACTGCAGTGCAGCGTTTGTTCAGAGCTCTTCATTGAGGTAAAAACATGATGTAACGGTTCATGTGATCACATGTAGGACTGACAGGGAAAGAACGCTAACCTATCGAAAGAGCGGAACTTTCTTTTCTATTAAAGTTCACTAGTGTCAAAAATGAGAGTGTAGGTTGATATTTTGTAAAAAAAAAACTCCAATGGAAGTGTACAAAGGCCCCAAAAGCATTTTGGACACTTGGAAATGTCTGTGTTTCATTGCGTTGGATGCAAGATATCAAAACAAGTGGCAGCGTCAAACAAATGATGCTCAAGTTTGTCTTCGTATGGGTAGTCGTGGCCTAATGTTGAACGAGTCGGGCTTGTAACCTGAAGGTTGCTGGTTCGATTCCCACACTGGCAGGAATTGAAGGTGGGGATTGTGAATGAACAGCACTCTCTCCACCTTCAATACCATGACTAAAGTGCCCTTGAGCAAGACACCTAACCTGTAATTGCTCCCCTTGTAAGTCGCTTTGGATAAAAGCGTCTGCCAAATGAATAAATGTAAATGTAAATGTCTTCAGAGCCGCCTTTTTAGTTAGTTGACCGAATGACTCGAGATCAGTTTTTGTCGATGTATGATGTCAGTTCTCTTCATAATCAGAATATAGTTCATTACATCAACAAATGTAAATGTGAGTCACTTTGAATAAATGTAAATAAGTGAAGTAGTCCCATTAATCATAATTAATAACATTTAACATTAAAGTTTGTAAATGTAATATATAAATTGTAATGTTTCTAAATTTTTGACCGGTACTATTGTTAATTTTATTTATATATATATATATATAATATATATAAATATATATTTCTTTTTTATATATATATATATATATATATATATATATATATATATATTTATTTTATTTTATTTATTTATAAAAAATATATATATATACACATATATTAAAAAGAAATATATATATATTTATAAAATATGTTAGATGCGATTAATTGATTTGATAGCACCCAAATGAACATGCTCCATGTTTTGAGCAATTTATTATTCATATTTTTAACTTAACATTTTGTTAATTGTTTTGATTGAAAAGTTTCTTTAAAATTAAGTTTGTTTTGATATTCTGTTCTATATCACAAATACATTAATACTGTGGCTGAAGTGCCCAGAAACTACGTTCAAAAGTTTGGGGTCGGTAAGATTTTTATGTTTTTTGAGAGAAGTCTCTTCTGCTCTCCAAGGCTGCATTTATTTGATCGAAAAATACAGTTAAAACAATGAAATATTATTGCAATTTAAAATAAGTGATTTCTGTTTGAATACATTTTAAAATATAATTTATTCTTGTGATGGAAAGCTGAATTTACTCCAGTTTTGGTCTCACGTAGACGCACTTTAAATATCAGCTGGTTCATCTCACAACTTATTCTGATGTCAATCATGGATTTTGTTTTTAAATGCAATTTCGGGAAGGACTTGTCTAAAATTATACCACAAAAATAGACAACGACCACAAATTTAGTAACGTGCATCGGACAGTAAGTGATCGATGGACTGCACAGGAAAAGATCCTCATGAACTTTGACCTATGTGACCCCCCTCAGGCCGTGACGCTGAACTGCGCCCACAGCTTCTGTCAGCACTGCATCCGCGAGTGGCGCAAACGCAAGGACAAGTGTCCCATGTGCTGGCAGACCATCACGTCTCAGACGCGCTCTCTGGTCCTGGACAACTGCATCGACCGCATGGTGGAGAACCTGAGCGCCGACATGAGAGAGAGACGTCTGGGGCTGATCAATGAGCGGAAAGGTGAGAGGTGCGTGACATCGCTGAGTCTTCTGTCTGATGTGAGTCTTTGAGAAGTTAAGGCAAGACACCATAGGTGAACATCTAAATAAATATTATAAATAAATATCACTGTACATCCCCAGTTGATCGATTACATTAAGAATTGCATTTTTTGTATTACAAGTTTTCTGAAAGGTCATGTTTAAATTGACCCTTCGCGAAGACCCGCCCCTTTTAGTTACTGTTGCTATGTCCGACAAGCCATCCGCTCTCACGCCACACATCATGTTCTCACGCAGTGAAAAATACATCACTGACAACACGTTGACAGACATATGAAACAGTTTCATATTTAATATATCATAATTTTTTAAAGAAGTTTAATCAATAAATAGCGTCTAGTGTGTGTTTAATGTGTGGTGACAGATCGCTGTAGCTCCTCGTGAAGCGATCATCTCTTCATACTAGTTCATTTATAGCATCAAATAAACATGAATGAACATCAGAAGGGGTTATGATTGGTCAGATCGCCTGTCAATCAAACTGTTTGTGAAGGCTCAATTAGGCGTTATCTAACTAAATATTAACAAATCTGCATATATTTCCAAAACTGGACATTGTGTAAAGCCAGTTTCGTTTTCTTGACATACTAGAGTTGAAGGTTTTTACAGAGGGGATTTTGTATATCTCATTTTATCATTTCATAAATCAGAAAATACTGTCAACAGCCCCAAAAATAAATACATTTTCACCATGTTTTTTTTATAAAATTCTGCATAAAATCAAGCGAATTTTATATGAACAAACGCCTATTTAAAAACCTTCAGAGTATAAATAGGAATAAAATTGTAAAGTTTGGTGTATGTAAAGTTACTGAAGTGAAGTCTCCCTGAAACGCCTCCATCTTGAGTTCACAATATTCCTCATTTAAATAATTCATACGCAGAATAAAGGGGCGGGGCCTGGTTGAGTTAGTTAGTAGTGTGTTGAAACTGTCAGTTATGGTAAGGGGGCGGGACATTTCCCCAAACACGCTCGAAGCGTTTGACCAATCACAACACACCGCTCCAGCCGACCAATCAGAGCACAGTGAGCTTTTCAGAAGGCGGGGCTTCCTAGAGACAGGAACTAAAGAGAGCGTTACTGACAGACTGAGAAGAGAGGAGCTGCAACAATGGAGATTGTGGGGAAAAAATGTTTTTTTTGAACATTTCAAGCATGAAAACATTCTAGTCGAGCCCGAAAACAAAATCAAGACTTTGGAAAAGGACAAAGGTGTGGATGTTTTCTTTCCACTAGTCTGAAACCACACATTTATGAAAAGCCAAAAGTGTTTTGCCTGTAGTGTCTTGCCTTAAATTAGCAATATTACCCACAGCTGTGCTGCTCAAAATGTTAAGGGCAGGTCCTGTTGCTAGTCTAGTTACTAATAGTGCTATAAGGACACACCTGAAACAACATCTAAACTCTGTTCTCAGGTCAGAAAGCGAGCATCGCTCCAGCAGTCGTGGTAATAAACGACGACAGCGACAGCAGCAGCAGCAGTGACGCGCTCTTTCAGAGCAACAGCTCCGTCTTCTTGGACTCCTCCGACTCCAACGAATCTCTGGTTCATTATCCCAGTGAAGACGATTCGTCCTGGACTGAGGAGGACGATTATCTCTGAGAAACACTCAGGCACGGCTCGTGCGTTTGGTTTTGTTTTGCCATGGTATTTTTATGTTTGTAGCTCACTGTATGAATTGTTTTGGGCTTTCTATGTTTAAATAAACATTAAAATTATTTTGCACTCAGCCGTTTCGATGTCGTTTTGTCAATTTTCGTGTTTATCGTCACGCGCAGAACGCTCAGGAGTTTTGTGTTGGTCACAATTTCTCCCAAAAATCAGCTCATATAATATGAAAAACGTTTTTAAATATGCTTATAATAAATAGATGTGACGGTATGTCCTAACCCTAATCGACGAGGCTGTCTGTGAAGTGTTGACTTTAAAAGGAACATGTTTTGGTTGTTTCAGTATCTGACACACGAGGGCGGCAGTGTGACGCGAGTCTTGGATCCATATGGGCTTGGCTTGTTTATCCGCGCAGAATGTACATTTGGCATCTGAATCTGGACTTTTTTTTGTTTATCTTTACATTTGTGGTGTTTAAAATGCAACGGCATGAAAATAGCTGATTGCATCTCATCTATAATTTCAATTTGCGTCTGTTTTTCTATCATTTCTGCGTGCTTCAAGCTGAGGCACTACAGGCAAACAGACTAATATTTGATCTAATTGGTATCAGTTGAGGCGATTGTTTTGTATTAAACGTTTTCTGAAATGTTATTTTTAAATATGCAAATAATGTATTTTTTTATGTAAAGCTGCTGAAGTGGAGATTTCTGACTCGGCGTAGGAGAAAAAACAGATTTTGAGAAAAGATATGCATTGCAAATTAAATATACAGACATGAAAAAAATGTAAAAACACGTAGAAATTAGTTTTTTTGGAAGCAAAATTGACCAGTGAATGAAAAAAAACAATGGGTTTGCCTGTAGTGTCTAACTAACCTTAAAAAGAATCGAGATGGTCTCAGTGTTGGGGAAAGTTACTTTTAAAAGTAACTAAATGGATTACTTGGTTACTTTTTATAGGAAGTAATGCATTGCATTACTTTTTCTCACCTCGTCTGGGCTTGCTTGTTTTTTGTTTAATAAAATAAGTTCCATTTTTTGGCGAAAGTGAAATAAGCCTCAAGTTTAAGATGAAGAAAATGCAAATTCACACCTGTACAGTAGAGGGCGCAGCTCAAACAAACCTGTGTGCTGTGCTGATGTTCTGGATCACAGAAGAATAGGATGCAGGAGATAAAAGTCCAACTTCAGCAGTTTAAAACAAAAAATGAAACAAATGTGATGTTTACCTAGTCATTTTATACATAAAAGTATATTTGTGTATTTTAATTACTGCAGGCGTGCATATAAGTTTGCATATCGCTGTTTTTCTTCATTTTGAGGAGCATTGAATCTGTTTTTGTGCAAGTGAGATGAGTTAATGCATGCTCGCATTTAGTCTAGAACAGAGCTTCCCAAACTTAAGAGGGGTAAGACCCCCCAAAAAACATTGCAAAAGCTCCACGACCCCGCCGTTAAAAAATATATACCGACAAATACATTAACAAGTTTGTAAGAATTTCATGTGAATTATGAGAACTAAACATTCTTTACAAATATATTTAAATCCATTACACTAACCTTACATACTTTAAAAAAATCTAATTTTAGAACAATTGGAATATTTTAATTATTTTAATATATTGATTTGGACTAGCTACTGTCCCCCTGCAATACCGCTACGGCCCACCGGGGGGCCGCGGCCTACTAAAAAAAAAAAAAAGGTAATCAAGACTTTTTATCTCGCAATTCTGACTTTTTTTCTTGTAATTGCGTGATATAAACTCGCAATCGAGGGTTCGTCAGTTTCGAGATATGAACTCACAATTGCAAATAAAGTCAGAACTGCGTGATCTAAAGTTGTAATTCTGACTTTTTCCTCAGAATTGTTTATATCTTGCAATTCTGACTTTCTCAGTTCCGCAATTGTGATTTATAAAGTCAGAATTGAGTTAGTCAGAATTGCGAGAAAGGGTCAAGTTTATATCTTGCTATTTATATCTTATATTTTACATCTTTATATCTGGCAATTCTGACTTTATTTCTAGCAATTGCAAATTTATATCTCGTAATTCGGAGAAAGAAGTCAGAATTGTGAGATAAAAATTCGCAATTACCCTTTTAATTTAGTGGCAGAAATAAGCGTCCATAGAACGCTTTTTCAACGTGTCAGTCAATAACTGGGAAAACAAAGTAACTTGTGTTACTTATTTGAAAAAGTAACTGTTTTTTAAATTTAAAAGTAATGGTTACTTTACTAGTTACTTGATAAAGTAATCTGATTATGTACCACCAACACCGAAGATCGTACTCTATAGCCTACTAATGTTTAGTGGTTTGAATTAACTTTTTTTGCTACACATTAAAAACCCCAGAGTTAAATCAACTCTGCTCAGATAACATTTGGTCCCTCTCTAAATAGTGTTAAAGTCACACTGAACTAGTGTTAAAGTCACACTCTTCAGAGATTGAATGTCTTTTATCTTCAGTTGATTTCATCTAAGGCCGTGTCTGAAGTCAGTTGTAGTTCTTGTGTTTCTCTTTTCTTCAGTGATTCTGCTTGTTAACAGCAGGTGTTCATCATTAATGTTCAATCATCGCTTAATTAATTGCTTAATTATCTCATACTTTAACTATCTCTAACTTTAACTCTGCTTCAGTGTTACTTTAACACTATTTAGAGCGGGACCAAATGTTGTCTGAGCAGAGTTGATTTAACTCTGGGGTTTTTACTGTGTACAAGAAAATGGCACCTCGAATCATGTATCTTGGTGAAAAAATGTTTTTGTAAACATTTTGTAAACGCATTGTGTCAACGACTGTTCCATGTACAAACACTCATAAATCTACATAGAAGAAGAGCTTAGCAAACTAATTTCTTTTAAGCTGTATTGCTCTTCTAACTAAACCATTGTTTACTTCAACTGAAAACACAGACTGTACGGCACGAGGGTCTGAAGCAGCTGTCGTACGTCGCCGTGATTCACCCAACTGGGCCGCATGGAGAGCGCGCTTCACCGCCAACCTCTGGAGCTCTTCGTCATGTCATTCCAGTGTATTAGCGGAGCGGTACTTGGGAAGCGTGTGTCTTGTCAGGTGGGATTACACTGGCACGACAGTGACGGGTCGCCGCGGGCTACGTACGGGCCGTGGCTCTTGCGTTCTCGTCATTGATGTGTCGTAAAGAGAAGCGTGCCAGCGACGCTCTCGCCTGCAGTTCTTTTTCTCTCTCTCGCTTGTCATGTTGCATTGGTGGTTGAGGCGGCGAGTGCCGCAATAGCAGTGACTCGATCTCTTTCTAGGAGGAAATGATCAAACCATGAGAAGCGCTTCATCTGTGCCGTTACTCTTTTTCTATGGTTTTTGCTGCATCGGTTCACTCTTAAAAATAAATGTTCCAAACGAGGTTTTCACAGCGATGCTATAGAAGAAACAGTTTTGGTTCCCCAAAGAAACTGTCAGTGAACATTTTTTTGTTTGTTGTTGCTATAAAGTACATTTAAGTAACCCAAAGAACCTTTTCCCATTGTTTAAAGAACCTTTTGTGAAATGGAAACATTGGATGTTAGAGGTTCTTCATGGAACCATCAAAAGCACCTTTATTTTTAAGAGTATATATGTATATATTTATATACACACAGCGATCAGGCATATCACTACCTTCCTAATATTCTGTTGGTCAAAACAGCCCTGACCCGTCGAGACCCCTGAAGGTGTGCTGTGGGATCTGCTCCAAGATGTTCGCAGCAGATCCTTTAAGTCTTGTAAATAAAAGCCATGGATCGGACTTGTTTGTTCAGCACATCCCACAGATGCTCCATTGGATTGAGATCTGGGGAATTTGGAGGTCGAGTCAACACCTCAAACTCTCCTCAAACCATTCCTGAACCATTTTTGCTTTATGTCAGGAGCATTATCCTGCTGAAAGAGACCACCAGGGAATACGGTTTCCATGAAAGGCTGTACAGGGTCTGCAACAACACTTAGGTAGGTGGTTTGTGTCAAAGTAACGTCCATGTGGACGGCAGGACCCAAGGTTTCCCAGCAGAACATTGTCCAAAGCCGGCTCACCTTCTTCTCATAGTGCATCCTGGTGCCATGTGTTCCCCAGGTAAGCGACGCACACGTACCCGACCATCCACACCATTCATCAGACCAGGACACCTTCTTCCGTTGCTCCGTGGTCCAGTTCTGAGCCCACTGTTGGACAGGGGTCAGCATGGACACCTGACTGGTCTCGTCTGCAGCTCCGTACGCACCAAACTGATGCTCTTGACACCTTTCTATCAGAACCAGCATTAACTTCTTCAGTTTGAGCTACAGTCTGTTGGATCGGACCACACGAGCCAGCCTTCGCTCTCCACAATGAGCCTCGGCCGCCTGTGACCCTGTTGCTTGGATCACTTTTGATAGATACTGACCACTGCAGACCAGGAACACCTCACAAGAGCTGCGGTTTTGGAGCCCAGTTCTCCAGCATCACAATTTGACCCTTCTCAAACTCGCTCAAGTTCTTACGCTCTCTCATTTTTCCTGCTTCTAACATCAACTTTGAGGACAAAATGTTGCTGCCTAATTTATCCCACGTCCTAACAGGTGCCGTGATGAAGAGATAATCGGTGTTATTGTCCTCACCTGTCAGCGCTCATAATGATACTCCTGATCCGTGTATATATTGCGAGCTCAAATCTCCTGCCTTGGCTTTATTTGGTCGGTATAAAAGGCTGATGTGTTGTTATGGACGCTGCTGCTGTCAAAACAAGGAGCCGATGAAGTGTGACATTAGCATTTAGGGCAATATAGAAGAGTATTTCGGAGGGCTGACAGCAGCAGTTCCGGGGTGTCAGTCGAATATTCAGCGTCCTGCAGCACATCTCAAAACTGCTGCTGAGGTCTGGGGTTGTTCATGCTGAGGTTGACAAAAGCGTAATGAGTTTTTGGAGGTTACAGCTGATTATGCAGTTGTTTGTCTAGACGGTCTTCTTTAAAACCAGATGCATGTCGTGCATCGCTCTGAATGTGTATTCTACTTCGAAAATGTGTTGAGATCATATTTCATCCCAAAATCAAAAGCAAAAATTATTACATTTCGCATGAACAAAATAAAGCCTGTGTTTAGGGCCATCAAGATATTGTTTTGTGCTGTGATATTATTTTTTATGACAGTCGAGCACTTTCCTTCTCAAAATTCTCATAAATGTAATGGCGAACAAACAACAAAATGCAAAAGAATTTAAGCTAATACGATCATTTAAAACACTTTGTACAGATTTCTTTTTCCATAAGAAGCTTCATAATATAGAAGAAAATAACTATTAATGTTGCAAAGATCTTAAATTATGGAATGAAGACAATAGTGTCATTATTTAGCTCAATTTAGAGTTTAGTGTTGATTCGATTCAGTTCAATAACAGTGCCAGGGTACGTTTACAGGACAATGATGTACTAAACGCGGAAAAATCTTTCCTTTGCGTTTTTCGCATTCAGGCAACAATGTTGTCAAAACGATCCCCTTCACAAGGATTCACAAAAAAAGATGAAAAACGCTGTATTCTGCAGCAAGGCCAGTAGATGGCGATGTCACTTTGTAAAGGAAGAACGCATACCGCATACCGAATACCTAATGTCATGATTTTCACAAATGTATTATTTTGTAGTTTACACAGGGACGATAACGGTATCGTTTTCAAAAACTTGCCGCTTCAACTAAACACGGAAAACTTAAAACTTTTTTTGCGTTTTCGTCGCGACGACAGCATTTTGTGGTGGCCTGAAAATGCAAGCTTTCGAAGTCCGGTTTCAAAGTGCAAGTTTTTGAAAACGATACCATTTTCGTCACAAAAATTTGATGTCATGCGTATTACGTTTTCATTCCAGAGGAGCGTAGTGTTTCTTTAAAATGTCACATCGCCAACTACTGGCCTGGCGTGAATAATACAGCGCTTTTAGTTGTTTTCGCAGATCTGTGTGAACTGGGATCATTTTAACAACGTTGTCATCTGTACGCAAAAAAAAAAGAAAATGAAAATTTTTTCTGTTTTTAGTTCATCACTGTAGTGTAAACGTACCCACATTCTATTCAGTTATAAAGCTATGGAAGCCTGTTCCTGCCACTGCTGAGAAATAGGGTTAGGGTAAATATTCCGTAAGTCATAATAATGAGAAACTTTCTCATAATAATGACTTAGTATCTAATAATAATGAGAAACTTTTCTCATAATAATTAGAAACTTTCTCATAATAATGACTTAGTATCTAATAATATTGAGAAACTTTTCTCATAATAATGACTTAGTATCTAATAATAATGAGAAACTTTTCTCATAATAATGACTTAGTATCTAATAATAATGGGAAACTTTCTCATAATAATAACTTAGTATCTCATAATAATGAGAAACTTTCTCATAATAATGACAGTATCTCATAATAATGAGAAACTTTCTCATAATAATGACTTAATATCTCATAATACACATACTCATACATATATATATATATATATATATATATATATACACAGTATATAATGGTTCACTCATAATGATTCACTATACTATTCACTACATTAGGCAAATTTGTTGGATGATTAATTGCATTTACGCAAAGTGTGTTACAAAATGAAGTTATGTTTTGTTTCCGGCCATGATTTGTTTCCAATCTAACATGAGATCTGCACTGAGATGATCTTTTTTCCCCGCCGCCTGTGTCCTTGTGCAGGTGCTGCGGTCAGATTCAGGATGTGTGAATCATCTCTCACATGTGATGTTTCCATGCATCGGAGTTTAGAAATGATCATTCGTTCATAATGCATGTATCGGTGTGCCCTTCTTCTGTTTACAGTCACTCTGATCCGCATGACTTTATGATTTATGAATGCATGCACGTGCAATTGCTTCCCTGTACAGTGACCTTGAGCTGGAGAAATGTGGTTTATAAATAAAACATTATTATTATTATTAATATTTGTATGATCTGCCCCACATATGCATTACACGAGTGAAACACTTCTGAGGTGATTCCCTCGTTCACTGTGATTTGCATGTCTTTGAAGTGAATTCATGGGTTTGTGTGAACTAAAAAACACACATTTGAAATGTTATTTGTTGTGTGATACAGAAAACTTGTGTGAATCATCACATTACATGTGTCTTCTGTCATATGATGTGAATGACACATATATATGTATGTATATATATATATATATATATATATATATATATATATTTGTTTTTGTGTGAAAAATATGAAACTTTAGCAACTTTTATTATATGATAGATAACATGAAGTGAAAATAGCCCTACATTTCCCAAACCTTGTTTTGTTATTTTGCCTTTATCTTCTATGTGCGTTTCAACTTTTAGACTTACAGTCTCGTTCTTCATTCTTTAATTTTTTTTATCTGTCTTCTGTGCATTTGCATAGTGTGAACTCTGGTTTATTTTAATCTGTTTCACACATCATACAGGCGCGTGATCATCAGGTGAGTGACGTAGGTCTCTGCTACCATGGTAACATCAAACCTACAGAGGAACTGAAAGTGAGTCGTGAACATTTTGAAGTGATTTTACTAATTTATTGAATGAATTTAATGCATATTCTATTCAGATTCGTTACTTTAAGTTGTTAGTGTGTTGAAAACGACTCTTTTAAATACATATACTTCCATTAAAAAAAGTTGTTGACCTCTCCAGCAATAGTGAGATATATTTAATATGAGTGATTCTCAAAGGAAATGTTTTCCGGCAGTTTTAGCGGTATGTCTCAGAGTCGGTCATCACGGAGCCCCAGGAGCGTGTATCCTCCGGTGAAGCCGGTGAACGCCGCCGCTGACCGGCAGAAAATGCGCAGCATCATCGCGGAGGATTCTGATTGGTCGCTCGCGCTGGTTCCGTTTCTAACAACACTCTGCCTACAGCATATTATAAATCACTTTGAAGGTAAACAATACAAATGTAGCTGTCATTTAGTGTATTCATTCATATAACCACCATAAGAATAATCTTCATATTCATTCTCATTAAAAAAAAGTACAAAATTTTGACTTTTGAGTCACTCCGTTGAAAAGTTATAGGAGTATTTTCCATTTAGGTACTCTTATGCACCCTTTAGATAGGTACTAGCATGCGTCCTTTATTTATTGTCTCATGTGAATGAACTTAAATGCATCATTACATTACAATCTGTGCCATCTGTCATGTGAATTACGACATTATTAAACAAAACTTGATGTGAGCCGTAACTGGTTGCCAGTGCAGAGAGATAAATAGAGGTATGGCTCTCTTGGGCTCATTGAAGACCAGTTGTGCTGTGTTCTGAATCATTTGTAGAGGTTTGATTGTGTAACCCCCCCTGATTCTACTCGCCCCGTAAGTCCGGGTCACGGCACCAATGTAACAACTCAACGCTCTTAGTGGGATTTGAACCAGCGTCTCCAGCATGTGAGGACAAGGACATTAAAGACTGTTTAGTCGCACAGCTGTTGCTATACCCGACAACCCATGTTCTCCCGCCGTGAAAAATACATCGCGGAGCAAAGAGGACATTGACAACATATGAAACAGTTTCATATTTAAAATATTGTAATTTTTAAAGCAGTTTAAACACTAAATACAGTATAGTGGCTCCTTAATGTGTCGAGACAGATCCTTCAAACGGCTCGTGAACCGATCATCTCTTCATACTAGTTCATTTATAGCATCAAATAAACATGAATGAACATCAGAAGGAATGTTGTTTCAAGCGCGGAAAGACGTGAGGACACACAATTTATCAAGTTCACCAACGTTAATCTAATAACTCCCCTGACCGCTTTGACGGACAAAATGACGGATTCGGGGTTATGATTGGTTAGATCGCCTGTCAATCAAACTGTTTGCGAAGGGTCAATTGCACATGATGGAAGTCCAGCCAGAAGAGCATTGCAATAGTCCAGCCAAGAAATAGCAAGGGCCTGGATGAGAAGTTGCATTGCCCGATCTTCCTGATGTAGAACCTGCATGATCATGCTGTCCTTGCAATGTGGTCTTTGAAGGTCAGCTGGTCATCAAATATTACCACAGGAATTCTGAACAAACTTGATGTGTTTATTGTCGATGAACCTAGCTGAATGGGGAAGATGAGAAGCTCCGACTTTGCTAGGTGAGCTGTCAGTGATGTTCTTTCATCCATACCAAGATGCCCTGAGATCCGTGCAGGTACCGTTGGATCATCTGGTTGAGATGAAAAGCAGAGCCATGTGTCATCAGCATGGAAATGATACGACAAACCATGTGCCACCCAGCGAGAAGAGGAGAGGTCCAAGTACTGAACCCTGAGGAACCCCCATGAATGTGCTTTGGATACCTCCCCCCTTAAAGGGTTAGTTCACCCAAAAATTAAAATTCTTTCATTAATTACTAACCCTTGTGTCGTTCCAAACCCGTAAGAAGGTCTTTTGAATGAAATCAGAGCTTTCTGTCCTTCCATTAACTACCACTTTTCAAGCTACGTTAAAGTAATCCGTGTGAGACCAGTGGTGTAACTTCAATTTTATGAAGTGACACGAGTGATTTGTTTGTGCAAAAAAAAAAAAAAGAATTTACCACTTAATTAACAAAATATTAATCTCAGATGTTGTAACGTCTGCTTTCACATCAACACAACACACATGCATGGTGATGCTCTCGTGAACGTGTTGGAGATTAATATTTTGTATATAAAGTGGGAAATTATGTTTTTTTTGTGCAAACAAAGCAATCGTGTCGCTTCATAAAACTGAGGAGTCACATGGGTTACTTTAATAATGTCTTTACTACCTTTCTAGAGCTTGAAAGTGGTAGTTGCGTAGGCTGTCAATGGAGGGACAGAAAGCTCTTAGATTTCATTAAAAAGACCTTCATTTATATGTTCAGATGAATGAAAGTCTTACGGGTTTGGAACGACATGAGGGTGAGTAATTAATGACAGAATTTTTGGGTGAACTAACCCTTTAATGCATATACACAAAAGGTACAAAAGTTGTCACTGAGGCGGTATCCTTTTCAAAAAGTAACATTGAGGTACTAATATGTTCCTTTATGTCAGTGTTTCTCAAACTTTTTCAGCCCAAGGACCACTTTATCTTCCAATTTTTTTCTGAGGACCACCTAACAGAATCCCACTCTAACACGCCCCCCAAAAACAACAAAATAGGAAGGATAAACTAAATTTAAGTTTAATATGCAACTGTTTCAAGTCAAAAACTAATTATTCAAACACAAATGCAATGATATGATCCATTTTTTCATTATTAAAACACATTGACGTCAACCCCCCCGCCCGCGATCCGGTGCGGGTTAAGAGCTTGCCTAGTTTAGGTCATATTTTCGCGGACCACTAGGGGGCGATGGCGGACCACACTTTAAGAATTACTGCTTTATGGGTAAGTAAGGTGTATTTTTTGAAAGGGTAATGGCCCAGTGACAACTTTTGTACCGTTTTTACGAGAGTGTGTTGCAATTAGGCCTATGTTTGCAGATGTTATTAACGAAAAGATGTTCTCAATTTGCACTTAGGCCTGTACTGTGCATTAATATTTTGCAGAGAACCCCATTCTGGATGAGCTCATGCCCAGCTATAAAGCGTATGTCCTCCAGAGACTGCCATTGTCTCTTCCCTTGACCATCACCGCAAACCTCATCAGCGATGAGGGCTACTGGAAGCGCTGCTGTGAAGGTCGCTGGAGTCTCTGCGACGTGTCCACATATGGCAACAGCTGGAAACGCATGTTCTTCGAGCGTCACCTAGAGAGCATCATTGAACACTTCATCCCAGATGCGACCGACACCAAGACAGTCCTGGATCTGGTGCCGCTGTGTCAAAACTACATCAAGCGCCTTAATGTCTCTCAGCTGCTGCCACCCATCAAAGAGTCGCCCAAGTTCGACGAGGACGACGGTTCGGATTGCGCCAGCGATATGGGCAGTGAAGGACCCTCCATGGATCACTTTGACTTCCGCATTCTGCTTGACAAACTGACGAACCTGGAAGAGTTCAACGTGGCGTATAGAGTGAAAGGATGCGGCATGAACTTTGAGTGGAATTTGTTCGAGTTCACCTTCAGAGACTGCGAATGCCTGGCAAAAGCCCTCAATTCCTGCAAGACTTTACAGGTTATCAGTTATTATTATCATTAGTAGTTGCAGTATGTAGTGTTTTCAGAAACATTTTACAAAATATAGGGCTACTAAAAGGCAACTAAAAGTTTTGTGCCTGATCTACTGATGACATGCAAATTTAAAGAACATAGACGCATTATTTCCGTAATTGCCAATGTAATCTACCAAGAGTGGCACAAATTAATGTCTGGTTCTTTTGAGCAATTGCACGAATACCATTAAATTGACTAGCGCAAACCTTAGTAAATCGTGTCACATGATTCATTTAAATACTCTCCTCCCATAAATTTTGCGTCTGAAAGGGAAACTCCAACAAATTCATATGCAATAAGGTCAGCTGCAAAAATAACCCTGTCCACGCTCTTTAACTTCTCAGCGTGTCTTTAGTAAATCCTGACAGTAGTTTTTTAACGCCAAAAGAGGGTTTGTGCTGGCGCAAATCTGGTAAATCTGGCCCTAAGTCTTGTATGATCTTCTGTTTTTCTGTGGAACACAAAAGGAGATGTTTAGCAGAATGTTCTCTTCATGCAAAGGAAGCATATAGTGACCAGCAGGGATTGTCAAGCATCCCAGAAAACATCATAAAAGTAATCTATACATCTTAAATTTAAGCCTGGTCTTCATACAAAATTATGATACAGCTCTAGAAGACATGAAATATAGCACACACCTCATATGGACTAATTTTATGGTGCTTGAGAGCTCCTGTCATTCTTCAGAGCATCTTTGTTGACATTTGGTGTTTAAACTTTTCACACCAGGTCTTCAGGATCCATCACAGTAAGGTGGACGATGAGAAGTGTTGCGTGCTCGTGAGTCAACTGCTGGATCATCCGTCCCTGCAGGAGCTGGACGTTTCACATAATCACATAAGCGACCGCGGAGCCCGAGACATCGGAAAACTTCTGAACCGCAGTCAGCTGAAGAGGCTGGTCGTCTGCAACAACCAGATAAGAGGCTCGGGAGCTCAGGCACTGGCTCATGCTCTGTCCAGAAACGCCACCCTGATGTCCCTCAACCTGAGGCTCAACCGTATCGGCGATGAAGGGGGTCAAGCTCTGGCTCAGGCTCTGATAAAGAACAAGACCTTGGTGAACCTTCACCTCGCAGGAAATAACATGACAGAGCCCACGGCTGCCGCGCTTTCTCAGGCCTTGGTGGACAACTGTACCCTCCAGAGCCTTAACCTGTCCAACAACAGACTGGGAGTCGTGAGTAAACCTGAGAATATGAAGTTTAACGCACTCTTTTCGACTTTTTCTCATCAAATTTCAACCAACATAGAACTCTGCAAAAAGTGAATTTCTTACCTCGTATTTTCCACAAAAAGTATCTAAACATTCAAGATAAATTTTAATAAATGCCATAATTCACTGCAAAACATGATTTTCTTAATTCCTGTACAAGAAAACAAGACGATTAATGAAATCTAAATTAAAGAAAAATTAAAACAAGGAAAAATACCTGCCAATAAAATCAACTAAAAAGTTTATTTTCTCATTTTTAACATAAACAAATAATAATTAAAAAAAAAAAAGAATCTGCCAATGGCTAAGAAAAATAAAGTAAATATTTTTTTTGTTTGTTTTTTACCCCATTGGCAGATATATATATTTTTTTCTAAAAACAGTACTTAGTTATTTTGCATCTTTATTTTTGTAATGATGAGTCAGCGGGGTGAGATCCAAGTGCCAGCTTTATTCAAAAATGTAGTCAAACAGGCAATGGTCAATCAGACAGAAAACAGAAGTGGCAGGGAACAGGCAGGCTCGTAGTAATAATCCAGGCAAGAGCTCAAAAGGCAGGCAGATAAATATCAAAAGACAAAGAAACAGGCAGAACAAGACGGGAGTGAACGCTCGGAAATGTTATACAGGGATGAACAAGACCTAGCAACTGAGTGTGTGTGTGCACGCTGGACTTAAATGTGGTGGGATAATGAGAATCAGCTGGAGCAGTGATCAGTGACAGGTGCGGGGATTCTGGGAAGTGTAGTCTGGGTTTGAGAGTGAGCGTGTGGTGCATAGTCCTTGCTGAAGTGCCCTCTAGGGGATCTAACGGGCACTTCAGCTGGCGATGGTTACAATTTTGGTCTTGTTTTCCACTAAAATTCTTCAAGTAAGATAAAAAAAACCCAATGATTTTCATACTTAGTATTTTTGTTTGATTTTTCAGTACTAGAACAAAAGATGTTTTATGATGTATCAAAACAATTAAACAAGAAAAAATATCTGTCAATGGGGTCAGAAAAATAAACTAAAATTTTGGCAGATTTTTTTTTCTCATTTTTTCCATAAAATTCACAAATTCATTTTCTTATTTTGGATCTCAAGTAAATGTATCTTTATATTAGATATGTGTACTGGAAAACAAGACAAAAATACTGAATAAAATAAAATTATGAAATATTATGAAGACCTACAATTTTCACCTTTTGGATGTTAAAATGGGTGGAAATAAACCCCATATAGTAACAAGTGAAAAAAAAATCCAAAGTGCAGTAATAACTTTCGGAGAACACCAGCAACATATCACAACATTTCCTTTCTCCATTATTATTATTATCTTCTTTTCCTCCAATGAAAAACAAAGCGTGTTTTAAAGCATTTAACTGTCTGTAGAGATGAATATGAAATGACACAGCCTGTCGTTCACATTCAATTATTCATGGCTGCAGGATAGATGCGCGCTAACACACGGACATGTGGGATGGGGATTACCTCTCTCCTGGGACGGATCGTCCAAATGGTTCCTGCATTTATCCGCTCCTCCCATCTCCGTTTCGAGGCAAATCATATTTCAAACAATTGCCTCTCGTTCAGGAAAGAGCTTTAGCACTTCAAACCAGAAACATTAGTCTGCACACTCTCTCTGGAAAGATGTGATATGCTTTGTCATTTGAGTACTTCAACCTTGGGATACAGGAGAGATGTTCAGCACTGACCATACTGAGTCATACCGAATTATGATGCTCTGAGAATTTTAAAAATGCCACGAATTCATCAAAAGAATTAAGAACTTGTTGCGAATTTATTATCACTTCATGGTATGCTTGTTTTTATTCGTAATTTTTCATCAAAATCCCTCTGAAATGACGTCAGTTGGTGTCACCTAGGTCATGTGGACTGATGTTAATGTTAAAATACTGTATCTAGTCATTGTTTAATCAATTTTTGCAATAAAAAATGAGTAATTTACACTGCATGTGTGTTGGACACTCTCAGTGTCAGTACATGGGATTTATTTCTGCCCATTTCAACATCCACAAGGTCAAAATTATACAATATCATTACAATATGAATTTTCCTAAAGCAATGAATACTTTTATTCATCAAGGACACATTAAATTGAGCAAAAGTGACGCTAAAGACATTTAAAATGTTACAAAAGACTTTTATTTCAAATAAATGCTGTTCTTATGAACTTTCTATAAATCAAAGAATCCTGAAAAGTAAAATGTAACAAAAATTTTTCAACACTGATAATAATCATAAATGTTTCTTGAGCATCAAATCATCATATCAGAGTGATTTCTGAAGGATCATGTGACTCTGAAGACTGGAGTAATGATGCTGAAAATTCAGCTTTGATCACTGGATATAAATTACATTTTACTATATATTGACATAGTAAACAGTCATTTAAAATTTTAATAATATTTCACAATTTTTACTGTATTTTTGATCGGAATGCCTAAATACAAAAAAGCTAGTTGGACATTTTAAAGGCAGACTAATAGGTCTTTGAGGGTCAGAGTTCTAGCTGATAGACAGGTGTTCAAATACTTATTTGCAGCTGTATCATACAAATAAATAGTTAAAAAATCATACATTGTGATTTCTGGATTTTTTTTTAGATTATGTCTCTCACAGTGGACATGCACCTACGATGACAATTTCAGACCCCTCCATGAATTCTAAGTGGGAGAACTTGCAAAATAGCAGGGTGTTCAAATACTTATTTTCCTCACTGTATATATATATATATATATATATATATATATATGTTTTTATTGTATTTTTGATCAAATAAATTGTGTGCATAAGAGATTTCTCTCCCAAACTTTTGAACGGTGGTGTAGGTCTTAATAAATCGTCTCACCCACTTTTTTTCTTTACTTGGAAGTAAAACGGGCTGCAAATGTCATTTCATGATCACTTTTGGTTTAAAGTAGAAAGTCTTGAATTAACCCTTGTGCATTGTTCAAATTCACAACCCTTTCGTTATGTTCGTGGCTGAAAACAGCCACGATTTTAACTGCTTTAAAAATGTATCAGATAAATATCTTTTTCAAATTTTTTTGCTTAAATCTATTAATCAACCTCAGTCCTGATCAAAACTACTAAATTTAAAAAAAAAATTCAGGATTTTAACTCTTTAAAACGTTCAAATCTGATGCTGCACAAAAACTAACAACGCATCAAAGCCAATGTTGTTTCTAATCTTTGACACGTTTTTTCCCAAATCAGTGACATCATTTATGAATTTGGCAATTAAAGAGTTAAAATCCTGATTTTTTTTTTTTTTAAATTTAGTAGTTTTGATCAGGACTGAGGTTGATTAATAGATTTAAGCCAAAAAATTTGAAAAAAATATTTATCTGATACATTTTTAAAGCAGTTAAAATCATAACGAAAGGGTCGTGAATTTGCCCACAGAGTACTGTTGAGTTTTTGAAAATTTTCAAAGCATTTTCCCAAAATATGTGTCAAAATAAGATTTGTCACCAAAAATTATTCCATTTGCTGAAACACGGAGAAAGTTATGGCCAAATTAAGACTCAAAAATTCCCCATAGTGGATGAAAACATCCCCAACAGCACATGAGGGTTAAATAAACCTTATTTATTGATCCTCTCTCACAGTTACGTCTCTGATTTGTGTGTAATACAGCACTGTGTCTCCTGCAGGACGGCGGGAAGCTTCTGGAGGAAGGGTTGTCCCACAACAGCAGTCTGGTGGAGTGTGACATTCGGCTGACGGATGTGGGTCAGGACAGCGAGTTCTGCATCGCTCAGGTTCTACGCGCCAATCAGATCCAGGCTGCCCGCAAAAATCAAACACAATATGATCCCAATGCCAAAGTCTGAGCCCTGAAGAATTACTGAAATAACTATATCTATTACTCTTAAACAATGAAATAAAAATTCACTTACATTACATATAAAGGGAAATATGAAACCGTTTCATATTTAATATATAGTAATTTTTTAAAGTAGTTTAATCAATAAATAGCGTCTAGTGTGTGTTTAATGTGTGGTGACAGATCGCTGTAGCTCCTCGTGAAGCGATCATCTCTTCATACTAGTTCATTTATAGCATCAAATAAACATGAATGAACATCAGAAGGAATGTTGTTTCAAGACGTGATTCAAGTTCACCAACGTTAATCTACTAACTCCCCTGACCGCTTTGTCTGACAAAAATGGCGGATTCAGGGTTATGATTGGTCAGATCGCCTGTCAATCAAACCATTTGCGAAGGGTCGGTTGTGTTGGTAAAGACTTATAGTTAGCTTCGGGAAACGCATTACCTTTAAGGTACTAATATGGACCATTTAGGGGTAAGTACGGTACAAAAATGTACCTTTTTCGCTTTTGTATGTTATGGCACTGCCCCAGTGACGAGCACCGAACCTTTTTTCTGACAGTGTATGGAGCATTTTCATTCGGATTGGACTTTTAAACCGATTGCAATGCTCCATGTAAACGCACCTAGTAAGTGTCTTGTTCAGTGTAGAAATCCAGACCAGCTATTTTCTCACTCATCTTCATCGCTGTTAGTTGTATTTTAAAGACACTGTTCGTTATTTATACAGATCTTGACATGAAAAGTGTCTGTCAGATATCATGCACCTCTTTAAAAAAAGGGTCACAAAATAATTTTATCCATTGGGATCTGCTCAGATAATTAAACGTGAGTGTACACTTGTTAAAAAGTTTGGGGTGTATAAGATTTTTTAACGAAATTAATGCTTTTATTCAGCAAGGATGCATTAAATTGATAAAAAGTAATGCTGTACATTTATAATGCCCTCGGTTTACACAAAAATCGGAAACAGTTTTCAACACTGATAATAATCATAAATGTTTCTTGGGCATCAAATCATCATATCAGAATGATTTCTGAAGGATCATGTGACACTGAAGACTGGAGTCATGATGCTGGAAATTCAGCTTTGATCACTGGATATAAATTATATTCTAGTATATATTGACATAGAAAACAGTCATTTTAAATTTTAATAATATTTCACAATTTTTACTGTATTTTTGACCAGAATGCCTAAATAAAAATAGCTAGTTGGTTAACATTTGCTACTAGTCCATGCAAACCAGGTGACAGAGAAAAGAGAAAGTTAATCAATTTTTGATGAAAGATAATGCGCAATAATGCATATTAAGAACAGGAGTTTTATTCAATTTTACACACATATTTGGCATCAAACCTGAAATTATAAAATTGCCACATATTTTATAGGCAACATAGTGTTTACAGACACCGATTATTGTGTAATATTTCCACTGAAATGTCCTTTAGCAGCATAAAAAACATCATCCATGGCATCAGAACCGCAGGAACTACAATAATCATCCATGCTTATAAAGTATCATTTGACCAGTGCGATATTTTATCAATAGACTGTCCACTTAATCAATGTCATGAAACATTCAGGAAAAATAATCACTTTCTGTCATTTAGATTTCATCATCCTTCTTATTGTGATACTGTACATCTGATGTGATTATCGACATACATCATTTCTCATTATTCAGCACATCAGTAGTCGTCTTGACATTTACTGTACGCCCACAATGGTGACATTTTCTGTGCACATTAAAGTTTTGTTTTGTTATACAAAATGATAATATATCAAGACATAAAGACGTTTGGTCCTCTACTGTACACGAATCTCTTGATCACTACTGATCAAATGTTTGTTTTTGAAAAAGATGTATCTTATGCTCACCAAAGCTGCATTTATTTGATTAAAAATACAGTAAAAACAGCAATATTTTTAAATATTATTACAATTTCAAACAGCTATTTTCTATGTGAATATATGTTAAAATGTAATTTATATCCAGTGATCAAAGCTGAATTTTCAGCATCATTAGTCCAGTCTTCAGAGTCACATGATCCTTCAGAAATCAGTTATCAATGTTGAAAACAGTTATTGTCATTGTCATTGATTTAAGAATTGAAATCAGTTGAAATTCAATAGAAAATTGAATTTTCAGTTCATCAGAGTCCTGAAAAATGTATCATGAAAAAAACTGTTTTCAACATTGATAACATTAAGAATAATTATTGATTTCTGAAGGATCATGTGACACTGAAGACTGGAGTAATGATGCTGGAAATTCAGCTTTGATCACTGGATATAAATTACATTTTAATATATATTCACATAGAAAATAGCTGATTGAAATTGTAATAATATTTAAAAATATTGCTGTTTTTACTGTATTTTTAATCAAATAAATGCAGCTTTGGTAAGCATTAGAAATATCAAAATCTTAATTATTCCAAATTTTTTTACCAGTCGTGTATGTCTGCATCCTTTTTTGCCCTAAAATTAGAAGAATAAAATAAGAAATTATTTTATCTAGCATAAAGAAAATGTATCCTATAGCATTCAGATTTTTGTGTTGTATTGTGTTGAGAAATATTTCACAAATATAATAATCACCATTAGAAAGGGAAATGCGCCTAATTGCCTTGGCGGAAAAAATGGTTTAATTATACAAAATAGAATTTCCAATTTTTTGCATTTTGATTTTGGGTGAAATATGACATAATTGAATATCATTATTGAAAATTAATAATAATAACAAAAAAAAAAAAGTTGAGAAACAAATGTTGAATCTTTATTAATTTTAAACACGCCTCAAAGAAGCTTGTCGCAAAGATTCTTATTCTGGGATGTTTTAAACTAAGCCTGTTCTGTGCTTCACTGTCGGTCACCTTCTGTCCGCTCTGATATTTACAGATGTTCAGAGATTTAAGGTCAGAGGTCATGCAGAGGTTCACTGTACTGTCATATATTATGCAGTCCGGTTTTATAGATTATTTTGCCAATGCTTTATACAAATGAGTTCTGATTCTCTGAAAACAAAGTATCAGGTTTGATGTAAGTGACGACCGTTTCCAACAAACACAGTGCAGCAAATATTTGCCCTGCAGTTTATAGTGGTAGTTTCTGAATTTGACAGAACAGGAACATCTATATTTATATTTCTAATTTTAAGATTCATTTTGAACATCATTTGAGCTTATACTGTATTATTTTTAGATGGAGGGACTGATCTTACTGCTCAAAATGATTACAACATTTTCACAGTAACTCGGGAAATGTACGAGAGCAATGTCAACAACTATAAGATTTAAATAATTAAACATAAACGCTAAAATAATACAGTCCGAGGCACTTACAGTCCTTATAAAAAAGAAGAGGTAGTTGCAGAAAATGTAAAAAAGAAAAAAAATGTAATGCTTTTCTCGATCCAAACTTCATATATTAAATATTATCTTACGTGTATAAGATCATTTTTATATTTGAGGTTCTCATTTCCTTTAGGCTGAACGCGGTAAATTATTCATAGCACCGACACTGTTGCCATAAATAGATCAGGGGGAAAAAAGTGTTTATAAATAGTTTGTTAGAATTTTTTACTGAATCATCTGTTCTGTATCGTCCTTTTTAATTTTAATAAAAGTGGTTTTATGTTCGTAATGATTCTATTTTTTAAATCACTTCATTTCGGAGCTGTTAATCTGAATATATATATATATATATATATAAATTTGCAATTTTCATTTAAAATCAACATGAACCCAAATGTTTACTTTCTTAATGTGTTTTTGATGTGAATGATTTGTTAATGCATTTTATTTCAAAGAATTATTCTTTTTGGGAGGCGTTTGGATTTCATCTTATTTTTCAACACTTAACATCCATTTCATGATCTGATCTGAAGTTTTACATTTTTACAGTGATCATTTTACACTACTCATTTTTTTCTCTCTCTCTTTAAATATGTTGTTGTGCTTAAAAATATGTTCTATTATGGAAGTAAAATCGGTTGTGAATGCCATTTCATGTTGACTTCAAATGCAAAGTGAGAAGTAGTTTGGCAGAAGGTGAATCGGTGTGTTAAAGGGATAGTTCACCCAAAAAGTAAAATCATCCCATGATTTACTCACTCTCAAGTCAGCTGTATATGACTTTCTTCTTTCAGCCGAACACAATCAGAGTTATATTAAATAATATCCTGGCTCTTCCAAGCTTTATAATTGTAAGTGAATAGCGGCCAAAATTTTGAAACTCCAAAAAGTGCATCCATCCATCATAAAAGTAATCCACACGACTCCAGTGGGATAATAAAGGCCTTCTGAAGCAAAGTGATGGGTTTTTGTATGAAAATTATCCATTTTTAAAACTTTATAAACTATAGTCATACGCACATTCATGAGAGAGCTGAGTTCAGGCCGTCGAGTGACCTCTGACCTGATGTAAATTATGGGATCATTTTCATTTTTGGGTGAATTATTCCTTTAATATCCTAATAAAAGCCAGACTGCATTTGTTATGAAGAAATATAATTATGCCTGTGTCCCATTCAGTGTTTGTTAATGTTTCTGTGTTATCAAAGGGGGGAAAGTAAAGATTTTTGGCATGACCACTGACACGAAAAATTTTCATTTGAAGTCAACACGAACTCAAATGAAACCCAGTGTACTTTCCTAATGTGTTTTTAATGTGAACGATCTGTCAGTGTTATTGTACATTTAGAAGCAAAAGTGTTTGGCACAGCCACTGAAAGAAACTGTTCCAGCCTGTTCCACAAATCATGAATCGTTTCTCAGTTTGACACCAAGTTTGCGTTTTCGTCGTGTTGCGAACGCTACAACGAAGTCTCCACACACGATCCGTTGCGGTGCAGTGAATGGTGGTCATGACCGAGGCAGCCCTCGTTGCGGTGTATAATCAGTACGGGAAAATACAACGCGTCCTGATAGGCTGGTGGAGAAGGCGGGCTCTCCTCATTGGCCGACTGTCCGGCCAGACATCGTGTGCTTTCCGTCGGGCAGCTGGGATCGTTTAGGCTACTACTGTGACTTCGCCAAAGACAGCTGCGGCGTGAGCCGTACAGACGGCCCAGCGAGAATCGGCTGCTGCTGAAGGGTAAACGCGGGCTGGTGCTGTTGCAGATGCTCAGCGCGCTGCGCGAGAAAATGGACGAGCTGCTGATGGAGCGGTGGCAGCGCTCGCAGTTCTGCCGGTACCCGCCGAAACCGCTTCCGCCGGCCGCGCCGATCCCGCGAGGCGAGAACGTGTTGCAGCTGGACTGCTGCGCCAGATCCATTAGCACGGCCTCGGAGTAACTGGGAACAAGCTGTTGGTTGGAGCGGATGTGCCACTCAAGCTCTGTGCTGTCGATGGTGTTTACCCGCGGGATGTGGCGGCAAAACGGCCTCTCGTCCAGTGGCGTAACGGCGACGTAGTCGAACCCGAAAAGCTTCTCCACGTGATAATGAAGGTACGCGGTGCGATACTCCGTCAGGACCCGCAACGGCCACGATAAAGTCAACGCCGCCGCCACCCAGAAGCTACACTGCGACGCATACCAAGGCAAGTGATCCGGATCCGCATACGCGAGCATGTATTCCTTGAATTCGACGTTTTTGAGGTGCATTCCTTCACGCGCTTCCATGTAATCGTCCAGACCTTCGTTCTCGGTGAAGAACCGCGCTCTTTGCGTCAGGTAGGAGTTCTCGGACTCGACGTTGGCGAAACTAAAGCACTTGGTGAAGCGCAGCTTGGTCACCGGAAAGCTCTCCAGGCCTGCGAGGTGCTTAGAAATGTCCTTCACCCCGCAGTTCCCGTAATCGAACTCGGCCTCCGCGACGTGCGTGTTCACGCGCTCGTGGTAAACCTGCGTGGTCGTGTAGGCGTCCCCGTTGCGGTAGCGAGTCACTTGTCTCGTCCGGCGTACGTAGTGGTAACTAATGGCCTTCCACCAGATGCACGGCGTGGCTTGCTGCATGCGACGCACGCGCTCGGCGATGCTCTCCAGGTCTACTTTAGACTGAAGTTCGTTGCGCGAGTAACAGTGCCAACACTCCACCAGGTAAACCACGTAGAGCATGACGAGAAAGGCCACTGGGATGTAGATGTAGCCGTTGGAGCAGGGACTGTCGTGGTACATCATGGACTTGCCCTTGAAGGCGCTGTCGAAGGAGAGGCGCGTGACCTTCGTGACCTGGCACCAGGTCATCGCGATCACGCAGCAGTACATTAGCAGTGACAGAAGGAGGCATTTCCAGTGCGAGTCGCGACACAGGGACTTGCTCAGGGACTGCTTCAAAGGTCGTTGCTGTAAAGATATAAATGATAAAAAAAAGTGAGGTGAAAAAACGCCCTTGAGAAGTTCTGTGCTAAACAGGCACTAAACATTAAGAAAGCATGCTTACTCTCTAAAAACAATGTGGTGTAAACTCTTCAAAATAAAGGTTCTTTATAGGTATTGATGTTTCCATGAAGAGCGAGAAACATCCATTCCACAAAAGGTTCATATGTTCTTTAGATAATGGTTCTTTAAAGAACTGCATTGATTCTTTGAGGAGCCAAAAATGGTTCTTCTATGGCATCACTATGAAAACCACCTTTTGGAACCTTTCTTTTTAATAAAGCATTGATTTAAAGGTATAGTTCACCCAAAAATGGTTAATTCACTCGCCTTCAAGCCAACTTAGGTGTGTCTGACTATCTTCTTTCAGACAAACACAATCGGAGATATATTTAAATATATCCTGGCTCTTCCCAGGTTTATAATGGTAGTCAATGGGGGGTGAGATTTTGAAGCCCAAAAAAGCGCATCCATCCATCATAAAAGTAATCCATACAGCTCCAGGTGGTTAATAAAGGCCTTCTAAAGCAAAGCGATGGGTTTTTGTGAGAAATATCCATGTTTAAAACTTTATTATCTAAAATAACTAGTTTCCGGTAGACGACCGTACGCATACTGTGCAAGTTGACTTGCGCCAAAAGAGTAACTTCTGACGTGATGTATGGTCCAGGATGTTGGAGTATCGTAAGCTCAGACGCCTCTCACTGTTTAAACAAACAAGCCTGGGCAATAAACTCAAGCCCCTTTTCTCTTGGAAATATGGAAAATCCTCCGACTTTTCTCGTGATGATTTCTCATTTTAGACTTCTAATTTGTGGGCGGTGTTTTGTTTTACTCTTTCCTCTGCGCCTCCGCGTTCGTCATGCATCGGATCAGGGGTTTCTCTTCTGACGCAAATCGACCCGTACGGCTGTCTGCCGTAAACTAGATATTATAGTTAATAAAGTTTTAAATATGGATATTTTTCTCACAAAAACCCATCGCTTCACTTGAGAAGACCTTTATGAACCCACTGGAGTTGTATGGATTACTTTTATGATGGATGGATGTGCTTTTTTGAACTTCAAAATCAGGAGCACCATTCACTACCATTGTAAAACTTGGATGAGAAAGGTTTTAGATAGTCATATACACCTAGGATGGCTTCAGTTTGAGAAAATCGTGGTATAATTTTTTCTTTTTTTGAGTGAACTATCCCTTTAAATATGCAAATACTTAAGCGATGGAGTGTGTAGTTTTTCATTTCTTAAACAACCACGTAGGAAGACACATCATGGCCATTTTCCAGGATGACAATGTCAGGAGTCATCAGGTTCAAAATGTGAAAGAATGGTTGGGAGGGAATCATTTTCACACCTCTGAGTCCTTAAATGAAAGAGTCTTTGGGATGTGCTGGAGGAGACTTGACAAAGTGCTCACCTCTTGCATTATCAATACAAGATCTTGACCAAAAATTGATGCACCTCTTGATGGAAATAGCTTAACATAAATTTAAGCATATATATCAAGGGTTAATTTCCCCATTCAAGTGTTAAAGTCACTATAAAATCAAAATTGACAATTGTTATTTTTTATGGAATATTGCAGTATTTATTCTAAATTATTTATCCATGCTCGTCATTATTTTTTTAAATTCATGTGCCCTCATAATCTTAAATCAGAATATCTTCCCCTCCCTCGTGCAGCATCTCTTCTCTGATGACGAGGGCGGGGCAACCTGTCACTCACATGAGATCCACCAATAGCAAACCACAACCATTCAATCAATTCCCCATCAAGTCCCGCCCTACATTTGTTCTTGTTCAAGAAATCTTTTTTTATACGTCACAATAGGAGAAAAAAGACGATTGCAAATTCCATTAACTGATTTAGTGGATTTCAGGTCCATGTGGAAGCAGCAGACCAAGCAGTTTTTTTCGGTGCATGTATTAAACGTAAGTTTGCTTCCTTTTTCTTATGTTTTGGATTGTCTGATTGGATAGCAATTAAGTTGATAGCCTGTTGATAGTCTTATATGTTTGTGTATGTAGTCACATTACTGTAAGTCAAACAGTAGAGCATGGCACTAGGTCCGGGGTTCGAATCCCAGCGGATACAACAGATCAAACACATTCCACGAATGTAAGTTGCTTTGAATAAAAGCGTCTGCCAGATGCATAAATGTAATGTAAAATATGTATTTGTTAGCCTTTGTTTGTATCAGATGTGTAGAATTTGCTCTCATTTGTAACTTGTATTTGTATATTCCACCTGATATGTTGATTTCAAACACTTTCTGCTCGTTTTTTATTGTTTAAATGTAGAAAACTAACTTTAGTCAAGTGGATTTCATCACCTGTGTTTCCAATCTCACCCTCTCCAACTTGGAGAACCTACAACCTACATAACACATTATCATACAGACTTGGACTCTTTTGGCAGCAAGTAACCACCTAGCAACACCCTAGCAACTAAGATTGAGTTCAATTGACCCTTTGCAAAGACCCGCCCCCTGTTGCTATGCCCGACAAGCCATGCGCTCTCACGCCACACATCATGTTCTCACGCAGTGAAAAATACAGAGGACACTGACACCGTATGAAACAGTTTCCTATTTAATATATAGTAATTTATTAAAGAAGTTGAATCAATAAATAGCGTCTAGTGTGTGTTTAATGTGTGGTGACAGATCGCTGTAGCTCCTCGTGAACCGATCATCTCTTCATACTAGTTCATTTATAGCATCAAATAAACATGAATGAACATCAGAAGGAATGTTGTTTCAAGACGTGATTCAAGTTCACCAACGTTAATCTACTAACTCCCCTGACCGCTTTGACGGACAAAATAGCGGATTCTGGGTTATGATTGGTCAGATCGCCTGTCAATCAAACTGTCGGCGAAGGGTCAATTCAGAATTCTTTTTAAATTCGAATTCAGTTTGAATTAAACTGAATGATTTGGAATGCAAGGAAGTATATAATAAAAATGAATTTAAGTTCAAAGTAATGAGGCTCGAAAAACGTATTAAAAGCCGTCAAGCTTGAATCTTTTACAAGCCTTGGAGAGCGACTGGACTTTGCCGAACAAACTTCTCATATTTTTATTGTGCTGTTTCTTGAGTATGTGATCGCATGCTTGTCTTATGCCCTTAACATGGCAGATGGCATTAAATAATTGATGATGTTCTTCCATAATTATCCGCTCTACCTTTTACTACGGCCCCTGGAGCCTCTCGCTGCGGGAGCTCTCAGCGGGAGCGAGAGCACTCATGACAAGTAGCCCTTATGAAGTATTTCTCAGCCATTAATATACAATGCAATTCATTTTCTGAGTTTCCTCACATTCTTTCTAGTATGTCAGAAATTTGATCAATAACCTGGAGTCACTGAGGGACCAATGAATTTGAGCTTGTATGAAGACGTTCTGATCGGTTTATCTGAGGCTTGAGGGGTTTTGCATTTATAATATAGACTTGACTGCAATTTCATGCCATCTAAAGCCTTTATTTATAGATATAGTAGCCAACAGACTCATAAAGGGAGTTTTTTTTAATGTCAGACAATAATTACACAATTAGAATATATAAACAATCATGCATTGATTTCCAAGGATAATTTTTATAATTATTATATTTTACGTATCTTTTATGTCAAATACTTCAATTTAATTAAAAAACAACTATAGGCTGTAAGAACTAAAATGATTAAAGCAACAATCAATGAACAAAAAATGAAACAGACTGAGATATTATTGAAATAATAATGAATTTAAATGATTTCGCAAACCCTTACCGGGATTATTAACTAATACTAAAACCATTAAAAAAACGTTTTGATTACTTAAAATAAAATAAACATTAACTGAAATAAAATATATATTTTATTTCAGCTACTTGCAAACATCAATTTCATTTAGCGAACTAAAATTAAATGAAAAAAAAAAAAAGAAAAATATATAATATTTCAAAATAGTTAACAAAAACTATAATAGTATCTGGGTTAATCTGATACTCTAAACATTTGGTTCAACTAGTTAGTTAATTTCACCTGTGTGAGCTTCATAAATTGAGCTCATTTGGTCTTTAAATGTGAATTACAGGCTGTTTAATTTTGTAAATAGCTATAAAAATGACTTTTCTTTGACTGCAAGTGTTCATGCACTTCATTTGTAGGCGCTCTGAAGCGTAATTACTGAATGAAGAGCTTTCATTGGCCCAAAGGGGAATTTTGTGTTGAAGCACTTCTGATCAAAACAGTTAATCAGCATCTTTCAGCAGCCAAATGATGTGTCGAGATGAAAACAGTTCTAACCGTCTGTCTTTCCAGGGGGAGATTAACTGCGCTGAATGAGATAGTTTAGCTCAAGCACTTCAACAGGGTTTCAGCCCAAACCCTGAGGCTCTTTCAGAGAAGACACATGCTCTGATATAGTGAGGATTCTCTGCTGGGATCATCTTGTATATTTTGGGACGTGTGAGCGAGGTGTCCCACTTTCATTCGGACTATTTTAGTGCTCTGGAGGTTTAGTAACATGACATAACCGACGATGACTTTTAGTTGCAGTCAGTTAGGCTCTTGAGAGAGTAAACCATTGGTAACATGTTCCTCCACTTCACTGTATTGATAAAGATTATCATCCCATATGTGTCTGTATTTGGAAATACACAGTTAGACATTATTCGCGCTACTTTGAAAGACTTTGCTGATAATGAAATAAATTCAGGTCCCAATTTTTCCAGCCATATATATGATAAATCATTACAAACAACTTAAATGTAACTTATACATTATCAGTTAAATCACAGGAAAATATGCAAGTCATATTCACCCCAAAATGTAGAAAATTCAAAAAATATTTTTCATTTAAACAAATGCATACAATTATATTTAATGTATATAAATAATCTATAAAATAATACTTTTTAATGAACTTTTATATATAGGTTTTTTTTATATTATTTTATAAGTACACTTTAAAAGATAGATACTGTATTAGCGCAGTCAAAATTGAATCGTTTAATCGCATTTAACATAAAAGTTTGTTTATATAATATATATGCATGCATATATATGTAAATATACACATGCATATGCATTCTGTATATACACACAGACATGCACTGTTATATATAATGCATATATATATATATAGTGCCGTCAAATCAAAAAAGTGCATATAAATTAAAAGTTTGCATTTATATAATATGTGTGTGCATGTGTATATATATATATATATATATATATATATATAAAATCAAAATTGAGAATAAGATTTCTCATTTACAGGAATGGCAGTGTGTGAATGTGGTGATCATTTTCATATAAATGCTAAATATTTTGAGCAATATTTTTTGTGCAAAATTAAATTTTTTATTTTATTTAGTTTTTCTTTTTTACATTCACTCCATTACTGTCTGCCACTGCATTTGAACGTGCAATTGGTTTATGCGGTCTATTATTACAGTAGCCTACAGTAGATGGGTATGAATCTTTGTGTATCACACACACACACACACACACACACAACACCCCCCCCCCCATGTTTGTGCAATTAAACATTAATCATATTGCGCGTATCAGCTTATCTATCGTGGCTTTTGTGAAACATCCAGAATGAAGATACCATTCACTCTCTTCTGTCGTGGTTTGTAACAAAGGTTTCCCCACATCACAATGGAAACGCGCGAGCCGCTTCTGAACTCACCACTTCCCGCGGCGTGTCCGTCTGCTCGTGCAGGACATCAGCAGCACTGCTGTCAGTGACCGGAGCTGCTGGAGACATGGTGAAGAAGATGATCCTGGAGCATCACATCCATGTGTCATCCATTACAGTCCATCCTTAGCGAGGCAGCATCCTGGCCACGAGCTCAGCGGCACAACACGCGCACTTTTGTGTCTGTAGAGTCTGAGAGGAACAAAATACTTGCGGGATCGTTGCCTGTCCAGGCATTTCCTTTAGGAATGGTGCGTTGGAAATAAAAGCAGCCAGTCTGACCCACGGCGAGATGCAGGAATCATATGGAAATGAAGCAGCAGCGAAGCGCATGAACGCGGAATGAATGACAATGAGGCGCGAGATGAATCCACACGGATGCGCAGCTCAGATCCAGGTAACGGGGGCGCGAGAGAGAGAGAGAGAGAGAGAGAGAGAGAGAGAGAGAGAGAGAGAGAGAGAGAGAGAGAGAGAGAGAGAGAGAGAGAGAGAGAGAGAGAGAGAGAGAGAGAGAGAGAGAGAGAGAGAGAGAGAGAGAGAGAGAGAGAGAGAGAGAGAGAGAGAGAGAGAGAGAGGGGGGAGGAGGAGGGAGGTGTTGTTTATCTATCCCAGTCGTCTGGGAACGTACGTGACCTTGACTCCATGCACGAGGATTCCCTAATGTGTTTTAGTTCTCCAGAGACCTGGAATTATATTCATATCTCTTATTGCATTCATAAACGAGTCAGTTGTGCGCTCTTATCATGACATACTAATAACATAATCAACAGTTTAATAGTTTCTGTTTTTAAAAAAAAAAAAAAAAAAAAAACATTTAATTTGTACTTTTTCATTAGAAGATTAGCCAATGTTCTCATTCATCATACTTGCATGATAATGAGCTACAGAATTTCTGTCTAAAATATTGATTTGTCTAAAATGATTTTTCTGAGAAAATTTACAATTGTTCTGCCCTTTCGAGTTCTGTTCTGTTATTCTGTGACATGATCCAAAAAAGTTTTTTTCTGACATCATATTTAAGGTTCTGACATCATAACTGAGTGGTTGTTTTCTATTGGTTGTTTTATTTTATAAATAAAATATTGTATTTATTCTTTGAAGTATTGTTAATATTAAAGGGTTAGTTCACCCAAAAATGACATTTCTGTCATTAATTATTCACCATCGAGTCGTTCATAACGTTCATAACTTCTCTGGGCCTTGAATGTGGTAATTTCATTGCTTTCTAGGAGCTAAAAAACCTATTTGAGTTTATCGAAAATATCTTAATTTGTGTTCCGGAGATGAACAAAGGTCTCGCGGGTTTGGAACGACGTGAGAACTTACTAATAGAAATTTCATTTTTCGGGGAACTAACCCTTTTATGGAAGCCTGTTAAAAATAAAAAAAAAATTTAAAAAGATTATTTCGACTTTATATCTCAGAATTCTGACTTTATATCTCAGAATTCTGACTTTATATCTCAGAATTCTGACTTTATATCACACAATTCTGACTTTATATCTTAGAATTCTGACTTTATATCTCACAATTCGGACTTTATATCTTAGAATTCTGACTTTATATCTTAGAATTCTGACTTTATATCTTAGAATTCTGACTTTATATCTCACAATTCTGACTTTATATCTTAGAATTCTGACTTTATATCTTAGAATTCTGACTTTATATCTTAGAATTCTGACTTTATATCTCACAATTCTGACTTTATATCTTAGAATTCTGACTTTATATCTCACAATTCTAACTTTATATCTCAAAATTCTGACTTTATATCTCACAATTCTGACTTTATATCTTAGAATTCTGACTTTATATCTCACAATTCTGACTTTATATCTCACAATTCTGACTTTATATCTCACAATTCTGACTTTATATCTTAGAATTCTGACTTTATATCTCACAATTCTGACTATATATCTTAGAATTCTGACTTTATATCTCTCAATTCTAACTTTATATCTCACAATTCTGACTTTATATCTCTCAATTCTGACTTTATATCTTAGAATTCTGACTTTATATCTCACAATTCTGACTTTATATCTTAGAATTCTGACTTTATATCTCTCAATTCTAACTTTATATCTCAAAATTCTGACTTTATATCACACAATTCTGACTTTATATCACACAATTCTGACTTTATATCTTAGAATTCTGACTTTATATCTCACAATTCTGACTTTATATCTTATAATTCTGACTTTATATCTCTCAATTCTAACTTTATATCTCACAATTCTGACTATATATCTTAGAATTCTGACTTTATATCTCTCAATTCTGACTTTATATCTTAGAATTCTGAATTTATATCTTAGAATTCTGACTTTATATCTCACAATTCTGACTTTATATCTCACAATTCTGACTTTATATCTCACAATTCTGACTTTATATCTTAGAATTCTGACTTTATATCTCACAATTCTGACTTTATATCTTAGAATTCTGACTTTATATCTCACAATTCTGACTTTATATCTCACAATTCTGACTATATATCTTAGAATTCTGACTTTATATCTCTCAATTCTGACTTTATATCTTAGAATTCTGAATTTATATCTTAGAATTCTGACTTTATATCTTAGAATTCTGACTTTATATCTCACAATTCTGATTTTATATCTTAGAATTCTGACTTTATATCTTAGAATTCTGACATTATATCTTAGAATTCTGACTTTATATCTCACAATTCTGACTTTATATCTTATAATTCTGACTTTATATCTCTCAATTCTAACTTTATATCTCAAAATTCTGACATTATATCACACAATTCTGACTTTATATCTTAGAATTCTGACTTTATATCTTAGAATTCTGACTTTATATCTCACAATTCTGACTTTATATCTTAGAATTCTGACTTTATATCTCACAATTCTGACTTTATATCTCACAATTCTGACTTTATATCTCTCAATTCTGACTTTATATCTTAGAATACTGACTTTATATCTCACAATTCTGACTTTATATCTTAGAATTCTGACTTTATATCTTAGAATTCTGACTTTATATCTCACAATTCTGACTTTATATCTTAGAATTCTGACTTTATATCTCTCAATTCTAACTTTATATCTCAAAATTCTTACTTTATATCTCACAATTCTGACTTTATATCTTAGAATTCTGACTTTATATCTCACAATTCTGACTTTATATCTCAGAATTCTGACTTTATATCTTAGAATTCTGACTTTATATCTCTCAATTCTAACTTTATATCTCAAAATTCTGACTTTATATCTCACAATTCTGACTTTATATCTTAGAATTCTGACTTTATATCTCACAATTCTGACTTTATATCACACAATTCTGACTTTATATCTCTCAATTCTGACTTTATATCTCACAATTCTGACTTTATATCTTAGAATTCTGACTTTATATCACACAATTCTGACTTTATATCTCTCAATACTGACTTTATATCTCACAATTCTGACTTTATATCTTAGAATTCTGACTTTATATCTCACAATTCTGACTTTATATCTCACAATTCTGACTAAATCTCACAATTCTGACTTTATATCTTAGAATTCTGACTTTATATCTCACAATTCTGACTTTATATCTTAGAATTCTGACTTTATATCTCTCAATACTGACTTTATATCTCACAATTCTGACTTTATATCTTAGAATTCTGACTTTATATCTCACAATTCTGACTTTATATCTCTCAATTCTGAATGATACCCTTTAACTGTAAACAATGTGTAATGTAAACATATTTGCTAAAGTTAGGTCCACTATTAACCTTTTTTCAACCTCAAAACATTTTGAATTCAACAGTGTTGAATATCGTGCTTTTCCTCATGCAGCCAACGTTCATGACAAAAATGATGAAGCTAAAATTCTGCGGATATGCAATCATTAAATGCTGTTATTCTCATCAACGCAAGACAAAAACGTCATTGTGGCCACCAAAGGTCATATAACCCGTTCATCTGATAATGGAAAGACTTGTGACAAATGTCATGGAGTTAGCTGACTTTTCAAATGTAAAAATGAGCCAGTCAATCATAAATACAGTACCCAATTCAAAAAGACAGACTACAGCGCCACCTGCTGGTCATTGTCCGTTCTGTTTTTTGAAACAACATTAAGCAGAATAGAATTGAAGATCCTTAAAATCTGTGCATACACGACGAATAGTTGTACTTCATTTAGACATCCAGAACAAGTTGTTAGTAGTATATGATATGGAAAATATTATGATAAAAGCTTATATAGTTTCATACTATTGTTTAATTTTTCATATTTCTGATCCACCAAAACTTTACATGGCAGACAATGCATCAGACATAAACCAAAATTAGGCTTGCAAATATCCTTTATGGCGTTCTTATAGTTCATAAATCTCAATTACTGCATAAAAAAATGCACAGTGAGAACTTTAGCTTTATGTATAAGCAATTTTGTCAACATGATCATGCAGTTATAGTCATTTAGCACTTTATACAATGCAGACTGCCGTGATAAACATTCAGTATGAACATAATCAGCTTGATTGCATACAAGCATTCAAATTCTGATCTAAAATGATCAGATGCAATCTTGGAAGCCTATAAATGTCCACATGAAGGGTGTGTTGCAATTCAGGGACTTTAACGCCTTTCAGGTCAAGTCACAGGTTGTTCAAGGAAGTTGTTGGGAGTTCAAAATAGAGAACAGGTTTGTGTTTGAGGGCTTTCAGGAGATTCCATGGGGTTGTCATTGTGTGTTTGGATTGGCTCGGTAATGATATGGGTTTTTGCCACTCCTTGTGGGGAATTCCCACTGTACACGGATTGACTCCGCCTCCAATACCGCTTCCCCAGGCTACTTCACATCACTGCCAGCTTTCTCGCTGCAGTTTCATTAACTTACTGAGTTTGGCTGTACACTTTAGCTCTTCCTGAAACCACACACTTTCACGTTAACAAAAAACCACAGGGAAGTCTGGGAGTATATCTGAGGCGGACAGCCGAGTCATCGGTGGTGGGATGAGAAACAAAAGCGAATGTCTCTGGTGTCATAATGTCACGGTGATTTTACTTTGTTCCATCGCTACATTTCTACATTGACGATACGCATCGAAGCTTCGAAATGGCGCGAAGCGGCGGCGAGAAAGAGCGCAAATTCGAATTAGAGGACAATCGGATTGACTCCGGAATCGAATCGATACCTATATCCAGAGATTACGGGAGTTTGAACAGCCCTGAGGAGAAGGATAAACTCGCTACAGAAGAGCGACTGGACTCTGCGTACGTCTCTTCGTCGTTAACAGTGGACAGTTTGGGGGATTTAATCGACGAATGCAAAATTTCTGAATGTGAAAACCCGACGGACTGTGAATACACGGAGGAAGTGGATTTCTTAACCACTGTTACAGATGATGGAGACACGTACGTTTGAATTTCATTGATGTGTGTCAAATGAGTGTGTTTTCTAAGTGTTTTGATGGCTAAACATGGGGTGTTTGCGAGTTTAATTGACGCGGTTTAAGCAATAAGATCCTGAGGGTGTTGTTGACAGGCACGCGCGCGCCGCGCGGAGTAATATCACGTCCTATATGCCTCGTTGCTTTTTTTACAAAACGGATTCTACGTAATAAAATTTGTGTGGAAACTTTTTATTTTTTATTATTATTAACTGTAATGTGCAGATTATTTAGGTAGCATCCTTCCCTTCTCACGACGGTAAATAGCTTTGTGATACGGCGAACAGGTGGTTCAAATATATAAAGTTCTGAGCCATAATAAACATCTAAAATATAGTTATATATATAACGTTAAATACCTGTTCGCCATTTCACTGCATCCCCAACTAAATTAATCTTTTCGTTGCGTTGCTTCGTTATGTTATGGCAGTGACTATATTATCTAGCGGAAGAATTATGCTTAATTAATGGACTGAAAAATAGTGTACTTTTTTTATTTAATTTATTTTTTGCAGTAAGGCTCGCTGTATTGTAAACATAATCAAGCTCAAAGTGCTTACAGACTACATTTGTACATTCTTTCTAAATTTAAATCCTGCAAAACTTGCTGTATTGACCGGAACTCATTTATAATGTGTTTATATAGTGTGTAGGATGCTTCATCAACCCCAAACAAACATTTAATGGCCTTTAATGCACTAATGGACCGAATGTTATGTTGTCAAACAGAGAGAATAGGAAGTCTGTAATAATCTAGCACTTTAATTGTGGATGAGAGAAAGTTTTTCATGCTAAATTAAGATTATGAATAATGTTGCCCTTCATTCCTTTAGCCTTACAAGAGCCAACCAATTTATTATAATTGAAAATAGAATTAAAAATAGCTTATTCTTGTTTTGCACTGTCATAAAAGGTCAAAAAATGTCGGTGGACGTGATTCTAACTAACTTTTTTTTTTTTTTTTTTAAAGTTGATTCATTTTACAGCCAGTTTGAGTTTTCTGAGTGACACATTCTCATGTGATAGATGATGTTTTGATTTCAGTAGCAGGCTTTTCTGTTTTAACACTACAGTCAGTTAACAGACATCTAGAAACTGGATCTGCCGTCTATGGCGCATGAGAAGAAGAAAGCAGAAGTATGCAGACGTGCAGTGGAATTCCCCTCGTCTGGCTAGAAAACACGTTCTGATGGCAGCTTTTTGGAGGAGTGCAAAGCTTTTGTTTTAAACCCATATATTCATGTGCTTTCAATATACATTTACCCCCCCCCCCCCAAAACAGCACATGCCACATAAACATGTTTATGCAAGCAGTGACCTTTACGCCAGATCGTGGTTCAACCTGTAACATATATATGGACAAAAACGCACGCAAACATCCACCGCACGAGTGGGCACGAACACACAACTCGGTTAAGGTCACCCTGCTTTCATTTTTCATTGGTTTTGACAGTGAGAAACCAGGATGTCAATAAGATTTCGGTGAACGTCTTGCGTTTTGATGCATCTTGAATCATAGTGAGCAGCTATGGTTCACCTTTGGCCTGCTTTTGTTGCTGTTGAATGGAAAAAATCTCCTCCCAGAGTGTCAGGAGAGTCAAGAACATACTGATGAATACGTAAAATGATATCAATGGCCGTATAAAATCGCAATCAAAAACACTATCGGTATTAAACAATGCTCAGAATCTTTTAAAATGAATTGTTCACCCAAAAAATTAATAATTTACAGTAAGTTCTGAATGTTTTAATCATACAATAACTTTAAATTGAAATATTCAGCTATAGTGGTGGGGAAGATTTCACACAATTCTTTTTTTGATGCCTTTTTTGAGCATCCACTTTCATTACACGGGAGTAAAAGCGGAGTAAAATCAGTTTAAAATGGCTCTTAGGTGAGGTGGAATGAATGAAGGTGAACTAAAGGCGAAACAATAGCGTTTTTCCACAATCAAATTCATGACACAGAAGTTGTTCTCACGTTCTTTAAATGCTGAAACCACTTACTTCTACCTGTTTCCTTCTGGCTTACTGTAAAAGTAAAGACTAGGTTATCGCATGTGGGAAATGAGACACCTGCGAGGAAATATACCGGTTAGAGGATGGGGAAAAAGACAATGAGTGTGCATTAATTTATGCTCCTGTTGCATCATTTACTGGTCCTTTGTGACTCAAATACATCTGAATTAAGAAAATGAATGGAACCTTTTCATGCAACCAGTCAAAAGCGTGCTTGGGTCAGTAATTTACCACAAAATCAAAAGGGAAAAAAAAGGTCTGTTAATGTTAATGTGCAAAATTTAATCTTCCTTTTTGGGGATCGAATGATTTCTTGAGATTAACTCACATCTTTCTCATCGGCTTTCTTGTAAATGCAAGATGTTCAGTAACCAAAGCATCTCCATCTGAAAGGTTTTATCATTCGATAGCAATACGATCTCTGATATGAATGCTCTAATAATGCACAAAAGTTCCAGCGTTGCGCAATGTCTCTGCGAACTGCTGTCAGCGACACACACTTTTGTGTGACATATTTCTCAGTATCGTTCGACCTATTTTTTTTTTTTTCCATCACACATTGTGAAATGTGCTGCTTTTAGACTGCGGTTTGCTTGATAGTTCCTTCCCTTTACCGTTGGCTCTGCTTCATCTTTCGACCAGCGTTTAACTGGCATTTAACCAGCAAGTTGCGTGTCTGCTTGTTTTTTTCCAGGATTCTCCATTTGGCCATAATCCACGAGGAGCAATGCTTTGCACGTCAGTTGATCGATCTGTTTCCCTCGGAGCTGATGGACATTCAGAACAACTTGTATCAGGTATAAGATTCTCCGCACATCTCACAAACGATTGCATAACACGTTTCTCATGCAAGTTGTTGCATTCAAAGGATTTGCGAGCAATTTCCACAGCGTTCTGCTTGTGTTTCGTGAATTGCCCCTGAGGGAACAGAAAAACTGTTGAGGGAAATCTCGTATGAATGTTGTAATGAGTTTACTTATTTTGTTTCCCCTTTGAGGGGAAACTCCCCTCGCACGCATCAAAGAATGTTGGGGGTTTATTACACCCGTTTGACAGCCTCGGTTTCAATTGTTATTTTGAAATTTGGGGTTTATCCAGTGACAACAGACGAGGGGGCTTTCTGTTGAAACCCCCTGCTTGACTTTATTAGTGACTTTTTGTTGGCATTTTTGGTAGAAGGAAGCTGTAACGTGTGGCCAAGTCAACAAATTGATTAATATTCAGTCATGGAAACTTGGAAATATCAATGAATTACCCTCTGATGTATTAACCATTGAGGGTGTGATGTGACAGCTAAAATAACCACAGGCGATTACTGCGATTACTCGACATGGAAAAGCTGCGGACGGATGCGTAACTCTCACATTACAATGCATTTTGGGGAATTATAGTCTTGTTTTGAAACCTTCAAAGGGGTTTTCTTCATCCATTAGTGTCTGGAAATACCATGGAGATTATTAAAATCCCATTGGGATAACCAATGTTTTAGTTTTGCCACGCTGCTCTAAAATATTTAATCCTTATTAGAAATCACGAGTGATGGAAATGCATTGGTCATAAGGTTTGGGAACATTGTGGATCTTACTCAAAAGGTTGGCGTTTACCGTCAAAATACTCCATTTGTTGTTATTAACATTGACTCATTTGGCTAGTCGTACATTATGACATGAAATCAAAAAATCAGCGCTGCTTATCGTCAGTGATTCACTCGCATGCTATTCAGAAAAAGAAATCAGTGTAATCTTTCGTCAGATGTTATCACTTGCTCTGTCTGGGGATACAAAAGGAAAGGAAAGGAAAAGAAAAATGCTTCATTTGATTCCTTATGGATAGAAATGAAGCCCTGTATCGTGTCCGAAATGTCGCATTATTAAAGTAAGATGGTTTCATGTTGACTTTGATGCCGGTTGGGTGTTATTTAAAATAGAGGAAGAGAGATTTGGGTCGGGCGGTCTTAAAGGGTGTGAAGTCTAAAGGAAACTGCACACAAATCTGACAGTCAGCATTTAAAGCTCTGAGTAATACTGGTGCTGCTGTGCTTTTACCAAAAGCCACGTAATCAGCTAACGCCAGGCCATTGGACATATTACTCACGTTTCCTTTTGACACAGTGTGTAACTCCCAGATTGACTAAACCTTCACATGGTCCCTCATCATTGGAATAAATTAACTTTGGTTATTGTCATTCGTTTGTCATTAAATCAAAAGGGTTTATGTGATGGTCTGAAGCACTGGCATTTTGATCTCTTCATTTGAGGGACCGTCCCCATGCTACAGATAACCCCACATATCCACTAACTTGTTGTTAGTTCACCCAAAAATTAAAATTGTCATCGTTTACTCACCCTCTTTCGTTCATCTTGGGTACACAAATAAAGATATTGTTAATGAAATCTGAGCAATCCCTCTGTTGACCGCTACACAACTGCCCATTTGACGCTTCATAAAGAGATCGTAAAACTAATCCATGTGAATTTAGTGCAAGTTTTCACTTCTATTCACATATAAACATTCATAAACTTATACATCAGTTGTGGCAAACGGAAGCTTAAGGATGTTTGCTAGACGTACGAGAACCAATGAGGTTCATTCTCGTGTTACGCAGAATGTTTGAACTTCATCAAGATCCAATGAGGTTCATTCTCGAGTTACGCAGAACGTTTGAGCTTCACAAGAACCAATGAGGTTCATTCTCGTGTTACGCAGAATGTTTGAACTTCATCAAGATCCAATGAGGTTCATTCTCGAGTTACGCAAAACGTTTGAGCTTCACAAGAACCAATGAGGTTCATTCTCGAGTTACGCAGAACGTTTGAGCTTCATCAAGAACCAATGAGGTTCATTCTCGTGTTATGCAGAACGTTTGAGCTTCACAAGAACCAATGAGGTTCATTCTCGTGTTACGCAGAACGTTTGAGCTTCATCAAGAACCAATGAGGTTCATTCTCGTGTTACGCAGAACGTTTGAGCTTCACAAGAACCAATGAGGTTCATTCTAGTGTTACGCTGAACGTTTGAGCTTCATCAAGAACCAATGAGGTTCATTCTCGAGTTACGCAGAACGTTTGAGCTTCATCAAGAACCAATGAGGTTCATTCTCGTGTTACGCAGAACGTTTGAGCTTCATCAAGAACCAACGAGGTTCATTCTCGTGTTACGCAGAACGTTTGAGCTTCACAAGAACCAATGAGGTTCATTCTCGAGTTACGTAGAACGTTTGAGCTTCACAAGAACCAATGAGGTTCATTCTCGTGTTACGCAGAACGTTTGAGCTTCACAAGAACCAACGAGGTTCATTCTAGTGTTACGCAGAACGTTTGAGCTTCATCAAGAACCAATGAGGTTCATTCTCGAGTTACGCAGAACGTTTGAGCTTCATCAAGAACCAATGAGGTTCATTCTCGTGTTACGCAAAACATTTGAGCTTCATCAAGAACCAACGAGGTTCATTCTCGAGTTACGCAGAACGTTTGAACTTCACAAGAACCAACGAGGTTCATTCTCGAGTTACGCAGAACGTTTGAACTTCACAAGAACCAACAAGGTTCATTCTCGAGTTACGCAGAACGTTTGAGCTTCATCAAGAACCAATGAGGTTCATTCTCGTGTTACGCATCACGTTTGAGCTTCACAAGAACCAATGAGGTTCATTCTCGCGTTACACAGAACGTTTGAGCTTCACAAGAACCAATGAGGTTCATTCTCGTGTTACGCATCACGTTTGAGCTTCACAAGAACCAATGAGGTTCATTCTCGTGTTACGCAGAACGTTTGAGCTTCTGTTTATGTTCATTGATCAATATTTACATGTAAACAAAAACCTAAATTCAATCTGTTCATCATATAAAGTGATTGTGTCTCTTCAGAAAATTTGGACTGAACCGCTTCATTACATGGATTAGTTTCACGATCTCTTTATGAACTTTTTGAAGCGTCAAAGCGGTAGTTGTGTAGCTGTCAGATTGTTGCTCAGATTTCATTAAAAATACCTTCATTTGTTCTGAAGAAAGTCTTACGGGTTTGGAATGACAGTAAAGGATGACAGAATATTCATTCCTTTAAGGACTTTTATCATTACTGAAGCACTATTGTCAAGTTTCTGTTGTATTTTTTTACATCAAACGGACTGTTTTTTTGTCATTAAAAGTAGAATAAGCCATGATAACGCCATTTTGTCAGATGCTGACTTTATTCTGACGTCCACAGACGCCGTTGCACCTGGCCACCTACCTGAACCAGCCCACTGTAGTGAAGGAGCTGGTAGAAAAGAGGGTGCTTCTGGAACTCCAGGACCAGGAAGGAAACACCCCTCTCCATGTGGCATGTGAGCACGGATTCTGGGAATGTGCCAATGAGATTGTCCACAACGCCTCACCCAACAAACTCACCTATGTGCTGGAAACCCAGAACTGGAGAGGTAAGAGACGGTTTGGTAGTCATCATACTTGTTAGAGATTTTAGCAAACCTATGCCACGAAGTGTTAGAATTGAGTGTGTAAATCTGAGTTTGTGCTCCAGACATGGAGGATTCCTCAAATCATGTCCTGTTGAGGAGAGGTTACTGCATAGAAGTGTGCAGTTACACCTGGTGTTAAGATGGGTTTTGGTCGATCAGATCACAAGTGGACTGCGCTAAATACAGGTGTGGGGGTGTAAAACAGTTTGACCACTTCCAGATGTAGTCGAAAACGCATTGCTTTCGTAGTGGAAACGCTCGTGTCTGTCTAGTGGAAAAGCACGTTAGCCAGACGGGATTTAAACTTTGTCAGCAGAAGACCCAAGTTTGGTTTGAAGACGAAAAATGTACCAAGCTCGATTGTTCTTTTTCCATTCCTGATTTCGAACACGCACGCGCCGCGCTCAACGTGGTCTTTGTGGATATTCGAGCGGAAACGAAAGCTGATGGTCAAGCTGACCCTCCCCTCAAAGAAATCAAGACAAGTGGTTGAAAGTGGACAAAAGAGACGGTGAGGTGTAACGGGAATATGTCTCCTTCGTTTACTTGTGATCCGACGACCAAAATGCGTCGTCATACCAGGTGTAAACAGGGCCATAAGCAATAACTAGCATCGTTGCCGGGCGTTTTTGTATGGTCGAGCATCACTCACATGTAATATTGAGAAATACAATCATGCTGCTGGGATGGCTTTAGTTGATCCTGAGTGCCTCATCAGGGTTTTTAGTGAACAGAAACAGTCAAGAACAAGGAAGTTGGCAGCAAAAAGTGCCCTGGAGATTTTCCATGTTTTCATGGACTTCCAGTATCAGTGTTTCATAACGTCAGCGTCATCCAGTTTTCTCTTGATGTCAGTTACGGTCAGAACGGAGTTTCTACATTGGTTTCTTGAATAATTATGTATATTTGAATACTTGAATCAAGTGTTTACTGTGTAGTTTCTGGCATCAGAGTTGAGATTATATTATGTATTATTATTATTATTATTATTATTATTATTGGTAATACTTTACAATAAGGTTCCTTAGTTAAACACTAGTTAATGTAACATAAACTAACCATGAGCAATACATTTCTTACTGTATTTGTTAATGTTCGTTAACATTAGTTAATGACAATACAGTTGTTCATGTTAGTTCACAGTGCATTAACTAATGTTAACAAGATTTTTAATAATGTATTATTAAATGTTGAAATTAACATTAACAAAGATTAATAAATGCTGTATAAGTGCAGTTCATTATTAGTTCATGTTAACTAATGAACCTTATTATAAAGTGTTACCTTATTATTATTATATATACTGTGTTATATATAAGTAAGTACAGTGGGGAAATTGTATTTAGCAACAGCAGGGGTACATGGTAAAAAGTAGAACACACTAAGATAAAAACAGAAAAACTAAAATAAATTTATAAAATAGAATATACAAAATAAATATTGCACGTTTTAGAAAATTGTACAGTGAAATGGCTCAATATCTGTGCAAAATGTTGCAAAAGTTAAAAAAAAGACACATATATTGCTGTATCTCAAGCAGTACAGCATTACGCTAGCAACACCTAGGTCAAGGGTTCGATTCCCTGGGAATGCATTAACTGATAAAATATATACATTGATTGCAATGAAAGTCACTTTGGAAAAAGCATCTGTCAAATGCATAAATGTAAATTTTATTTGACTATATTAATCAAGGCATAAAATATTCCGTCTGATTCCCGTTTTGCAGGTCTCATGTGTCTCCATGTGGCCACCCTGCACAAGCATCATCGTCTCATGCGGCTGTTGATGAAGAACGGCGTGGATCTGAACATACAGGTGAGCCGATCGAGGCCGATCTGTTGCGCTTGCTGAAAACCTTCAGTCTTGTGACCAAACATCCACCCGTTTCTCATTCTTGTGTCGTTCAGGAGGGAACGAGTGGGAAGACGGCGTTACACATGGCGGTAGAGCTCCACGACGTGCCGGCAGTGACCCTGCTGCTGAACAGAGGGGCGAATGTTGATGCCACCATGTTCAACGGCTGCACCGCCCTGCATTTGGCTGTGGGCCGACAGGACGCCTCCATCGCCAACCTTCTGTGCCAGGCCGGAGCAGACAAGATGATCAGAAACATGGAGGATGAGACGGCACTGGATCTAGCAGACGGCAACGATGATGTAAGGACATCCACATTCGCTTATTATCTAAAGTTTAACAAAATCTTCAGTGTCACACCAGAAATGGCACCTTTTTCAGTCTGAACTGACCCCGTATCAGTGCTGTTATTATTAACCAAAACTGAAACGATTAATAAGAACTTTTGCTAACTGAAATAAAGCTGAAATAAAATGAATATATGAAATTTTTTACTTAATGTAAATATATATATATATATAACAAGTTAAATTTGAAGTGGAAATAAATGAAAGCTAAATATAAATATGTATAGAAAAAAAACTAATTAAAATGACAAATGTACATGGCAAACTGACTGAAATTTACTAAAATTAAAATGAAAACTGACAATACTACATAGCAACATGCTCAAAACAACTTATAAAAATAAAATAAAAGTTCCAAAATTGCTAAAACTGAAATAAAAATAAATGAAAGCTAAATAGAAATAATAAAAAAACGAATTAAAATGACAATAGAACAGCACACAACAAAATTCCTAAAATTAAAATACTGCATAGTGAAGACCCTTGAAAACTAGCTAAAATAGAAGTTGAAATAATAAAATTACTAAAACTGAAATAAAAAGCTAAATTCAAGCTAAAAAAAAGTTTTAAAAATATTAAAAGAAAAGAATATAAAATAAATTATTAAACAAAATATATTAAAAAAACTAAAATAACAAAAGAACATAACAAACTAAAATAAAAATATAAAATATAATTCCAGCTAAGACAAAATAAATGCTATAATCGTGTATAAATAATAGTAAAATAACACCTAGTATTTATATAGTCTGATAGTTTACGTCTTGATTAATAGTGTGCATAATGCAAACAATATATTACAACAGATTTTTGATATCTCAGGGTTTGAAATTCAACATAAAACCATAATTCACTCTTCGCCGGGAGTATTGGAATCGAACTTCGTCAGTTGATGACGAGAACACAAGGACGCAAGATCGCTTAAAGGTTCACTTTAAAATGAAAATGACCCCAAGCTTTACTCGCCCTCAAGCCATCCTAAGTGTATATGAATTCCTGAAGAACACAATCGGAGAAATATTAATAAATGTCCTGATGCATCCGAGCTTTATAATGGCAGTATGTGTTACCAAACGAGTATGAGCCGAAGAAAGTGCGTCCATCCATCCATCATAAACCCTCCGGCTCCGGAGGGTTAATAAAGGCCTTCTGAAGCAAAGCGATGCGTTTGAGTAAAAAAAAAAAAAAAACCCATGTTTTTCTGGAGGGACTGAATAAAGGCCTTGTGAAGCAAAGCTAGTGTAAAAAAACAAACAAAAAACATATTTAACAAGTTATTAAGTAGAATGTCCAGCTTCCACCAGACCGCCTTCCATATTCAACTTATGAAGAAAGTGTGAAAGTCTCGTGGTTCAAAACGCTCGCGCGACGCCCTACGCCTTCCATATTCAACTTACGGAACTGATGCAACGTTTTTTTCGTAAGTTGAATACGGAAGGCGGTCTGGCGGAAGCTAGATATTTTACTTCATAACTTGTTAAACATGGATATTATTTTACACAAACGCATCGCTTCGGCCTTTATTATTTATTAATTTTTAATGTCATTTAAACAGCGATTGGTGATTCTCTGACTCTGACCGTCTGAAAAAGAGGAGTTAAGTTTCATCAACATTAAGAGGATCATAAAAATGATGTTATTTTTATTTAGTTCTGTCCTGAACGAGACAAAATGACTGAATTTATATAAAAATTGCCCAACTGTCAACTGAACTGTCCTGTCATGACCTGATGATCCACGACTGTTTTCATGTTTTGTTGTTTGTGAGTCATTTTATAATTCACTCGTCACTGCAACTTTTTCTCACAATTTGTTTTTTCCCTCACAATTGTGAGTTTGCGTTTCACAATTCTGACTTCTTTTTCTCAGAATTACAAGATTTAAACTCACAATTGCAAGTTATAAAGTCAGAATTGGGAGATATAAACTTGCAATACTGACTTTTTTCTTGCAATTGTGAATTTAGTATGTGAGTTTATATCTCATAATTCTGACTTTTCTCAATATTGTGAGTTTATATCTCATAATTCTGACTTTTCTCAATATTGTGAGTTTATATCTCATAATTCTGACTTTTCTCAATATTGTGAGTTTATATCTCATAATTCTGACTTTATAACTCACAATTGCAACTTTATATCACGCAATTCTGAGGGAAAAAGTCAGAATTGTGAGATAAAAACTCGCAATGACCTTTTTTGTGTTTGTTCCACACTTATTAGTATTCCAAAGTATTCTAAAGTATTTAGATTAAGTTACTAAACTTGAGTAATGTAACGAAATACGTTACAAATTACTTTTTAAAGCATGTATTTTGTAATCTGTAGTGAAATACATTTTAAAAGTAACCGACCCAGCCCTGCTCATGGTTGGTACCGAAAACTATCTAAGGGCGGCCGGTCTTTGTGAGGAGTCGGTTCTTCTTGTGTACATTCTTAGTAAACATTCTTATTATTGTGCGTGATTTATCAGTGTCATTTCATGTTGACTGGTACGCAGCAGCAGACAGTAAATGCGTTTGCTCTGTAAGCTTTACGTCAGAGATGGGATGATGTGGTAACAGTTTCTCCTTTTTGTTTTGCAGATATTGGCCTTGTTCCCTTTCGACGACATTCAGATCAACTTCTAAACATGAACATTTAAAAAAAAAAAGCAAAACAAAAGAAAAACGCACTCTTGATTTGAAGAACTTTTGGATTTGTCTGAGTGTAACCGCAATTATTTATGTGGAGTGGGGATCGTGCTGGTTGATTCATACGGCGGGAACAGCTTCAGTCCGTTCATGCAGAATTGCTGCTTCGTCCCCATGGAATGTCCCTTATTATATGTAGTCTGTTGAACAACCTACATGTTAAGCAACACAAATGCATTCTGGATAACAATATTAATGTTTTTGTAGCAAGACTGTGTTGTAAATGAGATGAGTGAATGCAAAATTGCTTTGCAAACTTGTTTTTCCGAAAAACAGGTAATAGTGCCAATAAAATTTGTTTTAATATTTACGTGCAGCATTTTCTTTGTGTTAAATACAAGACCTTTTTTTTCATTTTCTGGGTATTAGGGGCACGACGGATCACAAAACTCACGTTATGTTACAGTTTTTGAGTCGTGGATTGGATCACTGAACAGTCGGTAATAAAATAAGAACAAATACACAAATTACAAGCGTAGATGAATACAATAGACCAAAGTTACAAATAAATTAACTGTAGTCTAACTGTAGTGTGTTCTATTCAGGGTTGGGGAGTAACGAAATACAAGTAACTTAGTTGCGTATTTAAAATACAAAATTTGAGTGACTGTATTTCATTTTAAATGGGTGGTAATCAGATTACAGTTACATCTGAAAAGTGTTTTAGATTACCAAAGTGATTACTTTGAGTTTTAATGTCATTTAAACAGCGATTGGTGATTCTCTGACTCTGACCGTCTGAAAAAGAGGAGTTAAGTTTCATGTTTTCCACTGTTTTCATGTTTTGTTGTTTGTGAGTCATTTTATAATTCACTCGTCACTGCAACTTTTTCTCACAATTTGTTTTTTCCCTCACAATTGTGAGTTTGCATTTCACAATTCTGACTTCTTTTTCTCAGAATTGCGAGATTTAAACTCATAATTGCAAGTTATAAAGTCAGAATTGGGAGATATAAACTTGCAGTACTGACTTTTCTCAATATTGCGAGTTTATATCTCATAATTTTGACTTTTCTCAATATTGCGAGTTTATATCTCATAATTTTGACTTTTCTCAATATTGTGAGTTTATATCTCATAATTCTGACTTTTCTCAATATTGCGAGTTTATATCTCATAATTCTGACTTTTCTCAATATTTTCAGTTTATATCTCATAATTCTGACTTTTCTCAATATTGTGAGTTTATATCTCATAATTCTGACTTTTCTCAATATTGCGAGTTTATATCTCATAATTTTGACTTTCTCAATATTGCGAGTTTATATCTCATAATTTTGACTTTCTCAATATTGTGAGTTTATATCTCATAATTCTGACTTTTCTCAATATTGTGAGTTTATATCTCATAATTCTGACTTTTCTCAATATTGCGAGTTTATATCTCATAATTCTGACTTTTCTCAATATTGTGAGTTTATATCTCATAATTCTGACTTTTCTCAATATTGCGAATTTATATCTCATAATTCTGAGGTTCCTCAATATTGCGAGTTTATATCTCATAATTCTGACTTTATAACTCACAATTGCAACTTTAAATCACACAATTCTGAGGGAAAAAGTCAGAATTGTGAGATAAAAACTCACAATTACCTTTTTTGTGTTTGTTCCACACTTATTAGTATTCCAAAGTATTCTAAAGTATTCAGATTAAGTTACTAAACTTGAGTAATGTAACGAAATACATGAAGTACATTTTAAAAGAAACCTACCCAGCCCTGGTTTTATTTCTGTATTAACAGGTACTCACATGTGTAAAATACCACAGCATCGTTTTTACTGTATAAATTAAATGGATGAATCTTTATTAAAGCTGTCTTGTTTTTTGATTAGCATTCAATGACAGACAGCAGCATGAATTTATAGGCTGCTGTCACTTTAAGATCTACTGCACGGATCAATACGTTTTATGTTTTCACTTCACTTAACTCTGGTCCTCTTGTTTATGGGTCACACTGGGCTCCTTTGCAGTCAAAAGTGACCGAAGACTTCTTTTTTGACTATTATTGAGCATTTTGAGGGGATTTAATGATACTATGTTTGGACCATATTTATTAGCGTCTGTATTTTTCCCAATTGAAAAGATTTTTTTTTTCTCTAACATGTTTTTAAATTGTATTTCATTTAAAGCAGTATTCCATGTTCAACCTCCCCCAGTTTCTCTTGAAGCCAATACTTAAACTGCAATTCATCGACTGGCTGAGCAGAAACTCCATGTTAAAATGCCCAAATTTACAGCAGAAAAAAAACATGTTTACAGCCTGGTACAAACTGAGGTTTTGGTCTATACAGCTAATTTTGCCCTTCATGACAACTGTGAGGGGGGGATTTTTTTTAATAATTCATTCGTTTAAATTATATTAAGCCTTAAAGTACCGCATAATCAAGGGCGTGGCCACTTGAGTGACAGGTGGATTTCCACTGCTGTCATCAAAGATGGTGATGTCCATAAAACTGAAATGTCTAATTGGGCAGCGCAATAAACTACGCACACGCAAGCCTGAATGTTTAAACGTTGCACTTGAGTCTCACGTCCTTCAGCGTCAGGACACTGACGGGAGAAAAGCGACTGGATCTGTGACCTTCAGATGACACACAGCTCGTTTTAGTTACGGAAAGTGAAACCACACACAAATCCCCTTAGAAGTGCGACTCTCTCTCACTGAATGACGTGACAACTAGTTGTCCAGTGCGGGTTTTCTGAGAAAGCGGTTGTGATTCCTGAAAATGTACGAGTGTGAGTTGCGATTGTCATTCCCGTAAATATGGACTCAAATACTGGACTCGCAACAGTAGCTCCACCCACGTCCGGCCTCTTTGCCCATTAGCCGGGAGTGACGTGTTGTGACTCGCCCACCAAGATGGCGACGGCCTATGGCAAGCCGTTTTAGCATTAAACACTCCTTCCCGTACTAGTCATTAATCAGTTTTGACTAGTCATAATTCCATTTCCAGATATCTCTTCTGCAATTTTGACTCAATTTTAAGATATCTACAATGTTAATTTGACCAGTCGTAATATACATTACAGATATCAATGCTTTTATAACTAGTCGTATTCTTCCATTGACTTCAACTGGAAAATATTTTCAGATATCTACAAATGAGTTTTGACTAGTAGAAATTGTAATTAAAGATATCTCCAATTTGAATATGACTAGACATTTGCGCTTCAAAAATGCTCTTCGGAAACCTACGTCCATATTTTTTTTTTTTTACAGTCTATGGTTAAAATAGAGACATTTAAAATCCAGTTTGAAGGCAGATTAGTTCCATCTGGTGGGAGTAAAAAGAAAAAAATGTGTAAATCCTTCATAAATACTCATTTTTAGACATAAACACTGGGTTTGGATTTAAACGTAGACATTCTCAGCGACTAGTTTAGATTTTGTTTGAAATGTTGATTTGAAGTGTCAGTTTTTGTAGCAATTTTACTATAGTCAAACCTGAACACACGAGGACATTTTGTCACACGTAACATAAAAATTCTGTAAAAATGTAACAAAAATGAACAGATTTGTTTTATCACAGCTTATGCAATCTTAATTCAAGCTCTTGAGACTTTTGGCCATGTTGTTCCCGCCACACCAGCTCATTTGTGTGTATAAAAGTGTGTTGTGTGTGTGTTATTGATTTTATTTCACACATTTGCAAAAACTTGCTCTAATCTGCTTAAATGGTTTAAAATCGCTTAAATGTTTAAATTGGCAAGACTTGGAAAAGCTTTTACTCTGTGATGATAAACTTTGCAAATTATCCGCATGGATCACGCATCAGCTAGGATCCGTTACACCCCAACCAGGATCCACTTAATAAACAACCACGTTATTTTGGTTTTCAGTGTCAAACACTGGAGAAAGTGGAGAAAGAGTCATGCTTTGGCTTAAGAGGGGAAATGTGCTACAGCTGACAA
>CM076072.1:2257500-2325000 GCA_038088235.1 Zacco platypus
AGATCCCCTTTTATTTTAGTTAATGCATTAAATAATGGGACCTTATTGTAAAGTGTTACCAAATTCGTATTTTTTACTTACTTATAATTTTAAACAAAGTTGCATGCACCAAAATGGTCATATTTTAGTTTTCCTTATCATGTTCCATCCTCTCAGTTAAGTACATTTGTATTTCATAGCTTAAAGAGTTAATTCACCCAAAAATGTAAATCCTGTCATTAATTCCTCTCTCTCATGTGGTTCTACACCTTCGTTCATCTTCAGAACACAAATGAAGATATTTTTGATGAAATCCGATGGTTCAGTGAGGCTCTATTGACAGATAATGAACACTTTCAATGTCCAGAAAGATATTAAAGCATATTTAAAACAGGTCATGTGACTACAGTGGACCAACCTTAATATTATAAAGTGACGAGAATACTTTTTATGCACCAAAAAAACAAAATAACGACTTTTCAACAATATCTAGTGATGGATGATTTCAAAACACTGATTCATGAAGCTTTACGAATCTTTTGTGTCGAATCAGTGGTTCGGGAAGTCACGTGATTTCAGTAAATGAGGCTTTGTTACGTCATAAGTGATTCACAATTTCAGTAGTTCGCGTGACTTTGGCAGTTTGATTCGTCTTCCGAACCACTGATTCGACATAAAAGATTCGTAAAGCTTCATGAATCAGTGTTTTGAAATCGTCCATCACTAGATATTGTTGAAAAGTCATTATTTAGTAACATTTTTGGTGTATTCTCGTCGCTTTATAATATTAATGTTGAACCACTGTAGTCACATGACCTGTTTTAAATATGTTTTAGTATCTTTCTGGACATTGAAAGTGTTCATTATCTGTCAATAGAGACTCACTGAACCATCGGATTTCATCAAAAATATCTTCATTTGTGTTCTGAAGATGAACGAAGGTCTTACGGGTGTAGAACCACATGAGGGAGAGGAATTAATGACTGAATTTACATTTTTGGGTGAATTAACCCTTTAAAGTCGTCTACACAATATTTGATGTGTGCATTTAATGTTGCGACAACTCCCATTGTATTTTCAGAATATACTTGACAAACCTCATTTCTTTTGTTTTTTTTTAAACACACTGCTCCTGTTTCTGTAGGCCGAGGGCTTTGTTTTCCTCTCATAAAGACGTGTGTGTTTGGGAATGAAGCTAAAACTGTACTGCTGGATGATGGTTCAACGGCGGCCAGAAACGACTCTGAATCCAGTTCGTCGGCTCGACAGGCCTTCAAATTGATCTTCTGTGCTGCTGGACTCCAGGTAACGTCCCTGAGTTGCATGTCAATCTGACGCCGCACTGAATAATTTAACCGTGCACGTCAGTTAGTAGTCTTCATCTGTTTTGTGCATCGTCCAGGCGTCATACCTGACGTGGGGCGTTCTTCAAGAGCGGGTGATGACGCGCTCCTACGGCGCCACGGAGGTGGAAGGCAGCGGCGAGCGCTTCAAAGATTCACAGTTTCTGGTGTTCATGAATCGCATCCTGGCCTTGACGGTGTCTGGACTGTGGTGCGTCCTGTTCAAACAGCCCCGCCACGGTGCGCCGATGTACAAATACTCCTTCGCCTCACTGTCGAACATCCTCAGCAGCTGGTGCCAGTATGAAGCGCTCAAATACATCAGCTTTCCCACACAGGTACAGCACTGCATTCTGGGAACTTTAGCTATATGAACATATGGTCATATTTCAGTCCAAAATCAAAAGGAAAAATATTCCATTTTTTTATTGACATTGTTTTTCTCACTTTCATTTACATGAATGCATTTACTCATTTTACTTTTGCGACATTCTATGTCAAATCAACCACATTTTGCAAACTTCCACAGATAATCTTTTTAAATATTGTTAATATTTTTTCTGAAGAAAGACAAACATTAATAGTGATGAAAGCCAAAATATTAAATGTCACAGATGTATATTTACTGAGTAATATTACCATTTCACCTGAGATTTGGAGCCAAATTAGAGGGGTGTAAAAATGACTTTAGAAAGATGGCAGCATCGTTATTTTATTTTGACACAGAGATTGGTAGATCTATTAGTAAAATCTGTTGACTTTAGCCATCTTTGTTTCGTTATATGCCATCCGTGACCGTTCAAAAATGGGAAAAAGTGCATTTCAAGTGTTTTTTTCCAAAGTTGGCATGCCTGTAACTCAAGAAGAATTAAAGATATCTTAATATCTTTTGTGGCTTTTGGTTCTTAACAAACTTTTCTTTTGGTGTCTTAATGTTAAAGGCTCTTGCTGGTTCAATCCCAGAGATATTGGGATCTCAATATGGTTTCATGAATAAATTGTTGAATTATTTCAGTGGTCCAAAACCAATGTGGGTCACTTTGCGCATCGCTGATACTAAAATCTGAACAAATGTTACAACTAGAAATGCATCTTCTTTCCTTCTGTCAAAACATCTGCGTTAAACATTCCAGCTTTAACTATATTTCAGTGCCATTGATTCACTGAAATGGTCAAGCTGAGGCACATGAACTTGCTCGCTATAGTTTGTTTGTAAGAGTCTATATTTGAATCAGTTTCAGGGAAATTTGGAAGTAGGGGTTTTGTTTATTTCCACTGATTCTGGAGCTACCGAGAGCTAGGATATTGCAACATCTTGAATACTTCTTGAGTTACAGAACTTTGGGAAAGGAGTATTTGTGGTACTCAGACAGGTATGTCCTGTTTTGATAGAGCCAAACAAGATATACTAGAATTTCTTTTCTTGAGATATTCCGGTTTAAAAGAAGAAAGTATCAGCAAAGTTGACCCACATTTAATTTTTGATCACTGAAAATGTGTACAGTTTACTAATTTGCTCTTGGAGCCGCATTAACATGTCTGTATCTCTGGGATTAAACCATATAGAGCCTTTAAAATGAAAATACCAAAAGAAAGGTTTGTTAAGAACCCACATTTAAAAGGATTTTAAGATATCTTTAATACTTCTTGAGTTACAGGCATGCCAACTTTGGAAAAAAACACTTGAAAAGCACTTTTTCCCATTTTTGAACGGTCACGGATGGCATATAACGAAACAAAGATGGCTAAAGTCAACAGATTTTACTGATAGATCTACCAATCTCTGTGTCAAAATAAAATAGTGATGCTGCCATCTTTCTAAAGTCATTTTTACACCCCTCTAATTTGGCTCCAAATCAGGTGAAAATTGTCATTTTGTCCCCCCTCTCTGTAGCTATATATAACTATATATAGCTAACTATAGCGAGCAAGTTAATGTGCCTCAGCTTGACCATTTCAGTGTATTAATGGCACTGAAATATAGTTAAAGCTGGAATGTTTAACACAGATGTTTTGACAGAAGGAAAGAAGATGCATTTCTAGTTGTAACATTTGTTCAGATATTCCACTTTAACAGAAAAAAGTATCAGCGATGCGCAAAGTGACCCACATTGGTTTTTGACCACTGAACAATTCAACAATTTATTCATGAAACCATATTGAGATCCCAATATCTCTGGGATTGAACCAGCAAGAGCCTTTAAGATTAAGACACCAAAAGAAAAGTTTGTTAAGAACCAAAAGCTACAAAAGATATTAAGATATCTTTAATTCTTCTTGAGTTACAGGCATGCCAACTTTGCAAAAAAACACATGTAAAGCACTTTTTCCCATTTTTGAACGGTCACGGATGGCATATAATGAAACAAAGATGGCTAAAGTCAACAGATTTTACTAATAGATCTACCAATCTCTGTGTCAAAATAAAATAACGATGCTGCCATCTTTCTAAAGTCATTTTTACACCCTCTAATTTGGCTCCGAATCTCAGGTGAAAATTGTCATTTTGTCCCCCCTCTCTGTATTACGTGGTAAATGTTTATTTATTTATATTTTGGCTTTCATCACTATTCATGTTAGTCTTTCTTAAAAAAAAAAAAAAGATTAAAAAATTGACTTTTTCCCCATTATAATGTATAATAAATTCCCAATATTCTCAGTTGTGATATTACTTCGATACCCTGTAGTGTAATTGCTTTTATATACATATAATGAATCATTTCTTATTATTCTTTGTAATAATGATAATGGTAATTATCCCTACATATCAGTTTTTTTTTACTTTGAAATGGAGGTATTTTTTGGCGTTCAGGATCAGGTGTGTGATTGATAGCTCGGCTTGCAGTCAAATGTTTTCGTGTTGTTTTCATCGCAGGTGTTGGCCAAGGCCTCTAAGGTGATTCCTGTGATGCTGATGGGCAAGATAATCTCGCGCAAGAGCTACGAGTACTGGGAATACTTCACCGCCGTGCTGATCTCGGTGGGCGTCAGCATGTTCCTGCTGACCAGCTCCACCGGCAAGCATCCGTCCACCGTCACCACCTTCTCCGGCGTCATCATCCTCGGAGGATACATCGTGTTTGACAGCTTCACCTCCAACTGGCAGGACAACCTCTTCAAACACAAGATGTCTTCGGTGCAGATGATGTTTGGCGTGAATCTCTTCTCCTGCCTCTTAACAGTCGGCTCTCTGCTGGAACAGGGCGCCTTCTTCGACTCGCTCTCCTTTATGGCGCGTCACTCAGAGTTCGCTTTCCACGCCGTGCTGCTGTCCGTCTGCTCCGCGTGCGGGCAGCTTTTCATCTTCTACACCATCGCGCAGTTCGGCGCGGCCGTCTTCACCATCATCATGACTCTGCGGCAGGCCATCGCCATCCTCCTGTCCTGCTTCCTCTACGGTCACGCCGTCACCATGGTGGGCGGCTTCGGCATGGCCGTGGTCTTCCTCGCCCTCTTCCTCCGCGTCTACGCCCGCAGCCGCGTGAAGAAGACCAGCAAGCGGGTGACACAAACACCGGTTCAGAAGGTCTAGGTGAACAGCAGTCGTTCGTATGTGTACAGATGCCACATTTTCGTGGTTTAATTCGTCTTTTTTGTTTGCTGCAAAACTGCGGGGTTGTATTTTGTAAGGTCAAAAAGGTACAGAAAGGGATTACGCTGTATTTCAAAGGGATTTCGGCTCGGCACGTGTGTTTTTATGTGGGAGATGACTTCACGAGCCATCGAGCGAACACAGACTGGTCAGTGAGTGCTGAGCCTTTGATATCTTTGTAATTTGGTACTGAAATATGTTCGGTTTTTCTATTTAAAGTTTGCTTTAAGAAGTCGTTCGAGAGGAATACGGGATGTTGACGCGGTGGAGATGCTTTAGGAGCGTCTGTGCCACTTGCCCATCCATCTTTTCTCATAATATCTAGGTCATATTTCACTGCAAAATCAAATAGAATTTAATAATAAAATGTAGTACACGCACGACAGTGTAGCCTTTTTTGAAGAACCATTACCGTTTTTGCATTATCACATTATTTTCATGAAAACTACGCAGAATTTCTGCCCAAATCATCTTATTAATATTATTTTTTATTATTTTTTTCAATATTTTATTGATGATAATAATAAAGTAATACAATATTTTTCGCTGTTTTAACATAAATAATAATACTGTAATGCAATATTTTAGATTTTGTGTGAAAATACGAGCGAGGAATACGTCCTCAAAGACTATGTTTACATGTGCACCAATATAGGATTATTTCTATTAATCAGAGTAAGGACTTAATCGCATGATTAAACTTTACCTAATGTAAACACAATACTTGGATCAGAGATTAAGCTCATAATCATAGTAACTATAATCACATTAAACTATGTGGGGTACGTCGATTTTAATCGCATTATTACCGCTCTGACCGAAGTGCGCATGTTCTCGGATGTATGACGTGTTGTAAGCACAACTTCAGGAATAAACGTGACATTATTCTGAGGTTTTCCCTCCACTCTGAATCACTAAGCTCTCTTAAAGGTAGAGTAGGCAATTTCGAAGAGGCTAGCAATAGCGAGCAAATGTTGAAAGCATTATGCTGCATCCCAGACAGGTCAGAGTTTGGATTTTTCCCACCTCCTTCTAGGAAATAACATCTGGAACGGCACTTGGAAGTCAGACATTCAACCTGTGAACTCGATCCACCCCGACCACAGTGAGACACGTCATTTTAAGTCACTTCCAAGATGTCGGCAAGTCCAGCTTCCAATGAGCATAAACTTAAAAACAAACTTTAACATTTGACATTGTTTATGTAATGATACCCTCGGTTTTTGCTTTTCGTCAGCTGTTTTCAAATCCTTTTAATGTTCTTTTCATTCTATTTTTGCCATAATTGTCACAATGGCGCCCTCATGTGTTCAACATGTGATTGACTGGAACTCACTGAGATTTGAAGTGGGATGTTTAATTTGGGATATTCCCAGGTCCAACTTTGTCTGGAATGCAGCATAAGATCTCTTCAGAGCGTTTGTTTGTGGTGCTCCGCGACTGACGTCTGTCTACAACCCTGCATAGCCTCATGGACGCACTGGCGTTCATAGAAATGTGTCTTGCATTTGACGTAAGTGGATTAAAACCAGTAACACCTACTGAATGCGAGTTCATCATTTGTGCGTTGCGTTGATTTATGTGAAGAGTGGCAGTGCAATAACCACACCTTAGCGAATAAATCGGAATAATGAAAATGGAATATAATCGGTAGGGAAGAGTTTGGCTCATGTAAACTGCGATGAAGTCCTTACTCTCTGATTGTTCTAAAAATCACATTATTGGTGCTAGAGCTGCACGATTAATCGTTAAAAGTTCTCGATTCAAACGACTACGGTTCAGCTCTATTAAACGTTTGACATGCGTTCTGATCCAGAGAGAGCAGTTGTCCTATAGATACGAAACAGCTTCACAGTCTTTTCAACCACGCAGTATCGTTATTTCTGTTACAGTAATTCATTTTATCACACAAGTACTGTAATAAAAGTTTATAGTTGAAATATAAACACTGATGTCTACAGTAGCCATCAAAAAACCTTTTGAAAGTAACTTGGCGCTTCAAATAAAGTAGGTGGCGACAAGTGATGGTTAAAAATATATTTATTGAATCGTTAATTAAAGAGATTCGTTCAAAAACACTGATTCATCCAGTGAGGAAACGAGTGGAGTCTCTATAAGTGAGTCATTGAATCATTCATTCAATCCGTTTTTTAAAAAAAACATAATACATTCAAATTAATTAAATTTAAGGCTTGACTGCAGCAATTAACATTTAATCAGGCCCTCTAATAAATGTTATTTTGTTGTTTATTCAAAAACGTGGGAGAATCGTGATCTCTAAAGCAAAAAATCGTGTTGTGCGGCTCTAGTTGGTGCCAAGAACTAATTTGGCAGTTAAATGGCTCATATCTCAAATGTTTTTTCCGTCATATTCCTGCTGTTGTTGGTTATGTGGCGTATCTGTTATCAAACCAGCATCCATAAACCACCAGTGCCTGTTTGATAAATCTAAGGAATAGGCTTTGTGTAGAATCATTTAAAGGCATTGAAAGTGTTTGTTATATAACGAACAAAAGTGTTTACACTGTTTAAAATGGTGAAATGTGGCTAGTTTGGGCTTTTGAAATGAACACCTCAGTCCTTGTGTAAGTGAATCCTTATCTTTTGATTTTGGGATGAAATATGAGCTGAACCAGTTCTTGACCGGTATTTGCTCTGAAACTTTTTTTTTTTTTTTTTTTTTTTTTTTTTTTTTTAGCTGGTTTGACTATTTGAAGACGGACAGTGTCAGGATTTATTTTTCATCCATTTTTATATCACATACCCTTATTATCTTCTATGCACAAAAATTGTCATTTACTTTCGCTCATGTCGCGCCAAACTCGTATTTCTTTGCCATAAAGTCACCATCAGCTTCGTAGTATTAAAATAAAGCATGACTTTTCTGCCACGCACAGAAAAGTCAAACGAGTTTAGAATTGAATAATGATGACGAACGGTCACATTTTGCTGAACTGTCCCTTTAAGAGGCGTGGCTTCTGTCGGAGGAGTTTGTGGAACGGGTTTGTTCGGCGGTTTTCCCGGTCAGATGAGGAAGACACTGAAAAATGTCTGGCGTGCCGTAAGAGCCTGAAAGGGAAGTTCCACACCATTTGTGTTTGTATTACTATTAATTATCTACCATTAAAAGATTCGGCAGCGACAGGACGGACACGTGAACACTGAAGGAAAAGCCACCGATCCGGTTCACACGTGTTTATTTTTAGGGTTTGGTGGAAGGAGATTTGAACAAATTTGCTCTGGAGCTTCACAATACTAATGACATCCGTTTCATTTATATTCCTAGAACAAATATAAGCTTTTATCATATTATTTGGGAAAACAAAATAACTTTTTTTTTGGTCTTTTTAAGGGGTTAAATTTATTCTTGATATTGTTTTTTTATTTAATAATCTGCCTTCTGTCATGCTTGTTTACCAAAATATTAAGGTGAAATCTCACTTTTGTCCAGAATGTTTTTACATGTTACAGAATTATTTTTAAACTATCCAGGAATAAAACCAGCTTTTTTTTTTTTTTTTTTTTTTACAATAAGGTCCCATTAGTTACGTTAGTAAAGGCATTAAATAACAATAGCAGTACATTTGTTCCCGTATTCATTAATATTTGTTAATAAAAATACTTAACATAACTTTAACTAAGATTAATAAAGCTTTAAAAGTATTTTTATTGTTAGTTCCTAAAGTATTTTCCTTTTTTTTTTTTTTAAATTAGCAACACAAATCATCCCTCTTGATGATAATCAAAGCATTTCTTATGATATTAGTATTAATTTTATATGAAGCGTTACCAGGTGAACCTCGTGAAAACAGGTTCCATTTCATGGCGAAGAAAAATCTGATTATTTATAATGAAAATTAAGCTTTTTTTGCATTTTCATGACGATAATGTGTTTTTCCTTCTCAAAAGCAATGGAAGCTCGTTTCTGTCTCGGGATAAAATGTCATTTTGTCAGACTTTATTGCGAGATATAAAGTCACGATTACTTTTATTATTTTATACGGTGCAGGAAACAAGCTTCCATTTGATTCTCAAAAATATATCAGTTAATAAATCAGCAAAAATTAAATGTGAAATGTATTATTTATTTAAATTTGAAATCAATTTAAACTAAAACAACACTATTAACCGTTCATGTGAGTTTATTTTTTTTCTGGTTTGATTTTGGGTGAAATATGACCTGAACATCTTCTGTGAGATTCACCTTACCTGGAGGTTTGGTTTTCTGTCCTCTCTGATATTAATGATTCATTTCTTGTAAAGCCCCATGAATGTTTCGGAGGTCTTAATCAATCATTTGTCTGTCAGTCTGATCGCTCAGATAAATGTCTCGTTTTCTGCCTTTTAATGTGAAGGAATGTGAAGGACGTGTCTAAGTCTTATTAACTTTGTTTTAGGGTTCTTTGTTTGTATTAGATTAAATTAATTTGATCACATTACTAAAGTGTCTCTGATGTGTGTTCCTCATTTTTATTCTGTTCTGGTTCTTTGTGCTCATGATGATGATGATGATGATGATGATGATGATGATGATGGTAAACTGCAAAATTAGCAGTGATTTGGCCACAAATTCAATCTCGTGCTTGTGTTAAAAGAAAAGTAAAGTTTCAATGTCTCTGCCAGATTGAAATCTCAGAGAAACTGAGATTAGATTTCATTGATTGATTTCATCATTGACGTCCGGTCTCGTTCACTTCAAGAAAAATTGGTGTAGAAACAATTTTCACTCGGAAATTGCGAATACATGTCACAAACAGTCCCTTCATTTTTGGATCACGGTCAAAAGTGACCGAAGCCTTGAAAGTAATGTAAGATATTTTTGTTCAATAATATTTTATAATTATTATTTAGAATTTTTAGGGGATTTTATGATACTATGCAATATTTATACAATATTTTTGAGCAATTTTTTTCCAATTAAAATTAATTTTTTTTAAAATAATTTTTAATTATTTTTTTAATAAATGCAGCATTTCAGATTAAAATAGAAGGAAGGCCTCAAACATATCCGAATCATATCCATGATTTTTTTTGTGTGTGTTCAAGTTACCAAGTGTCCTCTAATTCCAATGAAGCAAAAAAATTCAAAATATTTTGAATTTCGAAGGGGAAAAATGCAAAATTTTGAAACAGAAAGACTGAAATGGTATTTTATTGCTAAACATTCTTCAATAATCTTTGCTTGGAAATATATAATTTTGGTGACACTTTAAAATGCATTATGAAAGTATTTTAATGTATCAGTTATGCCTTGTAATACACCTTATAACCACAGTTGCATTACATTATAATACATATTTATTCATTGTTACACCTTTAGAAAGTAAAATGCATTAAAACACATGACAGATGTAACAGTTAATCTGTAATGCATTTTAACTTTGATTGCAATTATTTATGAAAGGCATAATAAAATAACTTTAATTAAATGCTTTAATATTCATCAATCAGTCGTTCAAACTTTCAAGGCAGCAAATCCAGAGCAAATGATCCAAAATGCAACAATAAAATAAAGTGATTGTAGTAAAACTCCTGTAAAATGTTGCTCTGGAGGCTCTGGTGGTTTCCCTCTGATATTCTGGTCTGTGGGATTTTTATACACATTTTTGCAAAGGGCTCGATCAAATCGGTCACGCTTTGTGCACAAATTAATCAACCAGACGAACGCAGATCTGTTTGGGTGACAGTCGATAAAGCATCCGCCAACATCTTCCGTTCAGAGGTCTGTTGGGTTGATGCTGCGCCGCAAGCGTTCTCAGAGGCTGTAAATAGCAGCCCCTCTTGTCTACAGTGACACACACGCACATACGACCTGACCTCGATTTCACACACGTCATGGAAAACAAAATGTGTTCTCCACACCTCGAGAGGAAGGCGCGTGTGAGGCTCGGTTTGATTGACAGCGGTTGTACAGTGATTTGGAAGTGGTGGGCGGATCTCTCTGTAATTGAGATAAAACTTTCAGAACGCCTGAGCTGAGAGTCAGATGAGTAACAACTGTAACGTTTGTGTTTATGTGAGTGTAGAAGTGAGTAAATGATCTTCTATCTCTCTCTCTATCTATTTATCCATCTATTGATCTATCCATCTATCTATCTATCTATCTTTCTATCAATTAATTAATTAATCAATCAATCATTCCATCTATTTATCCATCCATCCATCCATCTATTATCCATCTATCCATCCATCCATCTATTATCCATCTATCCATCCATCCATCTATCCATCCATCCATCTATTATCCATCTATCCATCATCCATCCATCTATTATCCATCCATTGATCTATCTATCTATCCATCCATCCATCTATTATCCATCTATCCATCATCCATCCATCTATTATCCATCCATTGATCTATCTATCTATCCATCCATCCATCTATTATCCATCTATCCATCCATCCATCTATTATCCATCTATCCATCCATCCATCTATTATCCATCCATCCATCTATCAATCTATCTATCCATCATCCATCCATCTATCCATCCATCCATCTATGTATCTATCTATCCATCCATCCATCCGTCTATCCATCCATTGATCTATCCATCTATCCATCCATCCATCTATTATCCATCCATCCATCTATCAATCTATCTATCCATCATCCATCCATCTATCCATCCATCCATCCATCCATCTATCTATCTATCTATCCATCTATCCATCCATCTATCCATCCATCCATCCATCTATCCATCCATTGATCCATCCATCTATCCATCCATCATCCATCCATCCATCTATCAATCTATCTATCCATCATCCATCCACCTATCCATCCATCCATCCATCTATGTATCCATCTATCCATCCATCATCCACCCTTCTATCCATCCATCCATCCATCCATCTATCAATCTATCTATCCATCATCCATCCATCCATCTATCCATTCATCGGTCCTATGTATCCATCTATCAATTTATCTATCCATCTATCTATCCATCTATCCATCCATCTATCCATCCATCCATCCATCCATCTATGTATCTATCTATCTATCCATCCATCTATCTATCTATCTATCTATCTATCTATCTATCTATCTATCTATCTATCTATCTATCTATCTATCTATCCATCATCCATCCATCCATCCATCCATCCATCCATCCATCCATCCATCTATCCATCTGTCTATCCATCTATCCATCCATCCATCTATCTATACATCTATCCATCCATCATCCATCCATGTATCCATCTATGTATCCATCTATCTATCCATCTATCCATCCATCCATCTATGTAGCCATCTATTCATCCATCATCCATCCATCCATCTATCCATCTATCCATCCATCCATCTATCTATACATCTCTCCATCCATCCATCCATCCATCCATCCATCATCCATCCATCATCCATGCATCCATCCATCCATCCATCCTCAAAAAAACATTAAAAACCAAGAACTGTAAAGTGATTCACTCTGAAAGAAGAACCAAAAGGATCTCCAGAGGCACTGTGTATCTGAACACATAATATGGTAATATCACATGTGACCTCGTGGTGCACGAATATAGTCAGCAGTCAGTAGTGTGTTATTTGTCAAATTAAGCGTCTGATTGCGACACTCTTCCAAAGCAGGCCGCTGCTGCAGACAGACAGCCATACGTGTTGATGTGCATGAAGACGGTGCAGTTGTAGCTGAGTTTCCAGGTCGATCTGTATCTGCGGTCGCTCCCCACACTCATCCTCTCTGAATGACTCGATGTGAACCCTCGTAGTAAGACTCCCACACGAACAGCAGCCTTTATCTGACATCCTCTAGAGTCACCTGGGCTGAAATGAATGTTTAACCCCTCCTCAGAAATGACTTTTGACTGCAACACATGTGACTTAGAAGAAATCGAGATGCATTGACTGAGTGTTTGGACAATTCAGTACAAGAACTGAAAAGGTTAAATGTTTCCTTGATGCCATGTGAGCGAAAAGAGACACAGATGGTCTTGAAGACACTCATCTCTGATTAATAAAGCAGGTCAGACCAGTTCCAATAAATGCATTTTAAAACCACCAATAACCTTTTCTTCAGGTTGAAGTAAAAATCTTTACCGTCACAGTATTTACTGTAAGGTCCGCTTCTCTTTTTCGGACATGTGCAGGGGTGATACTTACAGAAAGGTCATATTTCACCCTAAAATCAACAGGAACATTATTATTATGACTTTGCATTGACATTATATTCATGATAATTAAACTAATTCCTACTGCAATGACTAAAAGTTTTATTGCTGTACTGGAAAAATATGAAACAAGAGACGTTTTTTAAAACTGTAAAGTGTATTTGCAAAGTACAACTGTAAGCATACACATCATAGTAGTATTTGTTTTTATAACTATGCAGAATTTAATAAAATTGTGTCAAAATCATTTGTGTGTAATGAGAATTTGGTAAATGTGTTTAATTCATGAAAATAATATCATAATGACAATAAATCCTATTTGTGCCTTAAAAAACCACTTCCTTTTCTTTATGCAAGTTATTTCCTACTGTTTGACTTTGTGGTTAAATACAACCTGAGCACAAAAACAGATTTAACCCTTGAGCTCCTTTCTGAAGATTGTCAAACAGAGACACCTGGCGGCCAAGAGCGGAACTGCTGTCCTTTTTACAGAAGTACAACAACTATAACTGCATATGTCACACAGTGGGTACGGAAAATATTCAGACCCCCTTAAATTTTTCACTCTTTGTTATATTGCAACCATTTGCTAAAATCATTTAATGTACACACAGCACCCCATATTGACAGAAAAACACAGAATTGTTGACATTTTTGCAGATTTATTAAAAAAGAATAACTGAAATATCAAATGGTCCTAAGTATTCAGACCCTTTGCTGTGACTCTCATATATTTAACTCCAGTGCTGTCCATTTCTTCTGATCATCCTTGAGATGGTTCTACACCTTCATTTGAGTCCAGCTGTGTTTGATTATACTGATTGGACTTGATTAGGAAAGCCACACACCTGTCTATATAAGACCTTACAGGAACTGCCTGAAGAGCTCAGAGACAGAATTGTGTCAAGGCACAGATCTGGCTGAGGTTACAAAAAAAATTCTGCTGCAATTCTCAGTTCCTAAGAGCACAGTGGCCTCCATAATCCTTAAATGGAAGACGTTTGGGACGACCGGAACCCTTCCTAGAGCTGGCCGTCCGGCCAAACTGAGCTGTCGGGGGAGAAGAGCCTTGGTGAGAGAGGTAAGGAAGAACCCAAAGATCTGAGCTCCAGAGATGCAGTTGGGAGATGGGAGAAAGGTGTAGAAAGTCAACCATCACTGCAGCCCTCCACCAGTCAGGGTTTTATGGCAGAGGGGCCCAATGGAAGCCTCTCCTCAGTGCAAGACACATGAAAGCCCACATGGAGTTTGCTAAAAAATATCTGAAGGACTCCAAGATGGTGAGAAATAAGATTCTCTGGTCTGATGAGACCAAGATAGAACTTTTTGTCCTTAATTCTAAGCGGTATGTGTGGAGAAAACAAGGCACTGCTCATCACCTGTCCAATACAGTCCCAACAGTGAAGCATGGTGGTGGCAGCATCATGCTGTGGGGGTGTTTTTCAGCTGCAGGGACAGGACGACTGGATGCAATCGAGGGAAAGATGAATGCGGCCAAGTACAGGGATATCCTGGATGAAAACCTTCTCCAGAGTGCTCAGGACCTCAGACTGGGCAGAAGGTTTACCTTCCAACAAGACAATGACCCTAAGCACACAGCTAAAATAATGGAGTGGCTTCACAACAACTCTGTGACTGTTCTTGAATGGCCCAGCCAGAGCCCTGACTTAAACCCAATTGAGCATCTCTGGAGAGACCTAAAAATGGCTGTCCACCAACGTTTACCATCCAACCTGACAGAACTGGAGAGGATCTGCAAGGAGGAATGGCAGAGGATCCCCAAATAACCATGTGATATTTCAGTTTTTCTTTTTTAATTAATCTGCAAAAATGCTGGGTAGATTACTTACAAATCGTTTATGATTCCAAATGTCATGATAAAAATTGTAGTTAGTAACGTATTCCATTACATTACATATTTAAGGTAATATAATTTGACTAATTTTAGATTACTTTTGACCTAACTTGTATATCACATTGAATGGGATAATCTTGTACAATATTGATATAACAAAACAAAGAGAAAGAAAATATTGAATTGCGTTCAATATTAAATTGAGTCAGGGTTTCCCAACCGGGGTTTGTGATGGAACTGCAGGGGGTTCATGAGTTTAATGAAAAGCTATTAAAGGGTTAATTCACCCAAAAATGAGATTTCAGTCATTAATTCCTCTCCCTCATGTGGTTCTACACCCGTAAGACCTTCGTTCATCTTCAGAACACAATTGAAGATATTTTTGATGAAATCCGATGGTTCAGTGAGTCTCTATTGACAGATAATGAACACTTTCAATGTCCAGAAAGATACTAAAACATATTTAAAACAGGTCATGTGACTACAGTGGTTCAACATTAATATTATAAAGAGACGAGAATACACCAAAAAAATATAAATAACGACTTTATTCAACAATATCTAGTGATGGACGATTTCAAAACACTGATTCATGAAGCTTCACGATTCTTTTGTGTCGAATCAGTGGTTCAGAGCACCAAAGTCACGTGATTTCAGTAAATGAGGCTTTGTTACGTCATGTTTCGAAACGTTTCAAAGTTTCAATGGTTCACGTGACTGGCAGTTTGATACACACTCCAAACCACTTTTAAATGTTTTAGTATCTTTCTGGACATTGAGTGTTCATTATCTGTCAATAGAGACTCACTGAACCATCAGATTTCATCAAAAATATCTTCATTTGTGAAGATGAACGAAGGTCTTACGGGTGAAGAACCACATGAGGGAGAGGAATTAATTCACAGACGAGGTTTACATCTAATCTTAGACTAAAATGCACGTTTGAAATCTCAAAATAAGTCAGTGCCATTATTTTGTCTGAGGATGCACACCAGTAATGTTTTTATTTAAGGTCTAATCCTGATTTATAAGCCCCATCTATGAAATCGGGCCATAGTGTGATGAAGTGAGAATATGGAGCACATGCTCCAGGATTTATTCACAGGCCCAGACTGAGCAAAATATGTAATCAGGTGCAGATGCTGAAAAGTAAGAAATTCTGCTGCATATCAATGAGATCTTTATAACAGATTTACATACTTGCAGAAGACACAATCATCACTCCATATCTGCCAATAATGTCTCATATTTAATAGTAACATAACAGTTGAGATCTGAACAGCACAGTTTAAAAAAATTAAATAAACTTGAGTCATGCCAATTTAAACGTTCAAGCGAAAGAACTCGCACGTGACATGACATGATTGGCGTACGCACTCCAAAAGCTGCGTCTGACGCAAATATTGACAAGTCTCGCACTTGATGGAATAATTAAATTGTCATGTTTTGCAAAGCATCCTCGCAATCACATTAGGCGAGCGAACGTAAACAGTGGAGAAACCTGATTGTGCATTTCCTTAAAGTGACAGCAGCCTAATAATCCTGCATGTTTTTAATAAAAAAAGACAAGGATATCACTCACTGCTAGTGACTAAACAGCTCTTGAAACTTTAAGATTTACTTCATTTAAACCCTGAAGATTATATGCAATGTTTTACATGATACAATTCCAGCATCTAAAAAGCACAATTTGTATCTTTGCGACACGTGCTTTTGCTTTCTTACTTTTTTTTTTTAGTCACATACAAGAAACCATGAGACTGAAAGTGATCATTTGAACCATTTCACCATTTTAAAAAAGGTCATTTAAAAGACTTCCATTTTTTGTTAATGAATGAGACAGCAAAGACGACAACATTCAGGTTTCACCTTGTGTTTTAATTTCTGAAAACCAATACAACACAAGCCTGTACTCAGGCAAAGGTCTTTCCCCTTCCATGCAGAATGAAATCATGCTTGATTCAATCCAGCACAGCCAGCAGACTCAGTATCAGTGAAACACAGTGCTTATTGTGCTCAGACAATACTGCAGCAACCCAATGATCCATGAACATATGTAAAAAAACAAAAGTACATAACAGCTCAAAACAGAGCAAAAGTGGACAGTACGCTTTAGTTACACATTATGATACTTTTAGGAATCATTACTGAGATCAGGTAAACCCTTCTACAGGTCAGAGAGAACGATAAGATGTTACGGAATGATTACGGAAAATTGACTGGGGAATTACAGGCGGATGGATTTAATCGACTTCCTCCATGCGAGAGGCGTCATCGTCTCCTTCCAGAGGTGGAATCTCTTCAGGAGCCGGAGCGGCACTGGGCTCTTCAACAGGCACATCTTCATCTTCATCAATACCTGAACAAGACAAGGTCGATTCAAATTAGGACTCGCCCAAACGCAGCAAGACAAAAACAGAAACGCAAGTTAAACTCACCCAATCCCAGCTTGATCATTCTGTAGATACGGTTTGAGTGCGTCTGAGGATCGTCCAATGAGAATCCAGAGGAAAGCAGCGCAGTCTCGAACAGGAGGATGACCAGATCCTTCACGGCTTTGTCGTTTTTATCTGCGTCGGCCTTCTGCCTCAGGGTCTCCATGATGGGATGATCGGGGTTGATCTCCAGGTGTTTCTTGGCCATCATGTAGCCCATGGTGGAGTTGTCCCGCAGGGCCTGGGCCTTCATGATCCTCTCCATGTTGGCCGTCCAGCCGTAAGTGCTGGTCACGATACAGCAGGGGGAAGAAACCAGCCTGTTTGATACGGTGACCTGGAGAACAAGCAGACGTCAGCATGAGGATCAGGAGTTAAATGAGCAAGCCAAGTTCAGGGTTGGTTGGTCATCGTTAGTCACTCAACACAAATGCATTCGTCAACTAAAGGGAAAACCGTTATTAGTTTCAAAGAAGCACACAACACCGGAATCATGTTTCACACTTTTGAGTCTGCAGGCAAAATTCGAGCACATGAAGCAGCGCAAACGTCCATTACATAAACTCACCATCTGTGCAACTCTGACTAGGAATCCTGTTTACAACACAATTTTGAAAGAATTAATGTCTAAATTTAGTCTACGTCCACAAATTTCACTGTTACTGCACTGAATGATTTGAGCTTTACAGCAGAATCTGAATTGGTCTCATTTGATAAAGTTTCCATCATTGATTCTGCTATTTTCCTGTTTATTACAGTGAAGCTGTTTTGAAACAATCTGTATTACATAAAGCAATTTATAAATAGTGACTTAGTAGGGGTGTGATGAGATCTCATGCCACGAGATTAAAATTTAATGAGATTTCTTATCAAGGTGAAAAGCCATCTCACGAAATTGCCATGGATTGTGAGGGTGAAATTAGGATCGCATTACGCCTCTTGTTTTGCTGTATAGAAATAAAAAAACTATTTTTATTTATAGTTTGGAAACGGTCACTTCAATCCCATCCATCTTAAAAAAAAAAAAAAAAAAAAAAAAAAGTCGTATGTAGTTCAGCAGGAATCACTGATCACATGATGTGTAAGTGACGAGATGACTGACAAGACCGTGGCGGAGGATTCGTTGCACAACAGAGCCAGGCGTCTGACAAATGTCTTAGCTTTTAGAATTCCCTACTCACAGTACATGCGATTGTGAAATCAAAAGTAAAATGCGAGTGCGTATTCAAATGGGATTTTAATGCCCCTTATTTTGAAATCGGCTCCCTGAGGCATGGAAGGATCTCCCAATATGACCGCTATATCTTAGGGTGGGCTGTGTAGTTGTAACCATTTCCTGTCTCGTGAGCTAGCCGTCTCGTCACACCCCTATGACTTGGTATAAAAAGGTAACAACTTGAAAGAGTAAATCTTATGCAAAGGACTGGGTTCTTAAGAGTTTCGCAACATACCTTCTCTACTTTCTTGTCCAGAATCTCCTTCATGAGCTTGCAGAGGTTCTCAAACTTAGCCTTGTCCTCCTCCATCTTTTTCTTCTCGTCTTCATCCTCAGGCAGCTCCAGTCCCTCTTTGGTGACGGACACCAGAGACTTGCCATCGAAGTCCTTCAGCTGCTGGACGCAGTACTCGTCAATTGGCTCGGTCATGTACAGCACCTCGAAACCTCTCTTGCACACGCGCTCCACAAATGCAGAGTGGGCGACCTGGTCTTTGCTCTCACCTGGAGATGAATGACAAACAATGTCAAATTTTACAATTATATAACAACATATTAAGCTGCCCTCTCACTCTGAAATACACTCAAATTAAATTTCAGCCTTTGTGATTTCATAATTGCACCGTCATATTGCAGTTTTGTTTTCTCCATTATACGTGCAATCCTACTTTAAAGGCAGGTTGATGCTGATGAAATCTTACCGGTGATGTAGTAGATGGATTTCTGGGTTTCCTTCATACGGCTGACGTATTCTGTGAGGGAGGTCATCTCGTCGCCGGACTGCGAGCTCTGATAACGGAGCAGTTCTGACAGCTTCTTGCGGTTCTGAGAGTCCTCGTGGATGCCCAGCTGGAGGTCACAACAAAATGTTAATACCGCTTTCAATCGATCAATCCAGTCTTTATTGGAGGTAACAAATGCAACTTACTTTAAGATTCTTGGAGAAAGCGTCGTAGAACTTCTTGTAGTTCTCCTTGTCCTCGGCCAGCTCAGCAAACAGCTCCAGGCACTTCTTGACGATGTTCTTGCGGATGACCTTGAGAATCTTGCTCTGTTGCAGCATCTCTCTGGAGATGTTGAGAGGCAGATCTTCAGAGTCCACAACACCACGGATAAAGTCTGGAGGGGACGAAAATTGGGGAAAAGGAAAGCTGTTAGTGATGTTGCACCTTCAAAGTGTTCAGACTCATGAAGTTTTGCAACACATTCAATGGATTTGTACAAAAAGGATCATCAGCAGAAAATTGTGTTGAGTTTTAAAATTCATCAGGATTGGATGAGGAAAAAAATTTCTCTACCCAAGACTCCGATTAAAGCACTGGATTCATATTACAATGACTTATGGATCTAAGTTTTGGTTACCTGGACTTTCTATGGACTCTAAATATCTTAATGTTTCAAAGTTTTATGGGTATGAAACAGTGATTTAAATGACCATTTGTGGGTGAACCATCCGTTTAAGAGCAAACTACTTACTCAGATACTCTGGGATGAGCTCCTCACAGCTGTCCATGATGAAGACCCTTCTGACGTACAGCTTGATGTTATTCTTCTTTTTCTTGTTCTCGAAGAGGTCGAAGGGGGCACGGCGGGGGATGAAGAGAAGAGCGCGGAACTCCAGCTGACCCTCCACAGAGAAGTGCTGTAGGACAAGTGAATAAGCATGATTATTCCATCAATTCTCAAACACTTTCATTTGAAGATTGTTCTGTAGAATCCATTACGTTACCTTGACAGCCAGGTGGTCTTCCCAATCATTGGTCAGGCTCTTGTAAAACTCTCCGTACTCCTCGTTGGAGATGTCGTCAGGGTTGCGGGTCCAGATGGGTTTGGTTTTGTTCAGCTCCTCCTGATCGATGTACTTCTCCTTGATCTTCTTCTTTTTCTTCTTGTCCTTGTCTTTGGAGTCCTCTTCATCATCCGAGCCGACATCTTCTATCTTGGGTTTGTCTTCGCCTTCTTCCTTTTCCTCTTTCTCAGCCTTTTCTTCCTTTTCCTCCTCTGCCTCATCGTCGCTGATTTCCTTGTCGCGTTCCTTCTCCACCTGTGTGGAAATTTGATATTTTGCCATTAGTCATTGCAACACTCATTTAACAGAAAGTAGGTCCGCTCTATTAATCGGAAAAAAACGATCACAATATGGCTCGAATCACAACATGCACCCATCATTTTTCCCAAGCTTGAGCTAGGGCGGGATGATTTTTCAGGTTAATTAGAATGTAATGTTTTGCCTTGATTTTATTATTAAGTTACTAAACACGTTTTTAGAATGACGTTTCATGAGCTTTTTCTGACGCTGAAAAACACTAGTGCAACAGCCAAAGACATCCACCGAACAAATTAAAAGCACAATGGAATGCCAAAACGTAAACTGCTGTTTGATATTTCATATTTGCATGATGGTTACGGACTGAAAAGTGCTGCCGTTTTGTTCTTACACAGCATTCGCAGTTAATAATGGCCCATTACAAGGGTTATTTATTGCTATTACTTTTTGGGCAATATATTTATTATTTTTCTTTTTTTTTTTTATTATTTCTGAGTATATAGGATATGCTTAAGATATGTTTATACGACATTTGTCTCCCCATTATCTGCAAAGATATTTAAAAAAAAAGATTGTTTTACATTTACACCACATTGATCAGGTGTGGTTCAATTAGAAGAGAACCTTTTTTTAACCAGATGGTTAATAAAGAGATGTTACTTGGATTATATTGTAGTTAAATATCACATTATATTATATTTCTTGAAGTCATATACACACATCTAAGTATATATTTTTATAATTTTCCAATAAGATGCATTTACATGAACTGCACTTACACAGCATTTATTAATCTTTGTTAGTTTCAGCAACTGTTACAGTATCTACTAATCTTTGTTAATATTAATGAAAACAAATGTATTGCTCATGATTAGTTTATGTTAGTTAATACATTAATGTTTAACCAATGAACCGTTTTGTAAAGAGTTACTAAAAAAAATATTTTTTTTGCCATAGTGCCAATTAATTTAACGCAAAATGAATCCCCCGAAACCAAATCCCACTTACGAAGAGAGTGATTGGGTATCCGATGAACTGGGAGTGTTTCTTGACCACTTCCTTCACCCTCTTCTCCTCGACGTACTCCGTCTGATCTTCTTTCAGGTGAAGAATGACTCTGGTTCCACGGCCAATGGGCTCACCTGGAGATCGACATGTGTGTGTGAACATCAACATCACCTTAAATATCGCATGCATGTCTTCAAAGACAAGTTGGTAACGTACCATGGTCCACCTTGACTGTGAAAGAGCCGCCAGCGGACGACTCCCAGGCGTACTGCTCGTCATCGTTGTTTTTAGTGATGACCGTGACCTTTTCAGCCACCAGGTAGGCAGAGTAGAATCCCACACCAAACTGCCCAATCATAGAGATATCAGCGCCAGCCTGGAAAGAGAAGGGAAAAAAAACATTAGCGACTCAATTTAAACGTAGACGTATTGATAAACATGCTCGGATTGACAGATGCATCACCTGCAGAGCCTCCATGAAAGCCTTCGTCCCGGACTTTGCGATGGTACCCAGGTTATTGATGAGATCGGCTTTGGTCATTCCAATACCGGTGTCAATAATGGTTAGAGTACGTTCATGAACGTTGGGGATAATGTCGATCTTCAGGTCCTTGCCACTGTCCAGTTTGGTGGGATCTGTCAAACTTTCATATCTGATTTTGTCAAGAGCCTGTTGAGTAGAGAAAACAAAATTGGTCAACAGCATTATCACAACCGACACGTGATATCGTTGGAATCAATTGATGAAAGATTAAAACATTGACAGCATTGAGAGCTAAAGCATGTAAAATGGCAAACGAAATGAAGAAAAAAAAAAAAAGGTACATTATCATGCATTGGTGTGGACGCTAATGTAGTTATTCTTGTTGTGAACAGGCCTTTATTTCTTTAAGTCAGCCAAACATTACACGCTAGAAAAACAGACTATCGTGGGTCTTACGTCAGAGGCGTTGGAGATGAGCTCCCTGAGGAAGATCTCTTTGTTAGAGTAGAAGGTGTTGATAATGAGAGACATCAGCTGGGCGATCTCTGCCTGGAAGGCAAAGGTCTCGGCCTCCTCATCTTGGCGCATTTCTTCAGGCATCTGAGGGAAAAACATTCAGTTCATGTTTATCAGCACATTTCAAAATAAGAGCACATTATTGGACATTTCGTTTTTTGTTGGACGCATAAAACGTAAGTAGGCTTGTTAAAAGAAAATGAAAGTATGAATCACTTCCATCAGTTGAAGCACTCTACAGTTACACAAGAAAAACAGGCCCAGAAAAGGCCCGGATGCGGAAGAACATGGCGCAGAAGGACAATGAGCGCAACACGTGTTTTACTGCTGCAATCCTTGAGATTAAACCGATTTAGATGGGTATCGCTTACTTTAACTAAACGGAATAAACACCATTTTTTCGTGACACTTCTCCAAGAACTTCATACGCATGTAGACTAGGTTTAGTTAAAAAGATACGCACGCTTTTAATAATCCAACCACCCAGTCGGGTCATCTGCGACGCTGGACAAACATAGATCTGAATTATGGCAAAATAAATGACCACGGTACTATAATAAATGACCAATAACAACACGAGCATCGGTTTTATAACACTGCAAGCACCTGCACCTGCTCGGAATCTCATTAAAGAAAAAAAATAAATAAAATTTTATCAGACATTAACGTTTAAAAGGCAAACAAAGAAGTCTTTTTCGACAAATGACGACGTCGGAGAAAAGTGGCTCTTAACCGGCATCCGCATCATTACCGAAACGTTCCCGGCCAAATAGCGAATGGAATAAATGATGAGTAAAGCGATTAAACGTCATTCTATTAGTTTCTCTCAATTCCTGTAATTATATGGAATCGTTTTAAACTGAGATCGAGGGTTTACCTTTGTTGGTTTCGTTGATTTTTGATGGTTTAATCGCCACAGGCACAGCTGATCTCCCCTACACTGATACTGAGGGAAGCAGAGGAGAGAACCCCGCGTGCGCGGCTCTTTTCTTTATACTCCGCCTATGAATGTGCGGCTGTATCCCTCCGCGCTGACTCACTGAGAGCCACTTGCACACTTATAACAAAGAAATACTACTCATTTAACTGTGTTAATCGCTTTTATTCCCTCACACAGATGCAGAGCTTTATCTAGTCACATTGGATATGAAAAATTATAAATAATTGGAATAATATAGCGATATTTTAATTTAGAAATAATTAGAAAAACAATAAAAACGCAACTTGGAAGCGTCTAGAGATTATTATTATTGGAGATTTGAAGCGAGAAAGGCCTAGAAACTAGTCGATTTTTATTAAAACATAGCAGGTTTATATTAAATCCCAGCGATTTCCTTGCGCGTTTTTATTAATAAACTCTAAACATGCTTGTATGACTAGTCTTAAAATCTGAGACGTTTATAAAAATGAAGAAATTTTAGGTAGTAAGACAACGACCGCTGAGCAGTTATTAAATCCGGTCACATTTAGGGAGATGCACGCAAAATGTGTATTTCAATGATATGAAGGTCTTTATACAATTCTCACGTTCTCAAAATAGTTTTTTGTGATAATAAACATCAAATAGTCAGGAAATGTAGCAAAAGAAATGCACAATCGCTTGCACTACGTTTTACATCGGAAGAACATCAGCCGTTATGACTAGCGGTGCTTCGTCTCTTTCCAGCACTTTCCATGAATATCCCGCCTTCGTTGACGTCATCTGTCACTCAAATGCAGTTTAAGGGCGAATATGAACAAGAGATGACCGGGTTATATTTCCGCTCAAAATCAAAGGGAAAAACTGCAAGGAATTATATCTTAATGTCCCCAAAAATACGTTTAATTCTCTTGATTTTGAAGTAAATTTGACCTTGAAATATACTGACCGTGAGATATATATATTTTGAGATTCGCCCAGAGATTAAATTGGTATTTTTTTTGTGCTGCCGCTTATATTTAATGTGCAGTTAATTTAATACAAATATTAAAGCTTAGATGTTAATTAATAAGTCTGCTAAGCTGACATTTCAAAGTCATGGTTTATTAAATCCTCAGAGAATATGGCTATACGCAAAGAACAGTACAATAACAGATCAATAATTATGTGGGCGAACCTGCTATAAGAGCAGGGAACAAAACAAAATGTTTACAAATTACTAACATATACATTATATATATATATATATACACATATATATATATATATAAATAGCAGGGAACAAAACAAAACAAAATGTTTACAAATTACCTATGTATGTGTTTTTATATATATATATATATATATATATATATATATATATATATATATATATATATATATATATATATATATATATGGTTGATATTAAATATGATAAATTTAGCCAAATTATTACAATTAAAAGAAGGGTAACTAAATTATTTGATCATGTTATATTGTTGTTTTACTTTTAATTCACTCTTTTGTCAAAAGATAAATCATAATTATCATTTTTACGAAGTACATCCTGAATCTAATTATATGTAACAAATTAAATATACTGAAGATCAATGACCAAGGTAAAGATTTGTGGCTGTACTTATTTTCTATTTTCTTGTAATTTGTTTTTTTTTTTTGTGTGTGTATGTGTTTTGTAATCAGAGGTCTTTTAACTTGCCTGTAATTTTCCCAGAATTCCACTTCACCGGAAACGGCAGGTTCGATCGCTCGTTGCTTTTACCACGGATCCGGTGAACTTTCCGTGCGAGAAGCGAGTTGATATCGATTTGGTTTGAGTAAGTAATATTTATTAAGCTTTTAGTTTTCTTTTTGGACTTCATATTTTCATTTTCTCGCTCAGGACTTTGATGAAGTCAGTTAATTCGTTGAGAGAGGTCAAAATAAAGGCTTTTTGTGAACGTTAGCATGCGGCTAGCTGTTACCCGGTCTGACTGAAATGATTCCCGCTGATATGTTCTGACAAACCGGTCTGATTTATCCGTTTAAAAATTATTATATACCACAAAAGCAACGTAATTTCCGCGCTTAAGTGCGTTAGCTATCATACACCTGTTTATTTACTCAGCTAACGTCAATGATTAGTCACATTGGGAGACGTTATACCAATGTGAAATCGGCCTTTGAATTGATTTTAGACCATTCCGCTGATTTCAGGTCTTTCGGTTAATCTAAGCTCGTTTTCAGTCCTTCAAGCTCTTTTTAGGTTGATTTTGAGTCTTTACGGGTGATTTCAGCTCTTTCGAGCTTGTTCGCAGGTTTATTCTTACTTGTTTAAATGACTTATTGTTTATGACAGGGTGATTTAGGTTGATTTAAGAACTTTCCGCTGGTTTCAGGTCGATTTATGGCTGATTTAGATTTGTCAGTTGATTTCACGTCAGTCATGGTGTTTGATTTTGTGCTATAACTCTATTAAATGATCATTTTAATTTAATATACAGCTTTATACACAAGCATATTCATTGCATCTGTGTGAATAGATATATAGATATTGCAGAACGAACTTAAGAGAAGAGCTTTAATGATTAAGTGGAGCAGTGAGTGTGTTTCCTGAACATTTTTGACACATCATTGACAAGCCGCTGTTATTTACAGTCGTTAATGTGTGTTTCTTTTATATATAAGGTGGGTGTTTTGCCCAAGATGTCTTTCCCTCCTCATCTCAACCGGCCACAAATAGGCATCCCAACGATGCCACCAGGAATCCCTCCACCACAGTTTGCTGGATTTCCACCATCGATGCCTCCTGGTAATTGAAATAAATCAAATATATCAGACACATAGTGTTAGCTACGGCGAAGTCATGGGTTCAATTGACAGGGAACATGAAATGTGTACCTTGAAGTTGTTTTGGATGCCAAATGCATAAATATTCATTATAATGGCACAATAAAAGTACCATGTGTACAATAAAGAACTTTAAAATACTGCCACTTACAAGCAATCATGTGTTTTCTTGTTTTTTCCTGGTAAACGTTCAACAAGTACTTTTAATCAAAAGAATAAGACACCCTTGGGGTGTTTAGCTCATTAAAAAGCTGTATTTATATACAGCATTCATGGAGGTCCAGAGCATTGTGACAACTATGTTTTGAACAGATCAAATGTTTCTGAGAAATGTAACGTTGTTTAATTCTGTGGTGAATTGCTGGATGTACATTTATATGTCAAATTGGCTTAAATATCAAGTTTAATCCACATGATTTGCATTATTATAGTAGGTGACTTGCATGACAGTTTCAAATTAGGGTATTTCCTAATGATGTTGTTTTTTCTCCCCCTAGGAACCCCAATGATTCCTGTCCACATGGGGATTATGACTCCAGCCCCTACGGTAATATTCGTTAATTATAGGGGGAAAAATATTAAATTGTATTAGTTGTTTAGTCGTTTCAAGTCTAAATGTATGCAAAAATTTTCTACTGTCAAAAGTTTTTTTATTTTCAGATTTTGCTCAGAAATGCCTTTAAAAGGGTGTTTTTTTCTGATGGTGCTAAATAAATTCCAAACGTTTGATAGTGCAGAACTAAGGCAGTAACAGTCTAGATTAAAAAAAAAGCAGGGTTTTCACTAAAATAACACAATGAATTATTTATATGCAGTTATACAAAGTAATAAATAGCAATATTTACTTGCGTATCGTCGCTGTTGGGCGGAAACTTCGTATCTCCATGTTTCATCATTTTTATTTTATTTTTTCTTTCATAAATCATTACTATTGGTAATCCTTTATGTCTGTCTGTGGGTTTTGCAAATATTTAACCAATGAAAAGTATTAAAAGGAGCTTGTGACTAAACCTTGTATCTCCATTGGGTCCTCAAACTGTCGGTCAAACCTCATAACTCCACCCGCTTCTTGAATCTTGAATGAAGTGGCGGACGCAGTTTGGACCGTCTCTGCTTGTTTGCAATCCAACGGTAAATGAAGAACAATATATGTAGGCTAATGTTTTATGTATTTGCAGAGTGTTTTAGTGTAGCATTTGTAATTGAGTCATAGCTAATACTTAAATAGCCTGTGTAAAGCACTTCAACTTGTATAACATGAGATTTTGGCCTTATCAAAAACAAAAAACCTGAACACCCACATAGAAACGAAAAAAAAAAACTGAGCACCCACATAGCTACAATAAACGTCATAACTTGTAAGTTGATGAAAACATGCGATGCCTCAGACGCAGCCTTTATAACGTTGCATAAAACAAGTATGTCCGAAATTTGCTGGTCAAAAACCTTGTAACTCCATTTGCGCTTGATTTTGGTAAAATGTTAGTTATATAATGACACGTGCAAGTGTCTAACCACATATAAAGCCACAATAGCAACTATAACAACGCGTTAATTACATAGGTTTCCGACGCACAGCGACGATACGTTTGTACAAAAACATTTTAATACACAAAATATGCTTGATTCAGTGAACTGTTGAATCCGTATTTCAGACAGAAACCATATTTTTATGAGTCACAATCACATTTTTTTGTCACATGGCTGCATATTAATTGTGATGTGATGTATCAGGTTCTTGTGCCCACGACGATGTCTGTGGTTAGTAAAATGGCTGCTCCCAGGAAGGAAAGTGCAGCTGCTAGGGCAAAAGATGACGATGACAACAGCGGCCCCACAACCACGGTGTTTGTGGGGAACATCTCTGAGAAAGCCTCTGACATGCTCATCAGACAGCTGCTGGCCGTGAGTATGACCACATCAGCTCCAGGGACTCCAGTCTGAACGGGTTAGTTCACCCAAAAATGAAAATTGTCATCATTTACTCACCCTCTTGTGTTCCGAAGATGAATGAAAGTCTCACAGGTTTGGAACGACAAGTGAAGATCTTTTTGATGAAATCTGAGAGCTTTCTGTCCCTCCGTTGACAGACTACCAATTTGATGCTTCAAAAAGTTCAGTAAAAAGATTGTAAAATGTGTTAATTTGAATTGAACAGTTTAGTCCATATTTTCTGAAGAGACAGCATTGCTTTATTTAAGAACAATTTGAATTTAGGTTTTTATTCACATATAAACATTGGTCACGGCACATAAACGGAAGCTCAACTGAACCTGCTTGACGCGTGAGAACAAACCTCTTCCGGAAGCTCAAGCGTACTGTGTAACAAGAGAATGAACCTCGTTGGTTCTTGTATGTCAAGCAAACATGCGTGACCACAACTGATGTGTGAGTTGATGAATGTTTATCTGAATAAAAGCCCGACTTCAAACTATTCACCATATAAAGCGATCGTGTCTCTTCAGTAAATTTGGAATAAACCGCTCAATTCATATGGTTTAGTTTTACGATCTCTTTATAAACTTTTTGAAGCGTCAAAGTGGTAGTCACGTGCTGTCAACGGAGGGACAGAAATCTCTGAGATTTCATCAAAAATATCTTCACTTGTGTTTCAAAGATGAACGAAAGTGTTACAGATTTGGAATGACATGAGGGTGAGTAAATGATGACAATTTTCATTTTTAGGTGAACTAACCCTCTCTAAAGAAAAACAATACATTGCATTCAGCAATGTGGAGGACTTTGCACCAGAGATGAGAAAGATTCACTTGATAATGGTTTTAATCTAAAGTGAAATAATTCTAAGTGTTAGTTTGATTAATATTGACAATAACCAATGGTTTCAGAAATGTGGTTTGGTGTTGAGCTGGAAACGAGTTCAAGGCGCATCAGGGAAACTCCAAGGTAAATATGTTTTTAACACCTGATCTCAATTCATTTTAAGCTCAGTTTGTTGACTGTGTGTGTGTTGTGAATAGGCCAGACTGGCTACTCAGACATTTTTTTTGTTCTCTTGCTTTCAGCGTTTGGTTTCTGTGAGTACAAAGAGCCAGAATCTACTCTACGAGCTCTACGGCTGCTGCATGAGCTGCAGATCGGAGAAAAGAAACTTCTGGTCAAAGTCGACGCCAAAACTAAAGCACAGCTGGATGAGTGGAAAGCAAAGAAGAAGACCGCCAGCGAAAATGGAGTTAGTATGATACCAGTTCGATATCAAGCTGATACTAAAGTAAAAAGTACTGTGTGTTTAATTACTTAAACAGTTTGCTGATTGAGAAAAGTATTTGGGTTTTCAGTTGCATATTAGATTTTGCAACTATATCTACAATTGTGAAATTTCACTGGTATTTTGTGACGATATCAGATGCGTTCTGGCACAAAAAGATACTTAGTTATGATCTTTTGTGTGTCTGGCAGAATGGCAAGGCGGAGGATGCTGGTGAAGAGGAAGAGGAGGTTCTGGATGAAGAAACTAAGAAGCGGGACCAAATTGTCAAAGGTGCCATTGACGGCCTGATCCGGGAGTACTCAAGCGAGCTCAATGCTCCATCACAGGACGATGAGTCGAGTCGCCGCAAAAAGAGGAGAGACAAGAAGGGCGAGGTTGGCTTTAGTTCATCTGGGCGGTTCCTTCTCTGTAATGTTTTTGGAAGATGCTTGACTTTTGTGTATGTATATATATATATATATATATATATATATATATATATATATATATATATATATATATATATATATATATATATATATATATATACATACTTTTAAAATGTATAAGGTTCATTCCTTGTCAACTCAACCAGAGGTACCTGGCTAAACATTGATTTTGATTTTTTAATTTTTTTTCCAGTGAAAAATGCATAAACGAAGAAAGCCAAAATATTAAATGTCACAGATAGGGCTGGGTATCAATTCAGATGTCCCAATTTGATTTGATTATAATTCACAATGTCTCGATTCGATTAGAATAAATTTAATAAAATATTTTTTTTTTGACCCATGTGTCCTTATATTGTAATAAATAAGGTTACAATATAAATAATGACCCATTTTATAAATTTTAAAATATAATTTATTCCAGTGATCAAAGCTGGATTTTCAGCATCATTACTCCAGTCTTCAGAGTCACATGATCCTTCAGAAATCATTCTGATATGATGATTTGATGCTCAAGAAACATTTCTGATTATTATCAGTGTTGAAAACAGATTTTGTTAATATTTTTGTGAAAACCGTGATTAAAAAAAGAAGAAACGTAACTAACACTTCAGCGAGGATGCATTAAATTTATTGTGATTGCAAAGACTACGTAATGGTTTTCATTCGAATTTCTTTTAAATGCTGTTTGTTGAAAATTATATTAATCAAAGACTTGTGGAAAAAAAAAAAAAGGATTCCAAAAAATAAGTAAGCATCAAATTATTTTCAACATTGGTGATAAGACATTAATCATTTAGCATCAATAATAATTTGGCAGCAAATCCAAATATTAGAAATGATACTTCAGAAATCAGTGACACTGAAGACTGGAGTAATGATGCTGAAAATTCAGCTTTGACCACAGGAATAAACAACATTCTAAAGTATATTACAATGGAAAACTGTTTAAATAGCAATATTTCACTTTTGATTAAATGTCAGAGACTTCTTTCAAAAAAAAAAATCTCTTTGCAGTGATCGCATAATGTCAGTAATGTAATTAAATAGGGTCACAAGTTAACCATGTTCTCCATTTCCTGTCTTTGGCTGTTTAGGATGACATCAATGCAATGGAAATGGAAGATGACAAAAGAGATTTGATTTCCAGGGAGATCAACAAATTCCGAGATACCCATAAGGTAAAATACATGCTAATTTACTCCATATCACAGGTAGAGCACAACAGCCTCTTACACCTAGTTTAGTTTGAAAACATACCAGCATGAATAAGATTACAGCAAGACTTTGATTACATTTAAGATTTAATTTAATATATAGAGCAGAAATTAGGCCTCATTTGAGTCCAGAGCATTTTTAGCACTGTAAACTGTAGCGTGGCCTCCATGTTAAGGGTGGGAAATGTAGTCACACATACAATGCATGGACGTTCTGTGCACTTCCCTAAAAGCTAATCTATTCATTAAACCCCACCATTATGATAGAGATCATATGGTGACTAAACCAAGATGAATCTCACAGCTTTGGAAAAAGTTGCAAGGATAGGATGTAAGTATGAGCTTTCCATTTTTCTCTACTTGTACCGGGCGCCCCCTTCAGGAGGACTCGCACAGGGGCAACTGCACCGACTCGTTCTGTCGTTCAGCTTCTGCTCATTCGGGGTGGTTTTATATCGAAAGCGGTGCCAAAAGTGTGCGTGGGATCAACTCTACGGTGTTTAAAAATGCGATAAGCTTGTAAACTACATATTTTGTGGTCCTCCAAGACATGGGCGGCCAGTGAACCTGTGTGGGTCTGCTAGTAAAAGTGATGTTGGTGCTATAATAAATACTGCTGACTTGAATAACAGTGATTTGGCCCATTCGGCTCTTGTGAAAGTAGGGGGCGCCCCTCCACAGCACACGGACTTTCTGAAGATTTTACAGGTATGAATTCGCTTTGTGATTGAGTCTGCCAGCACCTCTCTTCATTCTTGCTTGCACTCTTTTCTTTTCCTGTTAAGTGTTTGTGTGTCTCACTGAATGTCTACTTTTTTTTAGTGTTCACATTTTGTATGGCTAAAGTCACAGAATTACTACAAAACCGAGTGTAGAAATTAATAGCTAACATCTAATTCATGAAGTTACCTGAACACATTCGACACATCATCCATCTTGCGCCAGTTGTAAGACATGAATGATTCCTCAAATCATGCAGTTTGAGTTTGTTTCATTTGCTGAATTTTCAGCATCGTTACTTCAGAGTCAGGAGAAACACTTCCAGTTTTTAATTTTTTTGTTTCGTTAATCTATATTTTATTTCAGCTTTATTCAAAGTAATTGAACCAGTTTGTAACCAACCACATCACCCTAGCAAGTGAGTAGCAACATACTACAAACCGCTCAGAAGACGCCGCGATACTTTTAAATGTGCAAGTAGTTCATGTAATATTAGTTTTTACCAGTTATAAATGAGTACGTGAGATAAACTGATATTTCACTGATCTAAGGATCTCTTGTTTCCCTGTTAAACACAACCCAAATTCAACCTCACTTTGAATCGAAGTCAATGTAGAAGCAAGCTTTTAATACGTTTATGTAATTGTTTTTGGCTTAATGCCTGTGTCCGGAGTTTATCTTATTTTCCTGTCTTGTCTTCACCTCCTGTCTACATGTTCATTCGCTGCTGCTGTTCAGAGTTGCATAACACCCACGGTTATGAAATAGTTCAGCGTGTTTCCTAGTAAAATTAGCCTCTTTTAATTATATTTATAATGAATCCAGGGGACTTTAGTGTTCTGGGAAGTAGAAGCTGCTGATAGTTGTCACTCCAGACGGATATTTTGGCAAACCGGGCTGTTAAAATGAGGCTAAAGCCGTGGGTGTCGTGCTGGACTTCAGTGCGTTTCATAATCACTCAGTCAGATCCTCCGAGGCCGTGTCGTCTGCAGTGGGGTAAGCAGTCTCTACACCTTCGTTTGTTGCCTTTTCTATCCAAAACACAGAGAAACTGCAAAGAAAAAGAAACAAATCTAACAAATACAGTATGCAATGCTCCTGTCACAACGTTTTCAAAGTGTATGGAAGTTGTTTGTCAGATTGTTGCAAGCAAAGAGAATAGTTTGTATTTTTTATTTTTTCCTTGTGAATCCTTTGACCTGCTTTTCCTCCCAGGCCTAACAATAAAGGCTTGTAGGGGCACGGAAGCGCTGTGAGTCGCTAGTCAACACCTGTAAGTGCACAAACAACTAGTTTAACAAGGATTGAAGCCTCCTTCTATTGATCATGTGATGAGACGGATATTACAGCGCCCTCAACTGTTTCTCATCTTATTCAGTTGTTTGTAATGTTGAATTTTCTTTCTCAAAAGTGGTTTCCAGGTTACCTTTTATTAATCGCTGAACAGTGCTTACGCTAGCGCTACCAAAATAAATTAAAATTCAAAATTACACTCTTCCCTTTTCAAGATTCTTGTAGGGTTTCTAAGGTTTTTCTGTTACTTATCAAATAGATTTTTGATCATGTGACTCTTTGTAGATTCATGTTTGTTTTTCAAATCAAATTCTCGTCCTGGTAATATTTATAATTCAACGTATTTGTTTAAAAAAAAAATGCTAATTTTAATAATTTTCTTAGACATTTGGTCTCTTTATATGAGTGAATATGTGAATGACGGCGACTGTAAACCACTTACTCATAAAGTGATAGTGTTATGTAGTTTTGTGCATGAGCAGTCGCTAATCTGAAAACGTACCTCCACGTTTTCCCACAGAAATTGGAAGAAGAAAAGGGGAAGAGAGAGAAGGAGAGGCAAGAGTTGGAGCGTGAACGCAAGGAGAGAGACAAAGAGCGCGAGAGGGAACGTGAACGCCGAGACCGCGAGCGGGAGAAAGACCGGGAGAGGGAGCAGCGCGAGAGAGAGCGGGAACGTGAGAGGGAGAGGGAAAGAGACCGAGACCGCGAGCGCACGAAAGAGCGTGAGCGCGAGAGGGAGAGGGACTGGGAGAGAGACAGAAGTCGTGACCGCAGCGAGGACCGCAGTCGATCCAGGTACATGTAATCAAGTGTTTGTGTCTTGTTTTCAGACTGTATTTGTAGCCCTTCACAGTTTCCACCAATTTTCCCATCAGTCATCATCACTAGTGCTGAATGATATATGAATTACCATTTTAACAATTTGTATTTTTATATTTAGGAATATTTGTGTTGCATTTCATTTTATTCATAACATTTTGCCATTTATTTTATCAATATTTATATTTATGAATATTTGATATTTATTCATGAATATATTAGTGCTGTCAATCGATTAAAAAAAATTACCGAATTAATCACGTTGGAGTTTAATATTTTTATATTGTACTAATTTCACAGTTACTCTCCAAATTAAAGTAGAAACAACTTATGTTTTAAATATGTTTAATGTTTTTTTTTTTTATGAATGAAGGCTAGAATCACTGATACCAATACTAGTACTGATGTCTCTATGAAATAGATTTTTTTTTTTTAAAAAAACATTAATTATAGACATTCAACATTACAGTATAACTAAAATCTATCAGTTTCAACTTAAAACAATCTTCACATAAATCCATTATAATAAATGTTATATTTACCTGAGGCCTGTCTAAACGGGTTATCAAACACTTTACAGTCTTCACTCCATACATTGTAAATGAAATATACATTAATCTTTATTAAAGCTACAATTTTCTTGGTTTCCTTTTTCCTTTGATCAACATTAATGACAGACATCACAGAAACTGGTTTATTAGGCCACTGTCGTTTTAAGAGCTGCCGCTGCAGAACATGACATGAATCTGACATGCATTTCATTTTCTCACAACTCCTTGTTAATTGAAGACATTATTTAACAAGTTCAAGACTGCTTTTATGAGGATACTCCACAAAACATAATTCTGTGCATTATTGTTTGTTCAAGTGCGAAAGAACTTGATACGGGCGCGCATCTTTCTGTGCACAGGGGTCGTGTGTGCGTCACATGACACAACATTTATTTTATTTTTGAATATTGCTTTATAAACATACAAATTGTTAAAAGGTGTACATATATATATGGTGTAACGGTACATGTATTCGTCCCGAACCGTCACAGTTCGGTGCATAGTCACAACGAATAGAGTCAGTCAGTCTATCCACACTCCGATCCAAAAGGGGTGCATGTGGTAATGCAATGCTGTTTGCTAACCAATACGACAGGAAAAAGAGCAGAAGAACAGACAATCTGTGCATAGATATGTTTACATGTAATCTCTCAACCAGTGTTTCAACCACAGAAAGACATCAGTAACAGCTTGAGAATAATATCTAGCATTTACCTCTGTCAACGTCTTCAGTGTCCATGTTTGTTCACTAGAAAAATGAACTCTAGAGGGAGCAGTTCACTAAATATATGCACTATATTAGCTTATATTCATTATATTTACTTTACCTGTTAGTAATATCTAAATTATTTAATGTTTAAATAAATTTGTCATGAAAACAAGTTACGACAGTAACTGTGTAATTGATCGTATTTCAGAAATGAATGAGTAGAAAAATAATAATTAGTCTAATTATATATAATTATAATGGTATAATTAGATTTAGAAGTTAATGCAAAACATGCCTTATGTGCAATTTACTTTTTAAAAACTTTTTTTTTTATTTGATTGTTGATAAATTATAGCTAAAAATAAATGTCAACTGAATGTTAACAGTTTGGGCTCTGTTGTTAATTGTAATGTAATTACAGTAATGTGTAAGAAAGGGCTCCCTGTATATAGTTTACAGTACTGGCTGAGATATATATATTTTTATCCTTAAGAAAATATTAATTGATTATAATTGAATTTATTTAAAAAGAGTTTTGAATTGATTTTATTTCAATAAATCACTGTTTAATAAAAAAGAAGCAATTTTATGTTTAGTTTTCTCCCCCCTGCTGTACCGAATCCATACCAAACCGTGACTACAATACCGAGGTACGTACTGAACCATCATGTCTGTGTACCGTTACACCCCATATATATACATACATACACAGACATATTTATCGACTTTTATCAATGTATACATTTTAAATGAACCAGTGCTCATATATATATATATATATATATATATATATATATATATGTGTGTGTGTGTGTATATATAATATATATGTGTGTGTGTGTGTGTGTGTGTATATGTATATATATATATATATATATATATGTATGTATGTATATATATATGCACTCGTAAATATAAAATGTAAAGTAGAGATCATTTTTAAAATAAAATGATGATAAATACCTTCTAACAATTTTTATACATGTATAAAATATATATATACACACACACACACAATAATTGTTTAAAGGTATTTATGATCATTTTATTAAAAAAAAAAAACCTACATTATCTTTTTTGTATAATATTATTTTTTAGAGCTACAAAATATATATGCCAAAATGTTCAGATGTAGTGGGTCAAAAACTAAATTTCTGGGTCTACAATATTTCTCACATCACATGCGATTGGGTGTTGTCTGTTTTCAGAGAACAGAGTCGCGACAGAGACCGAGATAAGGAGAAGAAGCGCGATCGTGAGGAAGATGAGGAAGAGGCGTACGAACGACGCAAACTGGAGAGGAAGCTGCGAGAGAAAGAGGCGGCGTATCAGGAGGTGAGTGATCTCTCTTTCTCTGTGTTCAGTCCGTCTGATCACATTATTGGATGATTAGCTGTTTTGATGGGATTATTTATTTTCTTTAATTACTCTCTCAACAGCGTCTGAAGAACTGGGAGCTCAGGGAGAGGAAGAAAGCCAGGGACTACAGCAAGGAGATGGAGAGGGACGAGGAACGTCGGCGTGAAATGGTTAGACAATGTTTTCTCAGTGTATTTAAATCAGCAATTCAACCTATTCTATTTGGCGTAAAATAAATTTGTTTTGCATACGTCCTCTCAGGCTAAAGAAGGGAAACGGCTGAAGGAGTTTCTGGAAGACTATGACGATGACCGAGACGACCCAAAATACTACAAGTGAGTTCTGTGTGCCACTGTGTGCGTGATTTGCTTTTTTCCATAACATCTAGAGGCAGGTTGATCTGAAATTGCATGTAACCTTGAGAACAGTCTTTGCTGAGGGACACAAAACATTGAATATCATACAAAGATTTAATGCCATGAATATTATGTACTTTTACAGATCCGCTATTTAGTTCTTCTGCAGAAGCGCTCATTGTGGCAGCCTGGAAATATGCAAACACATGCTTTTTTTATAATCTGATTCTCAGAAATATCAGATTTATCTGCCGATTTCAACCATCTCTTGACATTTTTGAGTACAGTATGCCAGAGACCATCTGAAAAATTAGATTTTGATTTGACCCGAACGGTTTCTGTTGCTCTGCTTTGCCTGCAGGGGCAGCGCTCTTCAGAAGCGACTGCGGGACAGAGAGAAGGAAATTGAGCTGGATGAGCGTGACAGGAAACGGGAGAAGGAAGAGCTGGAAGAGATCAGACAGAGGCTGCTAGCAGAAGGACATCCTGATCCAGACGCTGAGCTGCGCAGGGTGAGTCCTCGATTGGACTCTTCCAGAGTCACACTTACTTTTGTTTTGTCAATATATTTCAGATATATTTCTATTTATTTATTTAAATACATTTTAGTCAAATGAAGTATTATAAATTAAAAAATAAATATTCAAATATACAATTTAAATTAGTTATTTAATTTATGAAAGATGAATTTGAAAAATATAAATTAAATACTATATTTGAATATAAGTATTTTTACGTTTATTTTCATAATTTAATTACATTGATATAACCAATTTAATAAAATAATGAAATAATTTAAATGCTATATTTGAATATATTTATTTTTTTAAATTATTTAATGTAATTTTATTTATTTTTATTTTATGAAAAAAATAAATAGATACATTTTTTAAAATATAATATTTAAAGTATTTTATAATTTTATATTTATATATATTTTTTAAATATTTTATTCATGAGTCAGTAATTTTGTTTCGTGGCTTAAAGGCTTCTTATTAATTCTGGAACCAAAGTGGTCACAGTTGTGCTCGTTTCTGTTTCATATCTTACTGATTTTATTTTTTTCTTTTGTGTGTGTTGATCAGATGGAGGAAGAGGCAGAACGTTTACGTCAGCCACCTGTGAAGCCTGAGCCTGAGGAGGAGCGTGAACACAAACCCTCTCGAGAAGAGCGAGACCGAGGCAGGGATCGAGATCGGCGTAAGGTACCCGTAGAAACTCACCCTCACATCCCCTCTGATGATGATGTTGAGGAAGGAGAAGATCTAGAGGATGAAGAGGAGTCTAAACCCTGCCTCAAACCCACCATGCGGCCCATCATGGCCGCCCCCTCAGTGTCTTCAGCCAGCGGTAACGCCACTCCCAACACGCCCAGAGAAGAGTCGCCCTGCGGCATAATCATCCCTCACGAGAACTCTCCACCGGAGGTCCAGCTCCAGGACGAGAACCGCCCGAAGATTGGCCTTAGTCTCAAACTAGGTGAGTTTAAGTTCAGAACGGTTTCAGGATCTTATGGCCAATAACAAATAAAACTAGCTCAGTTCTCAGTATGTCCTGCACTGACAATATGAGATGAAAACAAAACCAAATTAAGCAGAGTAATTGTATTCTTTATACGGCTTCATAACTGAATTGACTTTGTTGACGCAACAAAATTAATCAATTATGAAACTGTTATTTAAAAGATAAAAATTACATTAATAATATTTTTATTAAAAACAACAAAATTAAATAATAAAACCCATTTAAATACTATTTGAATACATTCATTTTTAAATGATTTTAATAAAATATATTGATTTAAATATATTCAAATGTAGCATTTAAATGATTTTTCATTGTTTTTGTATATATTTTTGTTTGATGACAAATAAATTGATTAAATGTATAATATTCGATTGAGTCATTTTATTTAATTGTTTTTTATACATATTATAATAACTAAGTCAGTAAACATTATACTGCTTTATATCTGATTTGACTTTTCATAATTAATAAATTCAATTGATAAATTGAATAAATAAAGTTATTGAACTAAATTTCACAATTAATTTTGCTGCATCAACACTGTTATTTAACAGATAATAGCATTAATAGTTTTATTAAAAACAACAAAATTAATCCAATAAATCCATTTAAATACTATTTTAATACATTTATTTTTTCAGGAAAAATATTGAGAAATATATGGTATTTTCTTTATATACTGTCAAATATAGTATTTGATTAAATTATTTTATTTCATTATTTTACTCCTTTATATGTTTTATTCATGTGCTGCATTTCATAATCGAAGAACTTTTCAAAATTACTACTGTTGTTTTTTTGTTTATTACTGTAAAGCTGCTTTAAAGCAATCCGCTTTGTAGAAAGCGAATACGTCAATAAATGTTTTTATCTCATCGTAAGGTTCGTCCGGTAGCCCGGGACAGCCCAGCGTAGCCAAACGGAAGAAGCTTCCGGTGGAAAGCGTCTTCAACCGCTTTGACGACGACGAGGTGGACGAGGCGCCTCGGAAAAGGAAGCTGGTGCCTTTAGACTATGAAGATGAGGAGAAGGTAGCCGACTTGGGTGTTGCAGGCGGTGGCAAAGGAGTCAATACGGAAGAGAAGCGCAAACACATTAAAAGTCTGATTGAGAAGATTCCCACTGCCAAGCCAGAGCTCTTCAACTACCCCCTCGACTGGTCCGTCGTCGACACTGTAAGAGCGATGCGTGTCGTTTTATGGAGGTGTTGCTGCTTATATGTCGAGCCGTTTTTAATGTTGTATAACTTGTGTTTTTGTATATTCCCACCGTTCATAGACACTCATGGAGAAGCGTATTCGACCATGGATCAATAAGAAGATTGTAGAGTACATTGGTGAAGAAGAAGCCACATTAGTTGACTTCGTTTGCTCCAAGGTAAGACCGTTTTCTTCATTCGAGTCTGAGCACCGAAGGTGAACCGTGGCTACGTTTTTATTTTCTTTCAGAATGATTGTGCATACATTCACATCAAGTGAAATTGATAACGTCATCTTAACAAAATGGCTAAATTCTGCACTGAAATAAAATTGCTGTAACTATTTGTTCACTCAGAAATTGTTAGTAAATAGACATATTTGCAAAGACACGCCAAGTAAAGCAATGAACTTGCCATGAAACTTCAAACTGGAAAGATTGAAATAGTATTTTCTTGTAAAATGTAAACAAGAAGATAATTGGAGCACAACTTTTTACAGTAGGCATTTCTAAGGCTGCGTTCACACTTCGGTTCATTTGGTTCGGACCAAAAAACAAAACATATAGTCCTGGTCCGCTTAGCGTTCACACTCGCATTTTTAACTGCGAACCTAAAGTTACCAAACCAAAGGCATTGGGATACGGTCACGACCTGATTGGTCGGCTCATAAAATGTTCAAAACAGCAGCAGGATTTCCTCCGTTGTACACAGAAACAGAAACTTCACCTCCTCATTGCTCCACGTTTGCCCTCGACTCATTTTGGATACACCGATCTTCCCGCGTCGTCAAATCAGCTGACTCGTAGCGTCGCATCTTGTGACATCACGTCCTGTTTTTGGTTCGTTTACATGTCTTTGGTCCGTGTCGCGTTCATATATCAATCGAACCGCACCTGAGTTCGTTTGGAAGCGGACCGAGACCCATCTTTTTAGAGGTCTCGGTCCGCTTGTTTGGTCCGCACCAGGGTTCGGATGGCAGCGTTCACACATGTTCAAACGAACCGCACTAACTGAGCAATCGCACCAGGGTTCGTTTTAATTGAACTGAACATGACAAGTGTGAACACACCCTAAGATTCCTTGACAGATTTTTGCCTCCATTTGTGATTTAAGCTCAGTCAGTGAGATTTCATCGTTTTGATTCCCGTCGTTGCGTTTTATGATTCAAAATTGCAAACTTTGGTTGCTTTATTTGAGAGATTTTGATTATAGACCGGGTAAAACAATGCATGTGGTGTCTGTGATGTCACCCATAGATTGCATTTATGAAGCCCAAAGTGTTATTTTGCATGTTTGTAAGCAATGCTTGTTTCTCTTTCTTCGCTTGTTTTTGAATCTGGAACATGTTTAATAGCGTGTTACTGTATAACCGCACTGAAAACATGGATTGCCGGAAAGATTTAAACCGCCATTCTTGCTAATTTTCCTTTAAGACTTCATAGTTCTCTGTGAAAGAATTGATATGATTGGCTGTACCCTTCGCATATGAAATGAGTAGTAAGTGTTAAGTAAATGTGTTGATTGTGACACGTTCTGAACTAGTTGATTTTAGATCTCAGTAACTGCTCCGTAGCAAAATAATTTAGTCATGTATCAGACGCTTTTATCCAAAGCGACTCACAGATGACTTACTGCCGTTTCTTTTCAGGTGATGGCCCACAGTACACCACAAGGGATCCTAGATGACGTTGCGATGGTAAGTTTGGTCTTTCGCACCACTTTGAAGACTCTAACTCCAATTGTGTCGTTATAACGGATGGCATTTTGTAACCGTTTTCCCTCGTCACCCCAGGTGCTGGACGAAGAGGCCGAGGTCTTCATAGTTAAAATGTGGAGGCTATTGATTTATGAGACTGAAGCCAAGAAGATCGGACTTGGGAAATGAACGAGCATTGAAGGCAGATGAACTTTGCTTTTTACTTCCCGTTTGGGCTGGACAGCTCATCTAGGTTTAAAAACAACTTGGGAAACTCGACCATTTCCAAACTTTGGAGTTAATAAATATTGAGCCGTTTCATTTCTCACGTCCCAGATGCCTCCACGAGACTGCGGCCGCCGCGAGCACAGACTCTAAACGTCTGTTTTTAGCTACCGAGAGGAAGAGGTTTGATTTCTCAGGGCCTTCCTGTTGAATCCATCTTCAGTGTAGCGTCATCTTGCCCGGTTTGCGGTTCTTTCTGTGAGTACCCCATTGTAAATTCTTACTGTTTTGATTGCCAATCACGTCTGGGTTGTGATTTTACCATTTCTGTTCTTTTGGTCGCCCTCACCAACCGTACCAAAGAGTTTTCCCCAGTTGTTTCGCTAAAACAAAACCAGTCGATCGGACCCCAACACTGTTCAGAAGGTCTCTTGCTAAACTGAATTAAATGAAAACGATTGTCTTTGTTTTTGTACTTATCAGTGGATGTGTTTTGAATAAAAGTGATTTTTTTTTTTTAGTAAAATCATTTTGTGTGTGAATTTTACTGTGTTCTGTCCTGGTTTCAGTTAATTCCTACATATTCAGCAACCGTAAAATTAAAACTTTAATATTAACTTGTTAAAAATTGACTTTTCATGTGTTATTTTAAGGGGTGTAAAATACTTGATTAGTATACTTAATAGTTTGGGGGATTTGTACTATGTACGAGTAACAAATTCCCAACAAGTTACAAATAACTTTTTATTTTGACTTGAAAAGCACTGTAAAAGTTTGCAGCATTTTTAAGTAGTTCAGGTCATAAATATCAACGTTTTTAGGGTTATTTAGAATTGACAATGAATTTAACATTATGAAACGTTCTTACCAATGAGTGGATAAGCGGTTTTATAATTATATAAGTAAGTCTCTCAAGCAATGCCGATTAATTTAATTAAATGCTATTAATCATATTTGCTGAGAAAAACAAGCGTAGACATTTTAGTCCCATTAAACAAAGGTTAACAACTGATTTGTATACAATTGACTCTTCACAAACAGTTTGATTGACAGGCGATCTGACCAATCATAACCCTGAATCTGCCATTTTGTCCGTCAAAGCGGTCAGGGGAGTTAGTAGATTAACGTTGGTGAACTTGAATCACGTCTTGAAACAACATTCCTTCTGATGTTCATTCATGTTTATTTGATGCTATAAATGAACTAGTATGAAGAGATGATCGGTTCACGAGGAGCTACAGCGATCTGTCACCACACATTAAACACACACTAGACGCTATTTATTGATTCAACTTCTTTAAAAACTTAGTATATTTTAAATATGAATCTGTTTTATATGTCTGTCGACGTGAGAACATGATGTGTGGCGTGAGAGCGGACATAGCAACAGTAACTAAAGGGGGCGGGTCTTTGCGAAGGGTCAACTAAAATCTATTTAGTTGACAAAAACTAAACCAATCATTTCTCAAAAATGTCCATCCTCCTGAACAAAACATCCGCCTATTAAAGGTTTGAACATGCAATACAGACAGATTTAACTGCTGTGACAATTTAAATACAGAACATCACATAAAGAAACATTGTTTTCCTTTTAATTGATGCATTCTTTATAACAACTTGCATACAGTCATTCTTTCCAGCAGACATGTTTAAAAAATAAAAGCTTAATCCTTATTAAAGTTATTCAGTCATTGAGCGATTTTCCTTTGTTATTAGATGTCACTTTTAAGGCCGAAAAGAAAGACTTTCAGCTCTCCATGTCTACTCCTCTTTCCGTTTACATTTTTGAGTTTTTTATGAGATATGCAGCAAGCGTATGCGAACGTGAACACACGTTTGGATCTCTTCCCAAATCGTCCCTCCCTAACATTGTTTTAATTCATTGATGAAAATGTCATTAGATTTTTGTCATCCAAAACTGCTTTTTATTGCGTCATCGTCTCGTTTTCATCAGTTTGTCGTGAGAAGAGTGTCAGACGTGCACCGAATGTGTGACCGTTGAGAAAACAGATGGAAAAGAATACGAAACTTCCAACAACTTTCCAGAATTTTACTGAGATTGAAGTAGAGCGAGAAACATTTCAATTCACAGAAAATTACGACTGCAAACTCAAAAGCTTTCACGCTGCATCAGCTGAAATAAACGGTTTGAAAGGCCACCGATAAAAACCGAAATCAGGTTTTCACTGCTTTACAATGTTTTCACTCGTGTAAATGTTGCTGCAATGTCACTGTATGGCCGCTACCATGCAAAAACAGTATTTGAAGCCACTGAGGGAGTTGTTGGTTTTCACGCAGGTTTTTAGTCCTCCGTTTTGGCTTCCATTTCCTCTGCGTCGTCGTCGCCGTCCACCTCCGCGTTCTCTCGCTCCAAGCGCTCCAGCTGCCGCTGCAGTTCTGTTTCATCGGTGTCTGTGACCACTTTGGGCTGAGCAGAAACGTTCATGCATGAGATTGCATTCAGAGCAAACACATTTATAAGTATTTTTGTTTCCTTTTAAACATCACAGACCACACATCACCATTAGCGATGAACGAATCGATCTAAAAAGCCGGTAACCAGTTGAGCTGGTACTTTTTAATCACGGGTTGACGACCCAAGACGCACATCCAGAGAGGACAGTTAGCTTTTTCATCCATGCCCCACTCAAACAGAATCGAATAAGCAGGTTCTTCGACAGTCAGAGCTGGCGAAATCGATTCTTTGGTTCAACACCCATCTGGACATGCTTATTGGCTCATTTTGTGCGACGCAAGAAGCATGTATGCAATGTGTGTCTTCAACCCAGAACTAGTGAACCAAATCTGTGATTCTGCTCGACCGCTTAACCCTTGTGCACTGTTCAAATTCACGACCCTTTCGTTATGTTCGTGGCTGATGTTCGTGAAAATGATTTTTGGTGACAAATCTTATTTTGACACATATTTTGGGAAAATGCTTTGAAAATTTTAAAAAACTCAACAGTACTCTGTGGGCAAATTCACGACCCTTTCGTTATGTTCCGATTTTAACTGCATTAAAAATGTATCAGATAAATATTTTTTTCAATTTTTTTTGCTTAAATCTATTAATCAACCTCAGTCCTGATCAAAACTACTAAATTAAAAAAAAAAAATTCAGGATTTTAACTCTTTAAAACGTTAAAATCTGATGCTGCACAAAAACTAACAACGCATCAAAGCCAATGTTGTTTCTAATCTTTGACACGTTTTTTTCCCAAATCAGTGACATCATTTATGAATTTGGCAATTAAAGAGTTAAAATCCTGATTTTTTTTTTTTTTAAATTTAGTAGTTTTGATCAGGACTGAGGTTGATTAATAGATTTAAGCAAAAAAATTTGAAGAAAATATTTATCTGATACATTTTTAAAGCAGTTAAAAGTAGTGGCTGTTTTCAGCCACGAACATTACGAAAGGGTAATGAATTTGCCCACAGAGTACTGTTAGACCACTAGAGGGCACTTCACCTTGGACTCACACACTTTCACTGCAGTCACTCTTTACTTCATTTCCCATAAGCCCCGTACCCAGTCATTGATTACCGCACCTGCTGCACCTCATCACCCACACTATTTAAGCTCCACACACACTCAGATACTTTGCGAAGTCTTGATTTGGTAATTCTGTCATTTCTGGGCGAATAAATAAAATAAGTCATTTTGTGTGTGTTTTTTCCCCAATCATTTATGACATCATTTATGAATTTGGCAACTAAAGAGTTAAAATCGTGAATTTCTTTTTTAAACATTTAGTAGTTTTGATCAGGACTGAGGTTCATTAATAGATTCATGTAAAAAAAAGTTGAAAGAAAATATTTCTCTGATACATTTTTAAAGCAGTTAAAAGTAGTGGCTGTTTTCAGAACATAACGAAAGGGTCGTGAATTTGCCCACAGAGTACTGTTGAGTTTTTGAACATTTTCAAAGCATTTTCCCAAAATATGTGTCAAAATAAGATTTGTCACCAAAAATCATTCCATTTGCTGAAACACGGAGAAAGTTACGGCCAAATTAAGACTCAAAAATTCCCCATAGTGGATGAAAACATCCCCGACAGCACAGAAGGGTTAAAAGATCCATTCGTTCAAAGAATCAAATATCATCTAAACTTTTTGGTGTAAAATCTCGTGTTTGTTATTTAAAGATCAAGTGTATTCTGTGCTAGTTAGTTCATTTATGATGAAACTCTGACAGTTTCTCACCTCCATCTGGACATTGAAAACTCCTCGTTTCTCCTCGATCCGCTCCTTTATGGCGGTCATGGCCTGGTTGAGCACCGACAGACCCTCCGTGCGCTCCAGGGTCGTGGTGGTCATGACGTACCGCGGCGGTGCAATCAGATTTATCTGAAGAAAAAAAAATGACAGAATTATAGAATCTGCAGATCATGAAACTGGTACTAAGACGGTAGAATTTAAAGGAGGAACGGCACACCTTGATAGGCATGGCCTCTGTGGAGCAGTTGAGTCCCGCCCTCAGAGCGTCTTTGACGGCATCAATGCCTTCATATCCGTAACATGCCACCTCGATGTCTGCAGATGAGTTAAAAACATGCTATAACATGACTTTTTTCTTTCTATTTCTTATTTGAAATATCTTGAAATATGTCAGTGCAGTTGCTTTTTCTCAAGATGCACACCAGTAATGTATTTTTTCTAGGTTATGTTTATAAAAGCTACTTAAATGTCCTAATTGAACTAAGGCTTAGTCTGTGAAACTGGGCCTTTGAGTGCTAAGAAAAGAATATAACTATACATTTTTTTGTTCAAAATGACCAAAGTTTGAATGAGTTTGACTATGAGAGTGATGAAAGGCTGCGTGTGTGGAATGCCCTTATATGGAGATGGTTTGGCCATTTTATGCAAATGACTAACCTTGTGCATTAACATCAGAACAAATTCATGCGCGTACGCTCTGATGTACGTACAAATACGAAATAATCCACGCAATTATTAGTGAATGAAACGCAATGTTCTTCTGGAAAAATGCATGCAGTTTTGTTTTTTAACCATTAGAGGGCCAAAGATTACATTGTGTCCCTTTAACCCTTATGTGCTGTTGGGGATGTTTTCATCCACTGTGGGGAATTTTTGAGTCTTAATTTGGCCGTAACTTTCTCCGTGTTTCAGCAAATGGAATGAATTTTGGTGACAAATCTTATTTTGACACATATTTTGGGAAAATGCTTTGAAAATGTTCAAAAACTCAACAGTACTCTGTGGGCAAATTCACGACCCTTTCGTTATGATTTTAACTGCTTTAAAAATGTATCAGATAAATATTTTTTTCAATTTTTTTTGCTTAAATCTATTAATCAACCTCAGTCCTGATCAAAACTACTAAATTTAAAAAAAAAAAAAATCAGGATTTTAACTCTTTAATTGCCAAATTCATAAATGATGTCACTGATTTGGGAAAAAACGTGTCAAAGATTAGAAACAACATTGGCTTTGATGCGTCGTTAGTTTTTGTGCAGCATCAGATTTGAACGTTTTAAAGAGTTAAAATCATGAATTTTTTTTTTTTTTAAATTTAGTAGTTTTGATCAGATTTTTATCAAATTTGATCATTTGAAAAAATATTTATCTGATACATTTTCAAAGCAGTTAAAATCGTGGCTGCGAACACAACAAAAGGGTCGTGAATTTGAACAATGCACAAGGGTTAAATAAATAGTTTTAGTAAGTGTCTGCTATGGTGGTGGATTCGTTTAAATAAATAAATATGAAATAAGAAAAAATAAAGTACTAAAATAAATGAGAAATTATTTAATTTTTTTCAACATTAAAAAAAACTTTGCATTTGAACTATCTGGATTGTGACTCTTCAATACATTTTTATAATAACATACCAGCTCTTATTTTGACGGCCTGCGGAGTGAGCCGTCGGTTGATGTTGTCAATGAGCACGTTTCTCTCTTCCTCATTCAGATCCAAACCATCCAGGATGGCGGGATCACTGTAAATAAAAAAAGAAAGCAAGCAAAACATTGTTCATGTTCAAGTCTTGCTCCGTGTTTTTGCCGCGTTCACGCCATGTTATAATTACCGTAATTATGAGATGACAACGTGACGTTCTGCTCGGAGCCGTTCACGTCCTTGGACTCGGACTTATGAGATTCTATGGCAACACTATCAACGCCATTATGAATCAGGTGTCACATGGTACAAGTCGGAGCGCTCCGAAAATTTGTGTTTTACAAGCCATAATTACGGTAATTACGACACGGCATGAACGCACCTGAACTGCTCGAACACTTACGACACGGCTTGTTTGAAGACGTCGTAGGCACCGTATCCAGGTTTCTTGTATTTCTCGTCGAACACCCACGCAGTGCGCTGGAACAAACTCTCCAGCTGCTCGTCCTTAGTGTACTCCAACACTTCAGCGACATGCCGTAGAATACTGTACACCTGCAGCGCAACAACAAAACATCCTCAAACTAGTGCTGCGACGTCACACTGTTTACATTCATCTGGCGTAATGGCGGCTGTGAACGGAGAAAGTTCCATTCTATCACAAAAACCCGGACCACGATTATCAAAAGTATGGGAATACTTTAAACAGAGGCCAAATAAAACGGTCCTTTGTTCCCTTTGCAGAACCGAAATGGCGTACCACCTATGGAATTGGATCTCTGCCAAATTTTTGCATGCGCAAGATCATATTTTGAGCGTGCAAAAGGGCATTTCGTGCGTGAAATGAGTTGAGGAGAAAATCTTCGTCTCGCAAATAAGAAAATATTTCGAGCGAACGAAAATCAGTTTTGCATTTCAAAGAAGTTTATTTGGATGTGCGCGGACGTTCTCTTTCACACGTGCAAGGTTTGAGTCGCTCGCGCTCCTGATTCCCCCCCCGCGCGCTCGCTAAGCGCCGACCGCTCGCCTGCTCAACACAAACCAGCGTTACAATGTGAGAGAATCTCCCTTGACAACCAATCACAAGACTCGCTGCATTACAGACAGCGCAAGAGGAAAAACACATGGTTCAGGAGACGTTTGTTCAATGGCTTGAACACTATCAAAGTTCCTTTAAGACTGTAGAGAAAGTCTTTGACACTCTTCATGTTAAAGTTCAAATGTTTCCCACTGGACGACCACACATAATGACTTATTTTTAATCAAAATCAAATCATATTATTACATAATGGCGTGTCCCAGTGTTTCTACACCTCAATGAACTGCTGAATTAGTTCGAACTTCTTACGTAAAGAATTCTCCAAAAATAATCGTTAGAGTAATCGACTAATCGGGAAAAATAATCTTCAAATTAGTCAACAGAAAAAACAATCGTTAGTTGCAGCTCTACCTCAAACCACAAAAAAAGTCATTTTACCTTCACTTTAAAAAAACAATCACTCACGGTTTTAGATTTGGTGAATTTATCTTCACACTTGATGGCTTCTTCCGGAGACACTCTTCTCTTGGACAAATCTATGTATCCTGTTGAAGAAAAACAATCTGAAATTGGCCAAATGAATTAAAAGACGTGCTGGAATACAGTAATACGATGTGTCCAATAATGAACATGCATGGTATTGTTATCGTGGTCAAAACACAGTGAATAATTCCTTATTATGAATTATTTCGATTTAGGTGGTCAAAACCAAGAGCCACACTGTTAAAAGTTCTGCTCAGGGTTTATATGTGTTAAAGTAACACTGAATCAGTGTTGGAGTTAATGAGATAATCAAGCGATTAATGATTATTGATGAACACCTGCTGTTAACAAGCAAAAGAAAAAAGATGAGTAAAACACAAGACTTCCAGCCGCTGCCTTAGATGAAATAAACTGAATTGCATTATAAACAAGTTTGCTTTTATTTCTGTCATACGTTTACAAACGTTCTTATTGAGAATTAACAGAGGCTTTAAATTATAAATGTTTCGTTTTTCAGTGTTTGCTTTGATTGTTAAATGCTATAACTGTGTATTTATGAGACACGTAATCATCTCAATTATCTCGTCTCCAATACGGATTCAGGGGTCGTTTACACAACACCAAAAATTTTAATTTACACCACAACTGCATTTTGGGGGGCATGAAAATGCAAACTTTTGGAAAAAAAAATACCATTATCGTCTCTGTGTAAACTACAAAAACGGTGATGTCATGTGCATGTTTATTACGCATTCGGTCTATAGGCGCACAGTGTTTCTTAAAGTGACATCGCCAACTACTGGCCTGGCAGCAGAATACAGTGTTTTTAATCGTTTTGCGTGAATAGGGATCGTTTTGACAACATTGTCGTCTGTATGCAAAAAACGCAAAGGAGAAACGTTTCTATTTTTAGTTACTTTTAACACTGACAGTTTTGCCGTGTGGCCCTTGAATGCTTCTGGTCTTTATTGGGCCTTTGAGGGTCTGGTCTTGAACGCCCGACTCGGATGAGAAGCGTAAAGTGGAACAAGACGTGCTGAATGAAAATGCACATTCACTCTCTGACAGTAGATGGCGCTTATGAATAGGGTTGGGTACCAAAACACGGTTCCAATACGGCACCGGTACCTATAGAACCGGTATGTACCGGATCAAATCAGAATGCGAATGTCGGTGCCTCATTTCGGTGCCACTTAAATGCCTGAAGTGATAGAAATATTTGTCCTCTGGTGCTATGACACGGACGTAAGAAGCATCAGATTCATCAACACGCCTGATCGCTAGTTAAATTTAAATACTGCTTTCATAGGTTGTCAGAATGCTCGGAAAAAATATTTCCTGAATGAGAAAACTCACGTGAACGTTGGAAAGCTTTGATGATAGCCTACAAACCCAATACATCTTTGTAGTAATGTTACTGTCCATTTTGTTTTCACATTTCGAAGTAAAAATCCCAAATCGTCGGGAAGTGAGACCATCCGTGAAGCGCGTGAGCGCAGCAACTACACTCGCGCTGACTGCAGTGCAGCAGGTGGTCTACCGTTAGCTTAGCTAGCTAAATTAAACACGCTTAAATTAAAATGACTAAAACTAAAAGCTCCAAAGTGTGGCTATATTTCATGAGAAAGGATTCCGACACCGCGACGTGCAGCAAATATTTTACAACAGTTGCGTGTAAAGGGGGAAACACGTCAAACCTAATGAAACATTTGAGGGCACATGGAATATGCACCGTGTTTGACCGCTCGCGGACATCAGCTGACACTATCAGTGTGGATGACCTCAGCCCCAGTAATCGGGACAGTCTTCCCATATTGTTTGCACTTTCAAACAGGCCTCATCGACACCATCTGAGAGAGTTTTCTCCTGTGCAGGACATGCAATAAGTCAGGAGAGGTGTCATTTTATGCCAGAGAAGGCAAATATGGTCATATTTCTGCAAAAAAATTGCTGAAATTTGAAACTGTTAAATTATTGTAGTTGAGCTAGTTGGCTTAGGTTTTACTGTTGTTGTGTTTTGTATTTACTTATATATTCATGTATACTTTAAACTTTGAATATATTGTTCAATTTAAAGAACTTTTTTTGTCCAGTAAAAAGGTATTCTTGACTGAGTCATCCACCATCATTTTGTGGATTTTTTTAAAGTATCGGTTCAGGCACCGTTTTGGCACCGGTACCGTTTTAAAAGTATCGATTTGGCACCGGTATCGAAAAAAACCCAAACGATACCCAACCCTACTTATGAAACAGCAGAAATGCAGGCGTAACCCGCTCTAAACAAAGCAGGCTGTACTACTTTCTGTTGCAGAACAGTGAGCAGCTATTCAGATTTTTGGTGCTTATTTATTTTACCCTTCTCTTTGTCCACTCGGATGACCACCACGCATTCATTGCGGCCGATGCGGATGAGTTTGTTGATGGAGCGGATGCGCCGGCGCGACAGCTCGCTCAGCAGGATCATGCCCTCGATGTTGTTATACTCCAGCAGACTGACATACGCGCCCATCTCGGCGATGGAGCGCACGTTTACCATCACCACGTCCTCCACCTCCGGGAAACGGTGCTGGTAAAACCTACAGCTGAGGCCCGGCATCTCTACACAAGAAAAACAACCAGAGCTGAGATCATTTCCAAACACGAGTTTGACAAACTGAGCCGATGTCTGATCCGTTTACATTTGTCAATTATTGATATATAGTCTTTTAGTTGACACAGAAACCCAAATGTGATCATCCTCGTCCGAAAAAGAAACAGCCATATATTTTCATCAATGAAAATACAGTTTATACTATAAAACGTGTAAAATATGATTGGGAAAATATTTAGTTTCTTAAATAAGTTGAATTGGTTTTTTCCATTATAGTTACTCACTATAGTACTATGTATTATTTTATTTTAATCCAATTTGCAATTATTAATTTTAATCAATTGTATACTTTATATCAGTTTTATTTATATTATTTTTAGTGCAGGGCATTTGATGAATCGCCTCCAAAATAAAAGTTTGTGTTTACATAATATGTGTGTGTGTACTGTGTATAATTATGTATATATAAATACACACACGTATGTATATATTTAAGATTTTTATATTTATATATAAATGTATATATATGAATGCAAATATTTCTTAAATATATCCATGAATATATACATAATTATACACAGCACACACACATATATATTATATAAACACAAACTTTTATTTTGGATGTGATTAATCGCGATTAATTGAATGCCCAGCGCTAATTATTTTTATTTATATCTAATTTTCATTGTTAATTTATTTTAATCACATTTAATTCACATTTTAATCTCATGTCTATCATTATTATTATTTTTATTTATTTTTTTTTACAGTTTTTCTCAACTTTTCCACAGACTCTCGCTTGAAAACCGCTGGTCTAATGTAAACTGTATAATGTGTAGTTTATGTTCACTGTTGCACTGCTGACATAATTTACACAATGTTTACATATTTCTGTCTGTCAACTGTCTCTTCTTCATGTCATCTGTGTTCAGCTGAGCGCGTGCGGCACATGCTCTATGACAGCAGCAGTTAAACACTCATTTCATCCCAAACAGGAGGTCAGCAAGAGCCAAACCATCACGGATATAAAGGAAACTCAATCCCACCTGACAGTTGTCTCAAAGGCTCACTTTAAACCCTTTAAAGTTCTAGAAACGGTTGTATTCCAGCGCGCGTTAGTTGGCCATTGATCCTGCGATCCGAGAAAGAAAGAAGCGAGCAGCAACCGGATATAGCGTCAATAACGACATTACTTCAAAATAAAAGTCACGTCACTTCATGAAATCAGTCAGATGGATGGAAGGAAAATAAAACAAGGATTTTTGTAACAATACCGTCAACCTATGAAAGGCCGTTTCCTCCACTGAACAAAAAAAAGATTATTGAGACTTTTAATCTCAGAATTCTAACTTTATATCTCAGAATTATGACTTTATAACTCAGAATTCTGACTTTTTATCTCATAATTCTGACTTTATAACTCAGATTTCCGACTTTATAACTCAGAATTCTGACTTTATAACTCAGAATTCTGACTTTATATCTCAGAATTACGACTTAATATCTCAGAATTCTGACTTTATATCTCAGAATTCCAGCTTTTTATCTCAGAATTCTGACTTTATAACTCAGAATTCTGACTTTTTATCTCATAATTCTGACTTTATAACTCAGATTTCCGACTTTATAACTCAGAATTCTGACTTTTTATCTCAGAATTCTGACTTTATATCTCAGAATTACGACTTAATATCTCAGAATTCTGACTTTATATCTCAGAATTCCAACTTTATAACTCTGAATTCTGACTTTATATCTCAGATTTCCGACTTTATAACTCAGAATTCTGACTTTTTATCTCAGAATTCTGACTTTATATCTCAGAATTACGACTTTATATCTCAGAATTCTGACTTTATATCTCACAATTCCAACTTTATAACTCTGAATTCTGACTTTATAACTCTGAATTCTGACTTTTTATCTCAGATTTCCGACTTTATATCTCAGAATTCCAACTTTATAACTCTGAATTCTGACTTTATAACTCTGAATTCTGACTTTTTATCTCAGAATTCTGACTTTTTATCTCAGAATTCCGACTTTATAACTCTGAATTCTGACTTTATAACTCTGAATTCTGACTTTTTATCTCAGATTTCCGACTTTATAACTCAGAATTCTGACTTTATAACTCAGAATTCTGACTTTATATCTCAGAATTACGACTTAATATCTCAGAATTCTGACTTTATATCTCAGAATTCCAGCTTTTTATCTCAGAATTCTGACTTTATAACTCAGAATTCTGACTTTTTATCTCATAATTCTGACTTTATAACTCAGATTTCCGACTTTATAACTCAGAATTCTGACTTTTTATCTCAGAATTCTGACTTTATATCTCAGAATTACGACTTAATATCTCAGAATTCTGACTTTATATCTCAGAATTCCAACTTTATAACTCTGAATTCTGACTTTATATCTCAGATTTCCGACTTTATAACTCAGAATTCTGACTTTTTATCTCAGAATTCTGACTTTATATCTCAGAATTACGACTTTATATCTCAGAATTCTGACTTTATATCTCACAATTCCAACTTTATAACTCTGAATTCTGACTTTATAACTCTGAATTCTGACTTTTTATCTCAGATTTCCGACTTTATATCTCAGAATTCCAACTTTATAACTCTGAATTCTGACTTTATAACTCTGAATTCTGACTTTTTATCTCAGAATTCTGACTTTTTATCTCAGAATTCCGACTTTATAACTCTGAATTCTGACTTTATAACTCTGAATTCTGACTTTTTATCTCAGATTTCCGACTTTATAACTCAGAATTACGACTTTATATCTCAGAATTCTGACTTTATATCTCAGAATTCCAACTTTATAACTCTGAATTCTGACTTTATAACTCTGAATTCTGACTTTTTATCTCAGAATTCTGACTTTATAACTCTGAATTCTGACTTTTTATCTCAGAATTCCGACTTTATAACTCTGAATTCTGACTTTATAACTCTGAATTCTGACTTTTTATCTCAGAATTCCGACTTTATAACTCTGAATTCTGACTTTATAACTCTGAATTCTGACTTTATAACTCTGAATTCTGACTTTTTATCTCAGAATTCCGACTTTATATCTCTGAATTCTGACTTTATAACTCTGAATTCTGACTTTTTATCTCAGAATTCCGACTTTATAACTCTGAATTCTGACTTTATAACTCTGAATTCTGACTTTATAACTCTGAATTCTGACTTTTTATCTCAGAATTCCGACTTTATAACTCTGAATTCTGACTTTATAACTCTGAATTCTGACTTTATAACTCTGAATTCTGACTTTATAACTCTGAATTCTGACTTTTTATCTCAGAATTCCGACTTTATAACTCTGAATTCGCATTAATCTTTTTTTTCAGTGGTGGAAACGGGCTTACATATGTCTGAAAAAAAAAGGTTATTGTGACTTTTTATCTCACAATTCTGTGACAAAAAGTCAGAATTCTGAGATAAAAAGTGGCAACAATTTTCATTTTTTTTCAGTGGCGAAAACGGGCTTCCATAGCAACACTTGTGAAGTGGAGAGGTTAAAATAATCAGAGTGTGGCTTAAATAATACAGTTTATTTTACAAATATTGTTTAAAAAATACTTATGTTATATTATGAGTATTTTTTTTTCAAGCGTAGGTTATATACAATTATATAGAACCCAATAACTTAAAAAACCCTGATTGTTCTTGTCGTATTATTAAAAAAGTCTAAAACCATCAAAACCTCTTAAAGTCAAAGTAAAAAAAACATAAATAAAACATTAAGGTAAAATAAAGGTACAAATTGCGTTACTTTCATTACCGTCGACCGTTATTTTGGAACGTGAATCCACCTAGTACGGTCACACACGGAAGTGACGCGACCAATCGCCGCGTTCGGGAGGAATCACATGACCTCCAGTCAGCTGATCATCAAATCCTGCGTCCTGTAGCTGGGGTCACAGCGATGGCGTTATAATCATTTAATCGTGATATTACATATACGGAAACTATATTTGAAATATCTATTCGACGATTCCAACAGCAAAGCGTCTCAGTAGTTTGATATAGTGTTTAAATTAAAGAAGAAAGATGTCGGGAAAAGAACGGATCGACGTGTTCCCCTCAAGAATGTGAGTATAAGAGGCTCGCGACGTCAAAACAGATTCATTATTGACAATCATACATGAAAAAAATGAGTGACAGCATCTGATAAATACATATTTTAGAAGCTTATGGTTTTAGAACGGAGTTATATATGATCTCGAGCTAAGATTATATTGATTGCGTCATTTAGGATTTATGAATTTATTTATCAATTTATGAAGATAAAGAGTAAAAGAAAGCGTGCATTTTACACTAAATATATTATTTTATTACTAAAACAGCAATAATAAAATATATTGTGTTATTTATCGGTGTACTTTATATCATAATGCAGATATATTTTGTCTTTAGAATATTATAAAACTCTTTATGAACGGATGACAATATTTTAGATGATTTTGTGGATAAATAAAATGAGGTAAATAAAATAAATAAATAAAATGAGGAAGTGATGTTATTCAGAGTCATGTGAGCCCTTCACACTGACCATAACTAAGAGATACTGAAAAATTGATGCATTTTTAGAAGGTAAAATAAAACTGTATGCTTAAAATGTTCCTTAATATTCATGACCAATGAATATTTGTATTGTTTTATGTATTTTTTGTTGCATCAGGGCTCAGACCATCATGAAAGCTCGACTGAAAGGAGCTCAAACTGGCCGGAGTTTGCTGAAGAAGAAAGCCGACGCTCTGTCCATGCGATTTCGGCAAATTCTTAGAAAGATTATTGAGGTATAACGTCATACCTTCACTTTTTTGTTTAGATGTCTGTATTTGTTGTGTATTATTTGAGGTTCACGATCATGTGACTGTCCAGACTAAGACTCTGATGGGAGAGGTCATGAGGGAAGCTGCCTTCTCATTGGCTGAGGCCAAATTTGCTGCTGGTGACTTCAGGTACTTCAGTAACTTCATGCTTTCATAATGTGATCGGAGGACGAGTTTGATCAGATCTCACCGAATGTGTTTGAATCCTGTCAGTACAACAGTCATTCAGAATGTGAACAAGGCCCAGGTGAAGGTCCGAGCAAAAAAGGACAATGTTGCAGGTTTGTTTATCTATCTATCCATCCATCCATCTATCTATCATCTATCAATCAATCCATCCGTTTGTCCGTCCATCCATCCATCATTATCAATCCGTCCATCCGTCCTTCCAACCATCATCTAGCCATTCATTCCTTCTATCCATCATCTATCCATCCATAATCTATCCATCCATCCATCCATCATATATCTATCCATCCATCCATCCATCATCTATCCATCTATCATTCATCTATCTACCCATCCATCCATAATCTATCCATCCATCATCTATCTATCCATCCATACATCCATCCATCATCCATACATCATCCATCCATCATCCATCCATCCATACATCATCTATGCATCAATACATCATCTATCCATCCATCATCCATCCATCATCTATCTATCCATCCATCCATCATCTACCCATCCATCCATAATCTATCCATCCATACATCATCTATCTATCCATCCATACATCCATCCATACATCATCCATCCATCCATCTATACATACATCATCCATCCATCCATCCATCATCCATCCATACATCATCCATCCATCCATACATACATCATCCATCCATCCATCATCTATCTATCCATCCATCATCTACCCATCCATCCATACATCCATACATACATCATCCATCCATCATCTATCCATCCATCATCTATCTATCTATCCATCCATCCATCATCTACCCATCCATCCATAATCTATCCATCCATACATCATCTATCTATCCATCCATACATCATCCATCCATCCATCCATCCATCCATCATCCATAATCTATCCATCCATACATCATCCATCCATCCATCATCTACCCATCCATCCATAATCTATCCATCCATACATCCATCCATACATCATCCATCCATCCATCCATCCATCCATCATCCATAATCTATCCATCCATACATCATCCATCCATCCATCATCTACCCATCCATCCATAATCTATCCATCCATACATCCATCCATCCATCATCCATCCATCCATCCATCCATCATCCATCCATCCATCCATCATCCATCCATCCATCATCCATCCATCCATCATCCATCCATCCATCCATCCATCCATCATCCATCCATCCATCCATCCATCCATCCATCCATCCATCCATCCATACATACATACATCATCCATCCATCCATCCATCCATCCATCATCCATCCATCCATACATACATCATCCATCCATCCATACATACATCATCCATCCATCATCTATCCATCATCCATCCATCCATCCATCCATTCAATTTAAACATACAGATTGTCAGGTATCTTCTTTACATTCTCTCTGTGTTTGTTTTCAGGAGTCACTCTTCCGGTGTTTGAACATTACCAGGAGGGAGGAGACAGTAAGAATCCTGTCCATTTCTTGTTTTAATTGAAAATACGTGTGATACTGCAGATCATTGGAACACATCATCATGGTCATCATCTCAGTTTGATTTTGTGAAGGTTATGAGCTCACTGGTCTGGCCAGAGGAGGAGAGCAGCTGTCTCGTCTGAAGAGAAACTACGCCAAAGCAGTCGAGCTTCTCGTGGAGCTGGCCTCACTGCAGGTCAAATCACTACTACGTTTCTATCCATATCTATAAAAGAAAATGTAGATATAAATTTTTTTATCGATGCAGAATAATTTTAATTTGTGTGTTTTGTGATTGATTCACAGACGTCTTTTGTGACGCTGGACGAGGCCATCAAGATCACAAATCGCCGTGTGAACGCCATCGAACATGGTGAGATCATCTTCTGAACGACAGAAACATGCAGGCTTGTTTTAAAGGGGATCTGTTATGCTCTTTTACAAAGTCTTGCTTTTGTTTTTGTGCTTTACTAGAACATGTTTTCATGCTTAAATGTTCAAAAAAAACCCTCATATTCTCCCGTCTGTCAGTAACGCTCTGTTTAGTTCCTGTCTCTATGAAGCCCCTCCTTCTAAAATGCACAATGTGCTCTGATTGGTCGGCTGGAGCAGTGTGTTGTCCCCCCCCTTATGAAATACTGAACGTTGAAAGTGTAAAAAAGCATTATAGGTCCTCTTTACAAACACAACTAGATGATGTGATGCTTGTGTGTTTTTCCTCGCAGTGATTATTCCCAGGATCGAGCGCACACTCACGTACATCATCACCGAGCTGGATGAACGGGAGCGAGAGGAGTTCTACAGGTGGGACTGCAGTGCAAATTAATATTATGTGTCATCAATACGCACCCAAATAACCTGTAGATTGGAATACATGTGTTCACTTGATACGAATGAAATTTCAATCGGATTGAAAGGGTGGCGTAGACCTGAAATAATCCGATCGATAGGAAAAACTTTTGAATATATCTTCTCAATTGGATTAATAATGCGAATAACCACTGTTTCGGAGCGTGTATAAACCTGCCAAAGTCATGTGATTTCAGTATCAAGGCTGAACTGTTTCAAAAATGTCAATGTTTTGCCTCTCTGTGAATCCATGAACCAGTGATTTTGATCTCAGATCAGTTTTTTTTTTTAAATCAATTTGTCGATATTTTTTGGGGCTCATTTTAATGTAATTAATTTCCCTCCATAAAACGAGCCTAAAACTCATATTATACAGACACATCATATTTAATGGTATTTGATTATTTATTAATTGTACTTAAAAACAGCAAAACATTTGCAATTGGTTTGTAAAAGTAGATTTTGGCTGATTTTCTTTGTTGCTTTTACACCGTTTTGTCGTTTCAAACAGTGAATCATTTTGTGAATCAATTGGTTCAATGAACTCAAAGTTTCAAAAAGCTTAATTTCTTCCATCATGAGAGGAATATTTACTAAATATTTGCTAAAAAAGCTCTTCTGACATACTAGTCAGCTTTTCTTTTTTAATGTCATAAAGGCAAAAATGCTACATTATTGTGTTTTTATAATATATTAGAATGCTTTTAGCTATATTGAGTCAAAAGAAGATAGTCAGAATATACACCAATCCTTTATCGCAGGCTTAAGAAGATCCAGGAGAAGAAGAAACAGCTCCGTGAGAGGACGGAGAAGGAGATCGCCAAGCGCTTGGCGGCTTTGGGCCCGATCTCGGAGCCCACGAACATGCTGAACGAAGAGGCCGACGAGGACATGCTGTTTGAATGAGACCTCAAAGCGAGCGACCCACATCATATTTATTCTGTGTGCCTGTAAGGCTGAGCTTTACATGTCTCGTGAAAAGAGGAAGCTCTCGATTGTGTATGTGTTGGTGCTGTGTCAACTGTTTTTATTTAGGATGAATAGAATATCAAAAACGCTGTAAAATGAGCAGGTCTGAATCCAGAAACCTTTTAACCAGTGGATTGATTTGTATGTCTGATCCTGTATAAAACAGTTTAATGTGTATAAGTGATCATTCCATGTACATTTTCCCGACACTCGTTCTGCTTCCAGTCTTACCGCATGCACGTGTGAAATCAGTGCGATCTGCTCCGTGAGCTAGTGAGAATATCTGTGACGTATCTCTATGACACAATCCCTAACTAACTACCATCAGGCCAGAGCTCCTGCAAATATTATTTCAAATAAATGTTGTAAATGGTCGTTTGCTGTTAATTATTGTGCGTGATGCACACTGTTGAGGTGCTAAGATTTCCCAGCCGTTCATGCCGCTGCAATATTTCACATTATTATTAATTCTTCAATATCAGCTGGAGCCATTTTCATCTACAGAACTGGATGTTTTCTCTTTTTCGGACCATTCTCTGTAAACCCTACGGATGGTTGCGCATGAAAATCCCAACCGTTTCTGACATACTCAGACCAGCTCATGTTCAAAGTCACTTTCTTCCCCATTCTGATGCTCAGTTTGAACGTCAGAAGGTCGTCTCGATCATGTATACACGCCTAAATGCGTTGCTGCCATGTGATTGGATATTCACGTTAGCGCACAGTTGATCAGGTGTACCAAATAAAGTGGCCGGTAAGTGTAGACCGAAGCAGATGCCCTAAATTTTTACTACGAAGGCAAAAATTCAAACCTGATACACGGCCGAAGGCAAAAGTTGCATTATATCCAACAATATTGATCATTAACTTTTTAATTAAAAACAATTTTAACATTGGTTTTAGCTCAGGTATTGTCAAATATCACATTCAACAATGTCATTAATGCGGCAATTTACTGACATGAGTACACGGAAAGCTCACAATTACGATCCTCTATGGATCTATCTACATCATTTCTACAATTTCTATGCTTTTAATTAATGGTTTAGAAATGTTACAGGTCAAATGCTACAAACACACAATATAGTAATTAAAAGAATCAAGAAAACTTATGGAAAAGTTCATATTGCAGCATCTCGGTCATGTTCGAAGTGGTGTACTAGTAGATTGCATAATGTCTAGCTTACTATATGTGTGCTACGTCGACTCGTACTGAGGAGTATGCTTTATTCAGAGTTATCTCACAAAATAGGTTTGTCAGCCTTTTAATTCCAATTTTGTGTAATGTTTGAAAAAAATATTGAACATGCAGATGTTGCACGCATAGCTGAACAAAAAGATTGCATGCTGTGCATCCATACTGCAAAAAAGTAGGGCATTTCAATTACACCTTTGGCTCCAAACATCCGTCTTCATTAGAACATTTAGCCTTGAACACTGAAAATGCATCATTATTTCTCAATGGCAGTGTTTTTTTTTAGCTGACCCAGGCAGAAGGGACCCAGTGAGGCTCGAGGTCCAGTTTGTCAGCGATTCGCAGCAGCTCTGAGATGGTTTTCTCCTGATCGTTGTTCGTGATGATGGCATCGAACAAGTGACCGTAGCTGTGCTCCATCTCACGGGCTTTTTCCAAATTCTCTCTCGCATCCTCGGGCTGAGTAAGGCCACGTGACGGGGAATAAAATAAAAACTTGAGTCAAAATCAGTTAAAGAGAAACATGACATGTGAAAAAGTGTTTTCCCATTATACACACATCACTACATCATCTAGCAGTCAAGGTTTGGACACACTTGGTAACACTTTACAATAAGGTCCCATAAGTTACGGAATTAATGACTAATACATTTGTTGCAGTATTAATCTTTGTTATCATAATTTAATCAAAAATACAGAATTTATCAATAGATTAATTGTCGTGAGCGCATGGGAGAGCGTGAGCGTTTGGTACTGAAAACTAATTTTTTAAGATAAACTCAAATTTGGAACACAACTTGTTTAGATTTATAGCTTTGGTTTTCTCAGTTTTACAGTAAAATATGTAAAAAAAAGTTTTGGAAAATATGTTTCATATACAATTTAAAAATAGTATTTAAACAATAAACTTAAACTACTTCTTTAAAAGAGACCGAACGTAAGTCTGTGCTCCAAAGCATTCAAGATTTACCAGAGTTCAAGTTGGAAATTTCATTTTCAGGTCTATGTTAAGAATAACTATTTCATAAATATAATTCACTATCATAAAATCCCCTAAGAATACAAAATATTAAACAAAAAAACATTATTGAACTAAAGAATGGCTTATATTTTTCATTGAAACAATAATAAAAAAATTGTTAAATTACCATTTAAAAATAATTTAAATGTCTGACATTCTTAAAAATAATGTTCTTTATTGTGGTACATGGTGGTCATGAAGGGATGGACATGGTCAGAAACAATGCTCAGGTAGGCCGTGGCATTTAAACGATGCCCAATTGGCACTAAGGGGCCTAAAGTGTGCCAAGAAAATACCCCCACACCATTACACCACCACCACCAGCCTGCACAGTGGTAACAAGGAATAATGGATCCATGTTCTCATTCTGTTTACGCCAAATTCTGACTCGACCATCTGAATTCCATAAAAAACCTTTAACATTCATTGAAACCTTCTTTTCGACAAAAGGTTCTTAATAGTGGAAAAAGGTTCTTTAGATTATACAAAAAAGTGGTTCATTTAAGAACTGATCACTGAAAGAATCTCTGAGAAGTCAAACATGGTTCTTCTATGGAAAAAAACCCCTCTTGGCACCTTTAATTTTAAGAGTGAAACAGAGATTGCCATTGTGAGTATGTGTTCAAACCTTTGACTGCTAGTGTAAATGATCTGAAAGAAAATGTTTAACATGAAGACCGTGTGTTTCTTCACTCCTCTGGCCAGTAGGGTGGAGAATCGCTCCTGAGGAGGAGGAAGAGGAGGAGGAAGAGAAGGCCTGATGAAGATGATGTACGGTTTAAGATCTGAGGAACATAGCACTTGCAGGGACTGAGAAATATAAAACACAAATATTGACAAATAAACATGACATTGACACATAAACAAGAGCAAAACAAGCTAAATGCAGATTGTGTAAAAAATTTGATGTGCTGAATATATTGTAACATTCACTGTCTAATAGTATAAGATGGATTTGTTTTTCAAGCCAAAATAAATCTGCAACAAATACCAAAATCCTATGAATGAATGTCTGGGTCACCATTAAGATTATTAAACACATTACCCTAAAAATGTCACATTAGTATTTGTCCCGAGTATTTGAATTTTGTAATGTAATGAATGTTTTTTTGTAATATCTGATGTCTTGATATTCTATTCTTGATTTTGATGTTTTAATGCATTGATTAAACTGAAGTATTAACGATCATTTTCAACTTTATTATAGTTAACCGAAACTAAAACACTTTTGATTTAAATAAAATAAACGTTAACTGAAATAAAATATTTTAAAAATCTTAAACCACATTTTTTTCCCCCATCTAACTGCCAAGGCAACATTTTTCCTTTAGTTTAACTTGATGCACTAAAATAACTAAACCTAAAACTAAAATAAACAAAAGAATGGAAAATATTAAAATAAAAACTATAATATCTCAATGATACTAAAATAATAATGGTTTTCAAACAGGTTTCCTGGTGTCAGTTTGTCACTGAAGACTGTAGTGCTTTTCAGGGCAATCAAAATGCTTATTTTTGAGCTTATTGTAACTGGGATACGAAAAAATGACACGCTTTTAAATGCTAGCGAACAATTATTCTGAAAATTAATATTGGATTTCAGCAGTGCCCATGTACTGTCAGACCTTTTAGTAAGAACGCACCTGATAAAAACAAAAAAAGCAAACAAGACTATATTGTTTTAGTTGTATTTAATAGAGTCATACCTATAACAAGTAATGTACAAGTTCATACAAAATGAAAAAAAAAAAGGCCCCAAAAAACACCAAACGCGCAACATATCTACAAATCTTCCGTATGTCCATCTATGTGCCATTTCTTGAAGCAGTTACGTGACGAAACGAAACACAACGCCACCTTGCAGTGGGAACAGTATATGGGAGTCTTGACTTTACTTCCTTGTAGTTTGCACATGACACAAACTCTCCTCCCATGCGTAGCATCTGAACCGAAATACTCGGGATAGCATTGCTCCGTCTGTGCGGGCGAGGGTGGGGGACATGACTCCGTGTCGGACGGCGAGTGCATGTTTGATTCAACGGGGGTGGAAGGCACTTGTGGCGACTTCCTCGTGGCAGATGTCGAGGGAGCAGGCGGAGAAGGATTGTTGCCTCTGCCAGCACGTACCAACTCTGATACAAGCGCTTCCCTGAACAATTTATGGGTGAGAGGCGTCTTGTTCTGAGCTTCTGCCAAATGTTGGTGAAGGACGAAACTGTTGACCACTGCGATGTCCAGAAAATGGAAGAAGAAGGTCTTGTACCATTTTGTGGTCTTCTGGAGGACATTATAATACTCTATAAGGGAATCAGACAGATTAAAACCTCCCATATATTTGCTGTAGTCTTTCACAGGAGATGGAACCGGGATTTGATGCGTTCTCCACACACCATCGGCACCCTTGGCGTTCCTGGTGACTGTATCCCCCGTGAACGCCTTGTGAATTGTGGAACACATGAGGACTTCTCTCCCATCCATCCATTTGACAAACAGAAGAGGACCTTGTCGACACCAGCGGATGGATCCTCTTTCCGATCTACCGCTCAGGTCATTGGTCTCCGGTAAACTTGAGGTTTGACGCAAAGCGCCACAAGCGAGGATGTTGTTCTGGAACAAATCCAAGAAAAGAGTAGGACTGGAGTAGAAATTGTCTGTGTATAACCTATAACCTTTACCGAGGACTTTTTGATCCAGTAGTCTCATTACCGAATCATACCCGACGCCTTTACCCGATGACATCGGGGTTTTTCCTTCATACACGAAGAAATTCCAGGTGTACCCGCACGACGAATCGGCAAGAATGAAGAGTCTGTAACCCCATTTAGTTGGTTTGTCATTCATATATGACTTCAGTCCAATCCTAGCTTTGGTAGCGACCATTCTCTCGTCTACCAAAATCTCTCTGTTGGGGTGAAAGTGTTTCTTGCACGCTAAAAGGACGTCTGTATACAGAGGCTTGATTTTGAGCAGTCTGTCATAAGCAGGGGTGCCTTTCTTTTTGTTGTTCTCCTCATCTTCCTGAAGATCACAAAGGTGGAGATTCCAGGAGATAGCCTGAAATCTTGCTCGGGACATTACGGATTGGGGGTAGTGGAAATTGTACATTCGCTTTCGTGCCCAGTAGTCCGCAATAGACTTTGCTTTCACTAGACCCATGTACACAACTAATGCCACATACGAGTAGAACTCGGCTACGGTTAGAGGTACCCAGAGGAACTTCATTCCAGCTTTTGCCCTCTTTATGGCATTGTTATTAGTGTTTCTGACGATTGTCTTGATGGCAGAGTTGGTGAAAAACAATTGGAATAACTGCAAGGGTGTATACGTTGAGTCTGTCATGAGCTGAGGACCTGGAGGACGCTTGGGGGAGAAATTTGGAAGTACCGGTTCCTCATCCTCTGCGTTGATGTCAAGCCACTTATCTGGCTTATTGTCATTTCCTACTTTCATCCAAGGTGAATCCAAGGCAGAAGACGATCTGCCTCTGACTTGCCTCAGTGAATAAGAAATTGATTTATCTTCAGTAGAAGTCAGTTGAGGGATAGCTTTAGAGGTTGATGGAGGTTCTGGATTGGGTTCAGAGTTGGTGGAGAATGCGGGCACCAAACTTAATGTTAGGGTGGGATATGAGATGGCTATGGGAGAAGAATCAGCAGCCGGTGTTGGATTAGGAGCAGGTTCAGGTGTGAGGGTGGCTGTAGGAGCAGGTTCAGGTGTAAGGGTGGGTTTTAAAGATTGCTTACGGGGACGTCCTCTCCGTCGCGGTAAAGTGGGTGCTGGTCTAGAGATTGGTGTGGCTTCAAGAGTGGAATTATGGGTGGTTGGAGGAGTGGCTTCAGAGGCAGGTCGAATGGTGGCTTCAGTGGTGGGTGTGCCTTCAGGAGAAGGTTGAGCGGTGGCTTCAGTGGTGGGTGTGGCTTCAGGAGCAAGCTGAATGGTGGTTTCAGTGGTGGGTGTGGCTTCAGGAGAAGGTTGAGCGGTGGCTTCAGTGGTGGGTGTGGCTTCAGGAGCAAGCTGAATGGTGGCTTCGGTGGTGGGTGTGGCTTCAGGAGAAGGTTGGGAGGTGGATATAGAGAGTTTGCCTCGTGGTGAGGTAGGTGTAGGTGGGACGCTTCTCCGTGGAGTTTTAGCCGATGCAGGTGATTTTAATCGCTCTGGACTTTCCAGTAGAAGCTTCCAATCTTCACCAGAATCAACACTGTAACAATACAAATATGTTACATTTGCAGAGACTCACACGCTGGTATGTTATGCCAGTAATCAATAGAATAAATCAAAGTGTTGCAAAAAAAAAACCTACAATATATTCAAGACTTCCTTACTCACTCTTCTTCCCACAGGTCCTCTTCCCTTCCTGAATCACTGATCTCATCACTGTTACCGTCAAGGTCGCTGTCAACCCGAGGCTGGATAGGTGCAGGATTAGGGTTGGGATCACAGGTGGGTTCGTGTTTTGGCATGGGTGTGGTTTCAACAACGGGTATAGAGGTTAATGGTTCATCAATGGTTGTGAGAACGGGTTGAAAGCTGAGTTTAGTGGTGGTTTGAAAGATGGGTGCATGATCAGAAATGGCTATGGGTGCAAGTTCAGGCAGAGGACTAGGGGTAGTTTTTGAGGTTAGGGTAAGTTGTTCTAAGGGTCCGACTGTCTGTTGTGGCATGACGGCAGGGGAGAATGTGGATGAGAGTCGCTGCCTCTTTGCATTCGGTGATTCTGAACGCTCTAGGCTGTCTTCCTGTGGAAATGTCCATTCTTCAGAAGCATCCACACTGCAACACAAACCAAACACACTTCATGAGCACGCACTCATCACAATTTACAGCACAATATTCCAATACTTGTACTAACAAAATCAAAAGTAGGGCTGTCACATTACTTGATTAAATTTTATTCGATGATGATGATGACTGGATGAGAATCCACAAACTATTGTTTGCTTAGGTAAATTTTTATTACCACAAAAAAAATCCAACTACTCGATTAATCATCAAAATAATGTACCGATTACCAAAATAATCGTTAGCGACAGCCCTAATCAAAGGTTTTGAATTGGAAAGATTTTTAAAATTTTAAAAGAAATTTTACATCTTTATAATATTTAAAATGTAATTAATTCCAGCAATGGCAAAGCTGAATTTTCAGCTTGGGAACTGTGAGGATTCCTCGAATAGACAGTTCAAAATAACAACATTTATTTGAACTATAATACATAATAATTGTCTTTATTGTAAAGTTAATGCATCCTTGCTGAATAAAAATATTATTTCTTT
>CM076072.1:2330000-2342500 GCA_038088235.1 Zacco platypus
AATCCTTACTATATATATATTACATTGTATAGTATATATATATATATATATATATATATATATTGCATCTTTTACTTGGTAATAGCCATTGCGATTCCTTACTATATATATATATTACATTGTATAGTATATATATATATATATATATATATATATATATATATTGCATCTTTTACTTGGTAATAGCCATTGCGATTCCTTACTATATATATATATTACATTGTATAGTATATATATATATATATATATATATATATATATATTGCATCTTTTACTTGGTAATAGCCATTGCGATTCCTTACTATATATATATATTACATTGTATAGTATATATATATATATATATATATTGCATCTTTCACTTGGTAATAGCCACTATGAATGCTTACTCAGTCTTACCCTGGGCTGTAGACACAGCAGGCAGATTTTTCCTGAGTTGACAACCTGTCTGACTGAATCCGTATTTGTGCCGTACAGGTTCTGTTCAAACTCTCCCGACTCGATGAATTTCCCCGCAGCCAGTTCGGATTCAAAGCTCTGTCGTGATACAAAGTTGTACTCTCTTCCGTTGAGCTCATGCGTGCGGGGGTTTCGTGTGGTGTCTGTTCAAAGCATGTTCAAAATCACATGTAAGTACAGTAGATATGTATGAACAAAATAGTGTATGAATCATTGTTTGCTTGTATGCATTAATTCATGGTTGCAGTTTTTCTTAATGAAATTATTGGTTCTTTTAAATTGTAATAATATTTCACAATTTATACTGTATTTTACATCAAATAAATGGTGAGCAGAAAAGATTAAATTATGTTTGCAAGTATATGTAAACCTTCCAAATCAGTCCCTAATGACATTTAATTTTAGTATAGATGCTGCTTAGTTCACTAGGTTTTGGAAGTGAGTCATCGAGTTTACATTTAATGTTAAATAACGTCTTACGTGGAACAGCACCGGCGAACAGGTCAGGCTCTAAGGACAGAAGCCTCTGTCTCAGTTCATCATGTCCGCTGTTTGGTGGACCGACCAGGGCGACGGGACGCTTGTGATTGGGCGGCTGATGGTACAGTGCCACCTCCTCATAGGTCAATATATCTTCACTGTAAAGCTCTGAACAATGACAAATGTTCCTTACTGATGAGTTTTTTCAAAATGTAGATGTCATTAGTCCAGACTAGGGCTGTTGAAATCAGCTCAAGAATAAGTTACAGGACTCTGAGAAATTCCTAAACAATGAATGTCCAAAAGTATTCAGGCTGTTTGGGACATTTTTCCCAGTCATCTCAATGGTAAATCAACCTGAATTCACCCTAAATGCTGGATACCAAAAGGTAAAGGTAATGCAAATTACAACCAGTAATAACAATTTTCATTGTTATTTCAATTTGCCCGTCTTTAGAATGGAGAGGCATGCAAGAAATCACAAAAGAAGAAACCTCACTCCTTGTATCCTCAGCCTTTAACCCACCCAAAACCATTCACACCTCATTCCCATGACATTTACAGTTTCCCCCCAAGTAAAATGGGTGGAAAAAATCCTCTATACTTGCATAGGGGCTTGTAAAACTTACTCCAGTAATCTTTGAGAAATAATTGTGTAAGACCAGGAACAATCAGTTCAATAAAGAAAAAAATTCATACTCACCAATGTTCTTATTAGGGTTATACAACAGTTTTTTCCGTTGCTTTTTGCTTTTCTTAGCACACCAAAGTTTCCCTGAGGAAAGAAGAACGACTATCATTCACACAGAAGTGTTATGAACTTTCCACACAAAGATCGACGGCAACGTAGGATGCAAACTCAAAGAAGCTTGTATTTTTATATCTCTATATTAGTTCTAGCAGGGTTTTCTGGCAGGAAGTGAGACATTGTCCAGCAGCTCACCTTTATACTCTTGATTCCTGTCTGTGATGGTTTTCTTCATGGCTTCTCTGTGCTGTTGGAAGCTCTTCCCTTGAGAGAACACAACATGCCTCTTGTTTTAGACATACTGCACCACATATACTAGTCATTTGTTAGAGAAAGATTATATATTATATTGTATAAAAGACATAAAACCATCAGTGTTAACAAAATAAGTCCAAACTATCATCAACTAGGCAATGATGGAGAAATATATCTCAATATTTTTAGCCATTTGACCATATGCAATAAATATCTCAAAAATCTGTTCTGAAATTGTTGCCAAGTAAATTCAAAATGTCATAACATGAAATCAAATAGCACAAAGATAATTCTTTGATTGCAAATTGAAGAGATCATTCAATCATTCAATGATGATATTGTTAACTAAAACTATTAAAAATAGTTTTCAGTCAGTTCAGTAATATTGAATTAAAGCTGAAATAAAATAAGATATAAATATTAGATGAAAAACTTAAAAAATATTGCTTTGGAAACTAACTGAAATGAGTTTAACTCTTTCAGAATTTTCTGTCAATCCAACTTTTCACTGTTATATGATAGGGGGCGCTATTACACATCTTCTGAAAGAAAGCAGAATCTTCGGATCAAAACACAGGCGAAGAAGAAGCAGAACAAGCGATAGAAGCATTGTTTATGCAAATGTAAAATAATACGATCATCAGACATTAACAGCATTTAATTGAAAACTGCGTAACGTTACTGAATGAAATGTCGATCCAGGAGGAGGTATAAGACTGTGATGAACTCGAACTACTCCATCTATGTTTTTATCATCATATTCTGAACACTCACGATTTTCTCAGCTTTTTGTTTAAAATTTTGCTTTTTTTAAAAAAAAGATTCAAGTGTTGATTAAAAAGAATGCATAAATAATTTTGTTGTTTAAAAGTCTCTGTTTTTTCTTTTGATATATTGCATGTTCAGATATTCAACAAAATATTCTGGGATATTGCTGGAGCTGGCAGGCAACTAAACAACAACAATGACAAAAACGCTGGTGGGGAAAGAGTTGATTTGAAGTAGGCCTACTATTACCTAAACTATTACTGAAATAAAAATGAATTAAAGCTATATATAATAAAACTAACTAAATGGCAAAAGAACATCCATTTGTAAAATTACGACAAAAATATTCAAACTTAAACTAGAATTAAAATGAAAATTAAAAATCTAAATACCAAATCAAATATTAATACTACATAAATACAATAATAGTGCATAATAATAATAATAATAACAATAATAATAACAATAATAACTGAATCCAAGTTTAAACTACTTGTTTAAAAGTGCAAAATTATTGCAAATACATCTGCCTTATTCAGCAAAACCAAGCATTTTCTATGTATTTACATTCATTTCTTTGTTATATCTATCCCATAACTCAGCAGGCGCTCTACTAACTCTTCTAACCAGACACCAACCAGGAATGAGGCCAGCAAGGGGCTTTTGGTCCTCATGTCCTTCCCTGTACGCCTGCCACCAGTTGGGATCATCCTGGCTAGTAACGTGGAGGACGTCTCCCTTTTGGAAGGACAGACCGAGCTCTTTGCACGGCACATATGGGTCCTCAGATGGGTCATAGCTGAAGTTTGCTTTCACATGCATCTGTAAAGAAAGAAAATGAGGAGGAGAAGTGAATGACACATTTAGATGTAGAAACTTAGTTCTATCATGACAACTCATTTGAGTGTTTGGCATGGAAATGGATATGTCGGTGTTGATAAGTTTGGTCTTGGCGGAATAGATCTGCTACATGAATTACCCGTAGCAGATTTATACAGGTGGAGCTGGGGAAGGTGGAGGGTTTCTGAGAACGCACTGCAATGCTACAGAAAATGCTGACCGAGTATTTGAAGGTTGAGCGTTCTCTATAGAGCTGTGCCCTGTAGAGAATGACGTGATTGCAAAGAGATTGAGTTAATGACCTATTAGCCTGCGCCATACAGAGTTTCATGACAGAACTTTATATTTCTGTTCCAATAGCTCATGAGCTGCATAATGAGCACAATGTCTATTCAGCCTCATAAATTATCTTACATTTTTACATCACAAAAGGCAATCCCACAAGAGTCAAAGACAAAGGCCCCTTAGCCAGCACACACTCAAATAAAGGAATGAAGATGAAGTCGTACCACAGTCAGTCTGTGAGGAGCTATTTTGTTTTGAGAGTTTGGGAAGAGGAGAAACGTGAGGGAACCATGCATGCTGGACTAGAGACAAAGAAAAAGAAAGAAGCAAAACATATCAGAATGATTTCTGAAGGATCATGTGACACTGAAGACTGGAGTAATGATGCTGAAAATTCACCAGTATGTTGTGAACGTCATTAACACTTTTTCCACGGACTGGAACGCCGTTGATCTCCAGGATTTCATCTCCTTCACTGAGCAGGTTGCTTTTCTCTGCAGCTCCACCACTCACCACCCGGCTGATGATGACGCAGTCATGCTCGTTGCGAACCGTCACACCCTGAACATATACAGAAAGACAGAAACAGTTTGAAAGTTTGAATATAGAATTTAAATATGAAGTTTAAAATCAGAACAAAAAACAAGTCTATTTGTGGGTAAAGATGCATGACTGTGAATTTTTACCAAAGGCATGTCACGAGTTTTCTCCAGGGAAACCAGTTTGGTGGCCTTTTCATCCTGGTCCACAGCTTCAATAGTATCAATGTCCAATTCCTGCTCGGCTATAGAGTCATGAGCTTCCATCAGGGCCTGAGGAAGAACCATGAACATCAGCTCTGGTGAATAGACATATCGGCAGCGACACTATTGACTTGAGCCAGTAAGGAATCATCCAGAACACCCTAGCAACAGCATAGCAATACCTTAGCAACTACATGGCAACCACCCTAAACACCCCTGCAACTGAATATAAAAAAACTTACTTCAGCACGTCAGCAACTGCATAGTAAAACCTTAGCGACCACCTCCACAGAAAACACCTTAGCAGCAGTCTAGCGACATAAATTCAACCACCCGGAACCTCATAGCAACAGCAAAGCAACATGTCAAAACACCCAGAGCACCTTAAGAAGTGCATAGCAGCACCCTAAAAACCACCTACCAACTCCATAGTAAACACAGAAAACACCATATAGCACTTTTGCAAATGTCAGAACACCAATGCAACCGCATATCATCATTTTAAAACACATGGAACACCTTAATTACTTCATAGCAACACCCTAGCAACTACCTACCTGGTCCCTAGTAAGCACAGAAAGCACCTTATAGCAGCTAGTTAGCAACAGCCTAGCAACACCCTCGCAACCACCAAGAACACCCTAGCAACCACATAGCAACATTTTAAAGCACTCAGAACACCTTAGCAACTGCATAGCAACACCCTAGCAACCACCTATCAACCACTGTGTAAGCACAGAAAACATCCTGTAGCAGTACCTAGAAAAAGCCTAGCAACAACCTTACAACTACCAAGAACACCCTAGCAACCACATAGCAACATTTTAAAGCATTCAGAACACCTTAGCAACTGCATAGCAACACCCTTGAAACCACCTATCAACCACTGTGTAAGCAGAGAAAACATCCTGTTGCAGTACCTAGAAAAAGCCTAGCAACAACCTTACAACCACCAAGAACACCCTAGCAACCACATAGCAATATTTTAAAACACTCAAAACACCTTAGCAACTGCATAGCAACACCCTTGAAACCACCTATCAACCCCTGTGTAAGCACAGAAAACATCCTGTAGCAGCTACCTAGAAAAAGCCTAGCAACAACCTTACAACCACCAAGAACACCCTAGCAACCACATAGCAATATTTTAAAACACTCAAAACACCTTAGCAACTGCATAGCAACACCCTTGAAACCACCTATCAACCACTGTGTAAGCACAGAAAACATCCTGTAGCAGCTACCTAGAAAAAGCCTAGCAACAACCTTACAACCACCAAAAACACCCTAGCAACCACATAGCAACATTTTAAAGCACTCAGAACACCTTAGCAACTGCATAGCAACACCCTAGTAACCACCTATCAACTGCTGTGTAAGCAGAGAAAACATCCTGTAGCAGCTACCTAGCAAGAACACCCTTCCAAGAACTCCAATGCATCCACATAGCAACATTTTAAAACACTCAGAACATAGCAACACCTTAGCAACCACTCAAAACCATAGCATCATTGCCTTCAGGTTCAGAAAACGTAAAAACCACGTTATGTAGAATACCAGTATGCTTTGAAAACAAGCCCTGCCTTAAAAATTCATTCAAACAAGCAAACAATCAATCTTCTTTCAAGCTGAGAAGCACTCAAGCAAGTTCCCGCCCATTTCGTTTAACCCCAAGACTCTGTTCCACATTGAAAACCCCTGCACAGGATTGCCACTTTACCTCAGTTAAGTTGACAGGCGTACCAAACCCCGCAATAATAATAACCCTTGGCAACATCAGTTTCTCTATATGCCAGACAGCCAAACATGATGCACAGCTTAACCTGAACATAAACCCAATCCTCCATAATCTCCCCACAGCACTGTCAATCATCACATCACCTCTTACCTGTAATTTTTCATACAGTAGGAAGAAAGACAGAGCCGTACTGCTCTATACGCCCGCTGTGCGTGTGGTGCCAGCAAGCAGCGGGAGGGCTGGGAAAGGGGTGAATATCTTCAGCAGAGCTGTAATGCAGGGAGGGTAATAATCTTGTGCCCTGTTCTGTGACAGGTATCTATTTCTAAGGCCGTTAATTGGATCTAACCTGTGGTGTGTACAAATAGACACATGGGAAGTTGTTTTCATGCCCTTGTTAGGGTTTGATTTGGGCCTGAACACAGACAACACATCAGGTCTTGATTCTTTGATCAACGTATCAGTTAATACATTAACTAACATTAACTAATGGGACCTAAAGTGTTACCACTGCAAACAATTAAGCGCATTTGACCATATCATCTTGCATATTCATCAGCTTTCAGTGCCTGATCATTTACCTGAAGGTGTGGTGAAGTCAACAGGCCTGTTAGTTCTGTGGCTTCAGTGTGTTTGCTGGACTGTAGGACACTTTCCACCTGGAGATAGGTAAAGTTAGTAAACATTTTATCTAGACCTTTCCTAGCCTCTAAAAAAGCATGACTATTTATCGTTGAAAAAAAACATTACAGATGCAGAAGGTGAAATACATTTTCATTGCATTTCACGCACATTTTGCACCACTTAATTATACAAATTTAACCCTGATTATTTCTGAAGTAAAAAAAAATAAAATACGTAAAAAAGTGAAATAAAAAAAGTTATGGAAGTTTAAGTTTATTATAATGAAAAATGCATAAAAATACTATTTTTTTTTAATTTTATGTGAAATATGTTTTTTCCAGAACATTACAAAATTAAAGTTGATATCTCAAAAAATGAGCTTTCAGTAAGATTTTGTTTGGGTGCAGTACCAAATGCTTCCACTAGATGAAATCAGTTTCCCATTCATTTCCAAAGTGGCCACTTTTGTTCGCAAAAAATACAAGGGTGACAATATTTTCAAGACCATTTAACCTTTTCAAATCATGATCATGATTTTTTTTTGTTCACATATATATTTTGTTCTCATATATATATATATATATATATATATATATATATATATATATATATATATATATATAGTAACATTTTTTGGTCAAAAACTACCGAACTGCACCAGTGGGTAAATTCATTCCAATAATATTACAATAAATCAACATTCCTTTATTTTTAAAAGCTCTGTTTAGGATCATTCCAGTGCTATGCTAACCTTCATAATTGTTGAGGTACAAATCATCATAAAAACTGCTTATACACAACTATTTTTTGTATTTTAAAGTCAATATGAAATAATGAATCATATTCAGTTTCTATAGCCGTTATAAGAAATTCATTCATGCCATCTGTATGTTTACAACCACAAACATCCATTCAATTCCCGGTAACTAAATCACAGTCCCATTCACATCTTTTCTTGTTGAATATCCTGTTTATGAAATTTGTCACATTACATTAAAAAAACTGGCATGCCAAACCGGCAACTCTGTGTTGCACTGAACAATAAATTAATCAGCAAACACACACATATGCATGCAGTGATTGTAATAATCCATCAGATCTCATTCTGGCTTCCAAGAAGTCTTAGTGCATCACACTTCAGTCTGTAAGCCAATGATGGATTACATACCCAAAGGCCAATGACTTCATCCAGCTATATGCTTTGGCACAGGCCAGATCAACCAATTACCACGTCCTTATTAAGCACTTCAGGTGCCTTTGCTAAAGTACAGTGACTACAAATACCTCAGGAAAAAAAGTACAGATTCACACTTTCGTAACTCTACTGATCTTTTAAGGCATCACTGGTGTGCTCCTAACTCAAAGGTTGTTTATATATGCCGTCTTCCAAGACCCAGTATTGGCAGATGCTGGTCACGTGAGCAGCACGATGCACAAAAATTGGAAGCGCTGAATGGAATTTGTATTTTTCTGGACCTTGAATGATGGTAATAGGGGGTATAAAAAACCATCTCGAAGATGAACGAAGGTTCTTATGGGTTTGGAACGAAATGATGGTGAGGAATTAATGACAGAATTTTCATTTTTGATTGAAAAATTCACTCTCCAGAACATTCTCGTTCTCTGCTCCCTGCTGGTGGATTGATCTCCCTACTTTCATCAGGAACGCAGAATCCCTGGCAATATTCAAGGGACAGCTGAAAAATATTCAAGGGACAGCTTTTTTTTAAAAAAACAAAAAAAAAAACCCTATCCTTCCCCTTTCCCTTCCTACTCTAGCTTATGGTACTGAGCAATGTATGAAACTTGTATTGTATTGTGAGCACTTCCTGTGTTATTTGCCAATTCATGAAGAATCGCTTGTTTGTATTCCTCACTTGTAAGTCGCTTTGGATAAAAGCGTCTGCTAAATGACTAAATGTAAAAATGTAAATGATTGAACTAACCCTTTAATGCAAATTACAATGCATAGTATGCAAGTTTTTGCATTCATACCCAGATGACTTACTACAAGCTTGCAGTATATAATAGAGCACAATCCATAGAATATCATTCCCCACAATGCAATGTGTTTGATTTGACCTTCACTCTCCAATTTGTCAAATAATCTAGAACTTATAGAGTGGTGCAGATATTTTTGTAGGCCAAAAACGAGTTTCATCATCCTGAAGTCAATGGATTTTTGAATAGGTTTTTGGTTAAATACCAGAAATAAGGTCTGTGGTTCACACAAACTCAAGATATTTTCACATTTTATTCTATATAAAGTAAATCAGTAATACCCTCTTGTGATTTTTTAAAGGCTTTTACTTACAAGGCGATCGCTAACAAGTGAAATCACCAAAATTAAGTGACGTATTACGTAGATATGCGGGGAAAATGTCGTAGCCACGAGTTTACCTACAACGGATTATTATTATTAGGCTATATCATGCACTAATCTTTTTTTGTATTCAAAGGGAAAACAAGATTAGTTAGATAATTGACCCTTCACAAAGACCCGCCCCCTTTAGTTACTGTTCTAAATAAAGGAAATCAGTAATACCCTCTTGGGATTTTTTAAAGGATTTTACTTGTCTTGTAAAAGGCGGTCGCTAACAAGTGAGCAGTGCGAGAAGAGGTTATATTTGGTGCCGTGACCCGGATGGGAGTGAGTGTAATGGAGGCCAGATAGATCACTAGACCTCTGGCCTCAAGAGGTGCACTTGGGGTTGTGGTCTTTACAGTGCTTTGTTAGTGCGTCTGCCTCCCATGCTAGAAACACAGAATCCCATTCGCCGTGGTGCGACTAGAACCGGAGGGGTTACAACTGCCCCACTCAATTAATACCATGATTCGCTGATCTCTTCTGGAACTTTTTCCAGACATTTTGCACTAATACTGCTTAGTTTTCAGTAGAGATGCACCGATATATCGGCCAATAATCGGTATCGACAGATAAAAGCACATTTTCACACTATCGGCTGATATCAGCTGATATATCCTGTGTGTGTGACAGTGATTATATGAATTAATAACATTCAGAACGGGAAAATATTAATTCAATCTTCAGAATGGGTTAATATTAATTTGAGTAATGTGTATGTTTATAACTGATAACAGTTACTCTGAAACAAGTTGATGAAATGGAGATAATAGCGGGTTTTTTTGCATTTACTTCAAAATGTAATAATTAAAAATATAATGATTAATTAAGAATTATAATGAAATTATCATTAATTTAAAAGAAGGTTTATAAGGCAGAACCCCCAAACTATCGGTATCGTTATCAGTATCAGCAAATATAACTCTGAATAATCGGTTATTGGTATCGGTGGAGAAATTTAGTATCGGTGCATTTCTAATATTCAGCATTCTTCCAACTAACAAAAATATGTTCTAAGAACGTCTTCCCATTAAATTATGAGAATGTTATTACTGAATGTTCCCAGAATGTTTTTAAAAAATTTTTTTTTTTTTTTTTTTTGGTTATGTGAACATTGAGATGTTTTCTCCATTTAATTATTTTGCAAATATTATGTGCGTGTTACTTCTGAATATCCCCCGAACCATCTGATAACAGAAGGAAGTAGTTGCATTTAACAAAATAAGATTAACGTCCAACTAAAATGTTTCAGAAAAACATTCCATGATTGATCAGGGTTGAGGAGTAACGAAATACAAGTAACTTAGTTACGTATTTAAAATACAAAATTTGAGTAACTGTATTTCATTTTAAATGGGTGGTAATCAGATTACAGTTACATCTGAAAAGTGTTTTAGATTACCAAAGTGATTACTTTGAATTTTAATGTCATTTAAACAGCGATTGGTGATTCTCTGACTCTGACCGTCTGAAAAAGTGGAGTTAAGTTTCATGTTTTCCACTGTTTTCATGTTTTGTTGTTTGTGAGTTATTTTATAATTCACTCGTCACTGCAACTTTTTCTCACAATTTGTTTTTTCTCCTCACAATTGTGAGTTTGCATTTCACAATTCTGACTTCTTTTTCTCAGAATTGCGAGATTTAAACTCACAATTGCAAGTTATAAAGTCAGAATTGGGAGATATAAACTTGCAATACTGACTTTTTTTCTTGCAATTGTGAGTTTATATCTCATAATTCTGACTTTTCTCAATATTGTGAGTTTATATCTCATAATTCTGACTTTATAACTCGCAATTGCCACTTTATATCACACAATTCTGAGGGAAAAAGTCAGAATTATGAGATAAAAACTTGCAATGACCTTTTTTGTGTTTGTTCCACACTTATTAGTATTCCAAAGTATTCTAAAGTATTTAGATTAAGTTACTAAACTTGAGTAATGTAACGAAATACGTTACAAATGACTTTTTAAAGCAAGTATTTTGTAATCTGTAGTGAAATACATTTTAAAAGTAACATACCCAGCCCTGTGAATGACATATGAATAACATTTTTGTGCTAATGTTCTGATTCAGAAACCCTTGTTATTAGTCACACCGGTGGCCATTAAGTGAACTGCAGCCAGCATGTCCCTGTTAGCTGGGCCAGTTCTCCACTCCGAACATAGCCGATGTTATACAAATAAAGAAAGTTCCAGTCGTACCTCGTCTCTGATCTGCTGGGCGTGTGGGGTGAGTGGGTACGGCGGGCAGAGGTGTCTCATGCCCAGAGCCACGCTGCGGTGCATGCTGAACGCCTGCTGGAAGTCCGTCTGCAGCAGCAGCTCCAGCAGCAGCTGAACATCCTCCTGACTCTCAACATCAGTCAGATGAAGCTGCAGACTCTGCAGAGAGTCAAGCAAATCATCCAGCTCTGAGAACAGACAGAGAGAAACGGGGTTGGAAACGTCATTGCTAATGATTTTACAACAAAAAACGGACCTTGGTTTCCCACGCCTTTTTGGCTTTTCCAGACACTTCTGGAAATGACTGAATAAGGATGCTTTTAAAAGTCTCTAGTACAACAACAACAGGCTTTCTGAGGTTCCTAACCTGCATGGAAACTATGTTTTCCTTTACAGAAAGTTACAATAAGAACTTATGAATCTGGATTGACACGAGGATGATTTTAATGTGAACTATTCCATTAACACTGCAAAAAGTAAAAAGTATTTTTTTTGTCTTGTTTTCTAGTAGAAATATCTAAAAATTCTTAAATCAAGGTACATTTAGTTGAGAAACAAAGTCACAAGATATAAAGTCTTGTTTTCTGAAAATAAAATCGTTAAAATTAAGCAACGTATTACAAAGAAAATGCGGGAAAAATGTCGTAGCCACGATTTTAGCTAAAACGAGGAACAAATTATTATTATTAGGCTATATCATGCACTAATCTTTTTTTGTATTCAAAGGGAAAACAAGATTAGTTAGATAATTGACCCTTTGCAAAGCCCCGCCCCCTTTAGTTACTGTTGCTATGTTCATTAAGTCATGCGCTCTCATGCCACACATCATGTTCTCACGCAGTGAAAAATACATCCTGGAGCAAAGAGGACGCTGACAACACATGAAACAGTTTCATATTTAAAATATAGTAATTTTTTAAAGAAGTTGAATCAATAAATAGCGTCTAGTGTGTGTTTAATGTGTGGTG
>CM076072.1:2347500-2355000 GCA_038088235.1 Zacco platypus
ATATATATATATTAATTTAATATATAATTATTAATATATAATTTAATTTAATTTTAGAATAAATAAATGACCTAAAAATGCATTTGTTTCATTAATCACATTAATATTTAAATAATTTCACTTTTATTAGATTTTTTCTGTAAATTGACAACATCCATCCAATCATACGCTTTTTTGGTGATTTCAAAATTGAAGAATATATGAAAATATACACATATATATTCACATATATATTATTATTTTGGTCATTTAGAAATGTAATATGATGCAGTATAGACACACACACACACACGTTGTGTTTTCATGTTTTATGGGGTCATTCCATAGGCGTAATGTTTTTTATACTGTACAAACTGTACATTCTGTCCCCCACTATCACTACACTAACTCTACCCCTAAACCTACCCATCACAGAAAATGTTCTGCTATTTTACATTTTCAAAAAAGATAATTCTGTATGATTTATAAGCTTGTTTCCTCATGGGGACCAAAAAAATGTCCCAACAAGATCAAAATTTACTAGTATTACTATACCTGTGGGGACATTTGGTCCCCATAATGTAGGGAATACTCACACACACACACATACATGTATATGTATATATATATATATATATATATATATATATATATATTCACATATAATATATACACATATATATTATTATTTTCGGCCATTTAGAAATGTAATATAATACAATATAATACAATGTAATACGGACACACACGCGTACATATATATATATATATATATATATATATATATATACACAAAGCTATGTTTGTGTCTAAAATATTCCAAGTTTATAATGAAACTGTAAAAAAAAACATTAAAGAGAGATACAAAACACAACAGAGGCCGGTGAACCAGTAGACCATAATCACACATGTTAAGGAATTATGTTTTTATTCATTTTATTACAAGAAAATTCCACAATGCTATTTTTATATAATGATCAAGGATTTTATTATTGTAGTCTCTCTCATTAGGTTCTTATCATTACAGAAAATGTTATTATACAGATTTGTTCAATGTCTCCTCATTGCTTGGTCATATTCCGCAGGAGTGCTGGTCACATTTATCTGTACAATTCAATTGTTCTTTTTTTTTTTTTTACTGTACATTTTTGTGTAGTTGATTAAAAAGGCAGTCAGCACTTAAATAAGCTGTTGTTTGTTTTTCTCCTCTTTTTAAAGTATATTCAAACAAAACGTTCGCCTGTGACTCCACCCCCTGGGGGAGGGGGGCGGGGCTACACCAGGTCATGTGATTATAAGGAAGCTTCAGGGATTGGGTGACCAGGCCCGTGTTCCCCCGGGCACGACCTTCGTGCACCCACGCGTTTGGCACTGCGCACACAAACAAGACTCACGAGATAAACGACAAGCAAAGCTCTTTGTGATGTCATAATGATGCCTACTAATGGGAGGAAAAGTAAAAGTGTCACGTCAATGACACGTAAGACAAAAAGTGCCACCCTCCAGAGTCCGGATTTCAAGTTGTCGCGTCCTTCCCCACGTCCGAGTCTTATTTTTACGTCGAAACGGGGAAATGATATTCTGTTTTTTTTTTTTCTCCGGGCAGGCACCAACAGTTTTCTATTAAAATGCTACAGCTATAGATCTAGCATTGAACACACAAAGCAACTGCAATGAAAAGAATAAAGTTGCCTTAATATAATAATAATAATAATAATTAATAATAATGACAAGAAAAATGCAATAATAATCATAATAATAATAATACAGAATAAATCTCTTTTTATAATTAGATTTTATCATTTAAAAGTTATATTTTTTCTTTCTTTGAAATAATAGACTTTTTTTTCTCATATGTATCTAGTTTTGTGATCAAGATGTTGACTATACTTCAGCGTTATCCAAATCAATAAAAACTAGCTGTGCCGTTGCATATTACAGTCAATGATATGTGAACATGCACCGTGAACCACCGTCACTCTCCGTCCCTCGGCCCTCTGACGCCATCATAGACGGCCGATGACCATGACGTCCACCACCTCGCCCTTGTGCAGCTCCACGTATTGCTCGGTTTTGGGAGGAAGCATCAGGAGTCCGTTAGCGCTGCGCATGCTCATGAGTCTGCTGCTAACCTGGTTCCCTGGACAAAGACGAGAGGGAGGAAAGGGTGAAAGTGTTTCCACTTGAATCTTTCAGACCTTTGCAGATGTGCTAAAATCTTGCATTTTCTTCTCGGTTCTGTTCGCTTTCACAGGGCAACATTTCAATTACAGTTACATCTGAAAAGTGTTTTAGATTACCAAAGTGATTACTTTGAGTTTTAATGTCATTTAAACAGCGATTGGTGATTCTCTGACTCTGACCGTCTGAAAAAGCGGAGTTAAGTTTCATCAACATTAAGAGGGATCATAAAAATTTTATTTTTATTTAGTACTTTCTTGAACGAGACAAAATGACTGAATTTATAAAAAAAATTGCCCAAATGTAACTACGTCACCTTAAAATCACACAATCACTACACACACACAAACACACACACACACACATACAGGTACATATATATATATATATATATATATATAAACAGTATATAAACATATATATATATATATAAACAGTATATAAACACACACACACACACATATATATATATATATATATAAACAGTATATAAACATATATATATATATATATAAACAGTATATAAACACACACATATATAAACAGTATATAAACATATATATATATATAAACAGTATATAAACATATATATATATATAAACAGTATATAAACACACATATATATATATAAACAGTATATAAACACACACATATATATATATATATATATATATAAACAGTATATAAACACACATATATATATATATAAGCAGTATATAAACACACACACATATATATATAAACAGTATATAAACACACATATATATATATATATAAACAGTATATAAACACACATATATATATATAAACAGTATATAAACACACATATATATATATATATATAAGCAGTATATAAACACACACATATATATATATATATAAACAGTATATAAACACACATATATATATATATAAACAGTATATAAACACACACATATATATATATATATATATATATATATATATATATATATATATATATATATATATATAAACAGTATATAAACATTCGTTAGTCCGTAGGATCGGATTGCTTTATCACCTCAACTGCTCCAGAGTTCGTTTTCAATCAGGTTTTCATCGTCGAGTGATTATTTTGATGTCATATGCCTAAACGAACCAAACTAAGCGAGAAAACGCATCAGGTTCCAAAACAAACACTCCAAATGAGCCGGGTGTGAAAACGCCCTTAAAAACCCTTAAGCTTTTTGCAGTGATGGCATAATAAAAACCACCATTTTTGGATCCCAAAAGAACCTTTCAGAGAAACGTTTCAGACAGACTGGGAATAGAGGTGCTGCAATAGTATGTAAAAATAACCTATTCTATCACAGCCAATAAACAAAATACTTTTAAGATAGCATCATATGACCCCTTTAAGAGCGCATGAACCACTAATGTCAGAAAAACCAACATGCATCTTGCTATATGGTCATCCACTGCTGGACGAATCCAAAAAGTTCTCAAGGACAAATAAATGTCAGTAAATGTGTCGGTCATGACCCGGCAGAAGAGGGATGATGTGTTACCTGTGCTCTGTGCCCATGGCAGAGGTTCCTGATGGTGCCATGTCAAAATACAGCGGTGATACTCAGGACGCGGATCCAGCTTCACATCACACGACAACTGGAAACCATCAAACAGATTTGAGTTTTTTTATTAGCCCTGCCGACAAATTTGAATGTTTTGATATTACTTTTTTGAAGTTAATGCACTGATATATTCATTTCCAATTCAGTAAAGAAAATGGATTACATTTCTGAGAGCTCAGTAACTCATTTGATAAATATTGAGAATTTTTTTTGAGAAAACTTTTATTCAGGAAGAACGCAGAAGTGACAGTAAAGACATTTATGTTATAAAAGATTTCAGTGTCGTGAAAATGATGCTCTTTTCAACTTTCTATTGATAAAAGAATAGTGAAAACAATCTGAAAATATAAAAATATGAAGCAGTTTTCAACATTGATAATCAGAAATAAGCATCAAATCATCATATGATTTCTGAAGGATCATGTGACACTGAAGACTGGAAATACAGCTTTGATCACAGGAATAAACTACATGTTAAAATATATTCAAATAGAAAACGGTTATCTTAAATTACAATATTATTTCACAATATTATGTTTTTACTGTCATTTTGATCAAATGAACGCAGAAGAGCTTGTTTCTGCCACGGAATAAAACAATTTAAAACATAATTGCGACTTTTTATCTCACAATTCAGATTTTTTCTCTCTCAATTGCGAGTTTATGTCTCACAATTCTGACTTCTGGCCGCTCTCATGCCACACATCATGTTCTCACACAGTGAAAAATACATCCCGGAGCAAAGAGGACACTGACAACGTAAGAAACAGTTTCATATTTAATATATAGTAATTTTTCAAAGAAGTTTAATCAATAAATAGCGTCTAGTGTGTGTTTAATGTGTTCGGGGTTATGATTGGTCAGGTCTCCTGTCAATCAAACTGTCGGTGAAAGTCCAATTCTCAGAGGTAAAAAAAGGCTGACTTTTTTCTCATCCTATTAAATAATCTTCGTTCAAGCTACTTTTTTACATTTGTTTTACAGTGTGTAAAAGTCCTCTGTTATTATTACTTGTAAAGTCAAAGGTGGTCTTACCCTGGCTTTTATTATGGTGGGCCGCGGGTCTAAGATTCCCTGCATCTTCCTCAAGGCGGGAATGACGAAGAGGTTACATGTTACAACTGCTGACACGGGATTACCTGTGAAGCACGAGAGAGGGCGCTCGTTACATCGAGGAAACATAATAGACAGAAAATAGTGAAATCTGTGTAGTATGTGTTTTGAAAAAATACACCAATAAACTCTCTCACCGTCCCTACCTGGCAGAGCAAAGATAAGTTTTCGAGACCCGTCCATATCAAGAGTGGCAAATGTTGTGGGGAGACTAACGGAAGACAAACCAGAGCTCAATATCCGCGTGGACCGATTCTCATTGTTTGACACTCAATATCAGGGTGTTTTCACACTGGGTTTAATTCAAGCTAAGAGCAGTTGGCAAGATTTACACTGTAGGTGATCGCTTTAAACGCTCCAAAGCGAACTGAACTAAGACACAGTCTGAATACAGTTCGCTTTGAGTCTGTGGGGAAATGTGCGATGTGAATTCAAAGCGCTCTATTTGACTTTACTTTTATTTGATAGTCAAATAAAACAAACAAACAAGCATTTTTGCTCATTACAGTTAATAAGGCACACCTGTTTTTGGTATAACTATTTTAAACTACACGTACACTCACTAAGGCCTTTCTGTGTTTAATGCAAAAATGCACATTCCAAATAAAGAAAATATTCACAAAATATACTAATTTTTTTTTTTTTATTAATTTAATTAATTAATTAATTTAATTGAACTTTTATATATTAAACTTTTTTATTTTACTTTATATATATATATATATATATATATATATATATAATAAAAAAATGAAAGAAAAAAAATAAAATAAAATAAATTAAAATTGTTCTTTAAAATTTTCATCCACTTAAAGTGCAAAGGAATAAATATATTACTATTTAATTTTTTGATTAATTTCTATTAATTATTATTTATATAATTCTATTACTTTTCTAAAAAATAAAATACAATAAAATAAAAATAAATTACTATTTAATTTTGATTAATTTCTATTAATTATTATTTCTATTACTCTATTACTTTTAAAATAAAACAAAATAAAATAATAAAATAAAAAATAAATAAAACAAAACAAAACAAAACAAAATAAAATAAAATAAAATGAAATGGATTGGCATCCAAGTCTACTCTATGGAGTTTTTCTATTCAAATTTGATCCAGTTAAAGTGGATAGTAATAAAACACATTATTATTTCGATTATTATATTACTTTTCTAAAAAAAAAAAAAAAATTAAATATAATAATAAAATAAAATAAATTTAAATAAAAAAAATAACAACAATAAAATAAAATAAATCAAATAAAATGATAAAATAAAATGACATCCAAGTCTACTTATTGGAGTGTTTCTATTCAATTTTGATCCAGTTATGTTTCATTCAACAAGGACTTAAGCGTGAAAACACCCTGAATCTGCATGACTGCACAATCTTTACGCAGATGTCACCTGTTTCTTCAAAGACTCACCCTGGTTTCATGAAGACACGTCCAAAGTGTATCTGAGCATGAAGATCGATATCAAGTACCTGTTTCAGGTAATCCTGTGAAAACATCCATTTAAAATGATCTTAATGATGCCGTAAACTCGGACTCATTGCAAATAACTGTGCTGTGTGTGTTTTCTGATTGTAGAAATACAGTATTATCTCATCTCATGTGTGTACATCATTTTAAACAGATCTGTAATTATGTAAAGTACAAGGCACCTCATTTCTTTAGGTGTAAAACTCTTTGATGTGAAAATCTCAGTGAGAAACATCTCATCTGAAGGGGTCAGCGCGTCTTACTAGCATCCAGCCACTAGATGTCAGTATAAAGCAGTGATTACTAAATCAATCTCAAAGTCTGCACATCATCTTCGGACGTGTTATGCTTTTCCATGCATCTTCCTAAAATTGCAGTTTTTCCTTTTACAGGGACATTACTGCATTTGGAACATCATCAAACCAAATATTATAAAAACACAATTGAGTTGTTGATTTTGTCTTTACAAAGCTGCCAATAAAAAGTAGATCAAATATTGAAGGTCTTGTACCTTTTCCCCCATAGACACGCCCCCTGAGGTGATGATGACGTCGGCACGACTGATTCCCTCGTTCAGAGCGTTCAACAGGTCATCAGGGCTGCGGGACACCGAGGTAACAGTTAACATCGCTAAAATTTGGCACACAATTATTTTGATTTCTGTATTGTATTTTTATTCTATTACTTTTCTAAAAAAAAAATAAATTGAATTAAATTAAATTAAATGGATTAAAAGTTCCAAGTTTAATTTTTGGAGTTTTTCTACTCAATTTCGAGTGTTTCAACTCAATTTTATAAAGTAATAAAATAAATGTGCATTATTTATTTTTTGATTAATTTCTATTAATTACTTCTATCACTCCATTACTTTTCTAAAAAAAGACAATAAAAATAAATAAATAAATAAAATAGGCATTCAAGTCATGTCCAGTTAAAGTGGAAAGTAATAAAATATATTACTATTTTTTTGTTTTAATTAATTTCTATGAATTACTTCTATTACTCCATTACTTTTCTAAAAAATAAATAAATAAATAAATAAGATAAAATGAAATAATAAATAAAATAAAATAAAATAAATAAAACAAAAAAATAAAAAATAAAATAAATAAAATAAAATAAAATAAAATAAAATAAAATAAAATAAA
>CM076072.1:2357500-2390000 GCA_038088235.1 Zacco platypus
AGACTGGAGTAATGATGCTGAAAATTCAATATTTCATCACAGGAATAAATTACATTTTACAATATATTCACATAGAAAAGTGTAACTTTAAATTGTAATAATATTTCACAATTTTTAGTGTATATTTAATCAGATAAATGCAGCCTTGTTGAGCAGAAGAGTCTTCTTTCAAAGACATTACAAAATCTCACCGACCCCAAACTTTGAAAGGTAGTGCATATATACGCACATTAAAATGATTTAATTATGTATTATCATGGTTTATAAAAGAATCAACAGGCTGTAACTCACGTCTTCAGACTCTCTCAGGAGTTCAGTGTCTTCTACTTGAACCACAGCGTCCGCTCCGCATGGAATAGGAGCGCCTGTCGTCACCCGCATCACCTGACCCGGCATCACGGTGTGTGTGGGCTGGAAACGCACAAATAAATGGATCATTTTCCTCACATTTGAAGGTGGTTTTCTCAAATGGTATCTTACATTTGAGACGTTTTCTCACCTGCTCTCCGGCCTGAGACTCGCCGATAATAAATCTGTCACCAGGACCATCAGCCGCTGTCAGGACACAAAGACAACACCTCAGAAGGAAAGCTTCTATATGGAACCTTAAAGGGAACTTAATATGCCCCTTTCACAAGATGTAATATCAGTCTCCAGAATGTGTCTGTGAAGTTTCAGCTCAAAATCCCCCACAGATCATTTATTATCTCTTGTCAAATCTGGGTGTGAGGAAAAACACGCCGTTTTTGTGTGTGTCCCTTTAAATGCAAATGAGCTGCTGCTCCCCACCCCCTTTCCAGAAAAGCGCAGAGCTTTAACAGCTCAACAACAACAACGCTGGAGAATCTCACGCAGACAAAATGAGGAAAGTGTTCATCCTTACATTGTTCAAACCGGAGTCGACACTGATGGAGAGACTCAGGAAGAAGTTTAAGGGTGCGTTCACACTTGTAGTCCGGTTCGTTTGGTTCGTTTGGTCCGGATCAAAAAACAAAAACAAAACATATAGTCCTGGCCCGCTTAGCGTTCACACTGACAACCTTAAGTTACCGAACCAAAGGCATTGGGATACGGTCACGACCTGATTGGTCGGCTTTTATGACGTATATTTGGCGACGGAGCTCGCTTACCGAACATTCAAAACAATGCTGTGTTCTGGATTAAACACCATCATTTTATGCGTGTACATATGCTTTATTTTTACCAGCTGAGAACTCACGAAGAGCTCATCAAATGTTCAAAACATTCAAAACAGCTCCAGGATTTCCTCCGTTGTACACAGAAACAGAAACTTCACCTCCTCGTTGCTCCACGTTTGCCCTCGACTCATTTTGGATACACCGATCTTCCCGCGTCATCAAATCAGCTTGTAGTGTCGCATCTTGTGACATCACGTCCTGTTTTTGGTTCGTTTACATGTCTTTGGTCCGTGTCGCGTTCATATATCAATCGAACCGCACCAGAGTTCGTTTGGAAGCGGACCGAGACCCATCTTTTTAGCGGTCTCGGTTCGGATGGCAGCGTTCACACATGTTCAAACGAACCGCACCAACTGAGCAATCGCACCAGGATTCGTTTTAACCGAACCGAACATGACAAGTGTGAACGCACCCTTAGACGTTTCTGAACGGTTAGTGGATGTTCATCTCTTTTCGTTCAACTGACCCTCGTTTGTGAATCAGTCCGGCATAAAATGACGGCATCAACAACACTCGACTACAACAACTCTTCGAACCTGTTCGAGACGCATCGATCTGATGATTAGGGTCCATGTAAACGCAGCTACAGAGTGACAATAACTTTCAAACAGTAGTGTACTACATTCTTAAAAGAAAAGATTCAAAGTGTCATGAATGAGAGCATTAATAAGACCCTGAATGAAAGAAAGACACAAATAGTGTCAATATTGATTTGACATCAACTTATGTTTTTCCTAATGTTGTAAAGTCACATAATGCAACAGACAAAAGTGTTCAGTAACTTCTCATAAGCTGATAAATATCCAATTAATGCAATAATTTATGCTGCATAAGACATTTTTAAGAGGGAAAATCCCATCCTGCACAAAAAAAATGAATGAAGCATTCGAGATTCATCCCCTGAGAGACGTTTCGAGCGTCACTCTCTAGCAGACACGAGCAATGCTTTCGATACGCCGTCCTGACGCGAGCACCGGAGCGTGAGTTAACCAGGTCTGTCCGCGCGCCGGTTAACCCATTCACTCATCCAGTCGTGTGGGTTCTCACCTCTTACAGCGTAGCCGTCTTTAACTGAGGCTGGGAACGGAGGCAAGTTGTCTTTGGCATAAACGTCCTGAGCCAGAACTCGACCCATGCCGTCTACAAGAACAACGACACGGAGAACAAGTTTAATATGCATGAAAAACAGGCCTTTTAAAAACACATAAGGGACAACCTAATATTCACCCGCCAAAATAAACATCAAATTAAAATAAATCTGTAAGACATTAAATTAAGTGCATTTTAGATGCTGGCTGCTCTTGATTTCTGTTTTGTCCCATCATAGTCATTTATTCACACATAAAGACCAAATATACACCAGACAGTCAAAAGTCTGTCTTTGTGATACTAATTGACCAGATGGAAACATGAAATTAGAGAGAATGAAATTAGCACAGCCATGCAGGGAAATCATTTATCCTCCTGGGAAAACTGTCAATTATACATTTTAGTGTCATTCTAACATAATGCCACAATTAACCAGTCAGTTTTTCAAAGAGCCACAACCGTTTAAACAAAATACCATTGAATGTAAAGTGTCACGGGAAAATCAGTTTATGGTTTTTAACCAGTTAAGAGGATTTTACCGTAGAATTTTTACATTATTTTACAGTTTAGTCACTAATCACTTTGTAAAGTTGAAACGCTTTTTGAAGTGAACTGATACCATCTCAGGACAGAATATAATATAATATAATATAATATAATATAATATAATATAATATAATATAATATAATATAATATAATATAATATAATATAATATAATATAATATAATATAATATAATATAATATAATATAATATAACATAACATAACATAACATAACAAATAATATAATATAACATAATATAATATAATAAAATAAAATATAATGTAATGTAATGTAATGTAATGTAATATAATAAAATAAAATAAAATAAAATATAATATAATATAATATAATAAAATGTAATGTAATGTAATGTAATATAATATAATATAATATAATATAATAAAATGTAATGTAATGTAATGTAATATAATATAATATAATATAATATAATAAAATGTAATGTAATGTAATATAATATAATATAATATAATATAATAAAATATAATATAATATAATAAAATGTGATGTAATATAATAAAATGTAATGTAATGTAATATAATATAATAAAATGTAATGTAATGTAATATAATATAATAAAATATAATATAATATAATAAAATAAAATATAATATAATATAATATAATAAAATGTAATGTAATATAATATAATAAAATATAATATAATATAATATAATATAATATAATAAAATTTAATGTAATATAATATAATATAATAAAATGTAATGTAATGTAATATAATATAATATAATATAATATAATATAATATAATATAATATAATATAATAAAATGTAATGTAATATAATACAATATAATATAATATAATATAATAAAATAAAATATAATATAATATAATAAAATGTAATATAATACAATATAATATAATATAATAAAATATAATATAATATAATATAATAAAATATAATATAATATAATAAAATGTAATGTAATATAATATAATATAATATAATAAAATGTAATGTAATATAATATAATATAATATAATATAATAAAATGTAATGTAATGTAATATAATATAATATAATATAATATAATATAATAAAATGTAATGTAATGTAATGTAATGTAATGTAATGTAATATAATAAAATAAAATAAAATAAAATAAAATAAAATAAAATATAATATAATATAATATAATATAATATAATATAATAAAATGTAATGTAATATAATATAATATAATATAATATAATATAAAACGCTCCTCTAGAACTGTAAGCGTGTGAATCTTAGTGAGGACATTGCATAGACTTCCACTGATTCTACATCAGGTACTACATTCTACATCTAGAATTAAATAATAACCTCTTTTGCCTGATTTATAAGCCTTTTAAACTAGTGAGGACCAGTCAATGTCTCACTAGTGGGTTGAGAAAGTATTTCACAATACAAGTGAGGACATTTGGTGCTCACAAGTATAGTCAAAAACATGTACACACACACACACACACACACACACACAGGTTTGGAGATTAGATGATCTCATCAGATTACAGAAGGATTAATATCACAGCTGATTAACACACACTGATATGATCTACATGTCACATACTGTAAGATTGATTCGTTTCCAGCAGACAAAAAAAATGTAATCACTAGAGACAAACAGATTAGATACTCTGGTGCACCTCGGCACAGATAGTGATGCATTTTGGTATTTTGGTACGGAAGGAGAAAGACAAAAATCCATCACATCAACCTGAGCTGTTGGCCTGAAACACATTACCCATAATTCCCTGTGTGTGTGTACCTCTGTAGTTAATGATCTCAGTGCCCAGAACTGCGGTCATCTCCAGCACAGTGATGAAGGCTTTATCCATAGAGGTGAGAGGGAATGGAGACATACGGTGTCTCCGAGCCACTTTGGTGATGTCCACCGCACTATGACCTACAAATACACAACAAATACTGAACACATCATATCCAGGGTTGGGGAGTAACGAAATACGAGTAACTTAGTTACGTTTTTAAAATACAAAATTTGAGTAACTGTGTTTCATTACAGTTACATTTTAAATGGGTGGTAATCAGATTACAGTTACATCTGAAAAGTGTTTAAGATTACCAAAGTGATTACTTTGAATTTTAATGTCATTTAAACAGCGATTGGTGATTCTCTGACTCTGACAGTCTGAAAAAGAGGAGTTAAGTTTCATCAACATTTTAATACTTTTAAGAGGATCATAAAAATGTTGTTATTTTTATTTAGTTCTGTCCTGAACAAGACAAAATGACTGAATTTAGAAAAAAAACCTGTCATGACCTGATGATCCACGACTGTTTTCATGTTTTGTTGTTTGTGAGTCATTTTATAATTCACTCGTCACTGCAACTTTTCCTCACAATTGTGAGTTTGTATTTCACAATTCTGACTTCTTTTTCTCAGAATTGCGAGATTTAAACTCACAATTGCAAGTTATAAAGTCAGAATTGGGAGATATAAACTTGCAATACTGACTTTTTTTCTTGCAATTGTGAATTTAGTATGTGAGTTTATATCTCATAATTCTGACTTTTCTCAATATTGTGAGTTTATATCTCATAATTCTGACTTTTCTCAATATTGTGAGTTTATATCTCATAATTCTGACTTTTCTCAATATTGTGAGTTTATATCTAATATTTTTGACTTTTTTCAATATTGTCAGTTTATATCATAATTCTGACTTCTCAATATTATCCATTTATTTCTCATAGTTTTGACTTTTCTTAATATTACGAGTTTATATCTCATAATTCTGACTTTATAACTCGTAATTGCAACTTTATATCACACAATTCTGAGGGAAAAGGTCAGAATTGTGAGATAAAAACTTGCAATGACCTTTTTTGTGTTTGTTCCACACTTATTAGTATTCCAAAGTATTCTAAAGTATTTAGATTAAGTTACTAAACTTGAGTAATGTAACGAAATACGGTACAAATGACTGTTTAAAGCATGTATTTTGTAATCTGTAGTGAAATACATTTTAAAAGTAACCTACCCAGCCCTGATCATATCTATAACAAGTAATGCTCAACTTTTCAGTGTCTGACGCTGATGTCTAGATAAAGAGGCTGTATTGATGCGTAAATTATAATAAATAACAAACAGAAAACACCGGAACTGAATGAATGAATATGTACAGTGTCTTTTTAATCTAATCTATTTTATCGATCTAAATGCAAAGAGCCTGTCCTTTTTAATAAATAAAATTACAAACACTGAATATGATATTCATAATGTGCACTGAAAAATTTTTTCACTCAAAAATTGCTTGTAAATTTACAAACAATTGCAAGTAACACTAAATTAAACTGTAGAAAAACCTAAAATTGCATTTTCTTGTAAAATATATTACAAAAATTTGTTTTATTTACAACTCGTACTTACATGGAGGTGCAAATAATACTTAATAGATTAATTAAAGACTATTTGCAAAAGTCTAAACATGTAAAATATATATATATTTTTATGTGCACTTATAGTAAATAGCCTCACCCCATAAATATTATTAGCAACATTTCAAAAAAAGTGAATTTATATACGTTCAGTCTCATTATTATCATTTGTTCAAACATAAAGAAAAAATATGCATCAGACTGTGATATTAATCGACCAAATTAACATTAATATTGGCAGGCTTGACGACCAAAACACTTACTGAGAGTCATAGTGCTGAATATTTCTGAATATTTCATAATCACATACAGAAGAAACGATCATTTTACGAATTTCAAACCTACTTGCTCGTAAGATATTTTCTTTGCTGCTGCATCGTGACTGCACCTGAAGAAAGAAAAGACGGAAAGAAAGATAGAGAAATTAATATTTAAACTCTCAGTGTTTTCAAGGAGCTTTTATGAGATGTTTGCTATAAAAACCCCAGAAAACAGTAAGCGATGTCGTGCCGCTCATTATGAAACTCAGAGACGAACATGGATGTAATGAGGAGAAACAGACAGAGCTTCATCACCGTTTAAATGCTTGGGGTCGGGAAGATGTTTTAATGTTTTTGAAAGTCTCTTCTGCTCACCGAGGCTGCATTTATTTGACCAAAAATACAGTAAAAACATATTATTAGACTGCACATATTTTAAACTGTAATTTATTACTATGATCAAAGCTGAATCACTCCAGTGGTCACATGATCCTTCAGAAATCATTCTGATTTGTGGAACTTTAGGATTCCGAATAGAATGAATAGAACGTTAAGTTAAGTTTTCAAAAATATATTTTTGCAACATAAAATCTTTACTGTCCCTTTTGATCAATCTAATGCATCCTCACTGAATAAAACAATTTCTTTCAAAAGAAAAAAAAAAAACTTACTGACCCCAAACGTTTGAACGGAGATTCAGACAGGCAGAAGTCGTAATAACATCCAACTTCATCACTTTTAAAAAGATTTAACCTACTCTATTCCCATGATAAAACATGTAAACATTTTATGAATTTAGTTTTAATGAATCCATTTTGGTTTAATTCATTTTCAATTGTAATCAAATTTGATGAATTAAGAAGAAACAATGTGTTACGCAATCATTTCTCCTCACGTAGAACCTTTTTGAGTCTCTTTCATTCATACTTTCTTGTCCTTTAAAAACATCATCCTCTCTGTAACCTCAACACGGCCCTTCCGGACTGGAGTGGCGATTCCTGGCGTTTGTGATGACTGTACTTGTCAAAAGCGCCCTATAATCAGTGCTGGGAAAGCTCTAACCGACTGTCTAGTGCTCTACAGCGAGAAAGAGAGAGGATGATGGAGTGATATGTTCCTGAACAACTACTGCTGCCCGAGGAGAAGCAGACACCGGCCTGTGAAGAACGACTGAAGAACCGGAGAAGGAGAGAAAGACAATCACGAGAGCGTAAGACCCAGAACGCCACACAGCTCATGAAACATGTGTGAGAGACGCACAGAACAGCTGAGAGAGCAAAACGCAGCGAGGGAATAAATCAAACAAGATGATGAGGTCAGCAAAACCCCCAAAACACAATAGCTTCTGAAAAAAAAGGGAACAAACAAACAGAAATGATCAGGGGTTCCAGTGAGCAAATACACACTTTTCAGGCTGAAATCACAATTTTATGCTACCGACATGGTGGCTTTTCACGCTGTACTACATTTTATGCTAAAACTTTACAATAAGGTGTCATAATTGTTTACAGTGTGAATGAACTAGCTATGAGCAATATATATATTTTACAGCATTTAATAATATTAACCCCAAAATGAAAATCTATTCATAGAATTTGCCAATGTAAGAAACTACAATATGAAAACAAGGATTTAAAAGGCAAAACATTTTAGTTTTTTACTAATGAAAACATTTTCACCCTAGTTTTAAAATTAAATATATATATATATATATATATATATATATAATTAAATATATAAAATATTAAATATGATAACTAATGAACTAATCTTTAACAAAGATTTATAAATACTTATAATATATATATTATATACATATGTATATATACATACATATATTAAATATTAAATATATGTGTATTAAATATATATATATATATATATATATATATATATATATATATTATAAGTATTTATCAATCTTTGTTAAAAATTAGTTCATTAGTTCATGTTATCTCCGTTAAATAATTAACTTTTGATTTTAATAATATATTAGTAAATGTTGAAATTAATATTTACTACACTCTAAAAAAAAATGCTGGGTTGTTTCAACCCATGTTTGTGTCAAATATGGACAAACCAAACCGCTGGGTTTAAAAATGTCATTTAAAAATTTTATCCAATGGATATTGTGCATATTTGACCCAAACATGGGTTGAAACAGCCCAGCTCTTACTAGATTAATACGTGCTGTATTCATGTCGAGTCATTGTAAAGTGCTCCCCTTGTATCGTGTGTTCAAAATATACAAAAAGCAAAATAAGAAGAGAGACACAAAAAAGTGGCGTGCAAAAGAAAAGAAGGAGAAGAAGTCAAAGAGAGAGTTTGTCGTGTGAAGGGCTGATGGTTCTGGGATAGTTACTCGAGAACTGAAGGTCCTATGGCCGCGGCGATCGTCTTTAAGCACCTCCAACCTACACTGGAGCTTACGGAGATAAAGTCATCAGTACGTCAGTCACAAGCAACAGAAGAAACAACTGAAATCTGAGAGCGGCAGGCAACTCAAAGACATTCAACGTTCAGGTGTCAGAAGAACTAGAGCAGGGGTTTTCAACCATTTAGATGCCATGGACCCCCAAATATCACACTCGTGATCCTAAATTTTTTTTTACAAAAACTCAATTTATATATATGTATCATTTATTTATTTATTTTGAGTGTAATTTTTATTTATTTGTATTAATAAAAATGTGTATTTATTTATTTGTATCTATAATTTAATCTATTAAAATTTTATTTTAAGGAATTCTATTATGCCCCTTTTCACAAGATGTAATACAAGTCTGAAGTTTCAGCTCACAAATCATTTATTATACCATACTGTAAGTGTAAATGGCCCTTTTGGGTGGAAGCAAAAACATGCAATTTTCGTGCGTGTATCTTTAAATGCAAATGAGCTGCTGCTCCCCGACCTCCTTTCCAAAAGAAGGCGGAGCCTTAATAGCTCATGCCTCCGTTCTTAGTCATCATAAAAGTTTATTTTTACATCCGAAGCGTGTGCACAGCTGTGAGCAACTGTGAAAGAAATCGTGTGTATATTTGATCTGTGTATTAAAGAGACAGCCGCCAAATGTACAGTAGCTGCTGCGTTATGCTAATGAGAATCAAACAGCAAAAGAAAAACGGAAAATCACTCGCTGCTCTTGACTGAATAACGTTAGTAGCTTTAATAAGAATACATTTCTTACTTGAATGCTCTGGTGAGGAGATAAACAGGAGGAGGAGCTAAGCTAATTGGGGCATGGGCGGGGCCTGATACAGTCATGGGCGGGGCCTGATACAATGTGACGTCATAATAAATAGCATTCCTGAAAGGCTCATTTTGAGATTGTTTCTAAATTATGGGGAAAATAACAAAAGAAACAGATTTTGACCATAATAGGGTGGTTGTGTACACACACCGCAGACATAATTATGTTCAAAAAGTGAATTTCGCATAATACGTCATTTTTAATAAATTCATTGTTCATTTTATTTTAATTTCTTTACTTATTTATTTTAGACTCCCTTGAGGCCCCGGATCCCAGTTTGAAAACCCCTGAACTAGAGGATGTTAGTGAACATTTCATATACAATTACATTTAAATCGCCAAGAATAATATATGTTAGAGTATTAGTAACACACAGACACCTTAAAGGAAAGCTTTAGGAATCTATATAACCAGTTTAAAGTCAACACGACATGTCATGCAACACCCATTTTAATTATTGCAATGTATTTCTGAGTGTAAATATTAAATAAATAAACAAAAAATAGGATGCACTGATGTAGGGTTTACTTTTTGAAACAAGAATTTGCTAGAATTCCCTCACTAAATATCTTAGAAGTGGGCTGATTAATACAAGACATTTACAAGAAATAATATTTATTTTTGTAATGTCACATGGTATGACATTATCTTTTGAATTACCGAACAATCAGTATTGTGATTCTGAGCTGCGTTTTGGAATTTTCTCATCGCATTAACTTCCCGGCCTTATTCTTGATAATTCATTTCATGACTTTCGATGTTTAAGCTTGAAATTTAATATGCTTGACACCTGTGCTGGTGGATGGAGTGGAGTGGAGTGAATACAGATATTCACAAAAATGCATGACAAGTCCTTAATTTCTGTTAATAACACTCTTAAAAATGAAAGTTCTTCATAAGTTCTTAATCTATAGAACCTTCAACATCCACGGAACTTTTCCCATTCCAAAAAAAGGTTCTTCATATTATTAAAATGTACTTCAGAACTGATCATTGAAAGGTTCTTCTTCAACAGCATCGCTGCAAAACCCCTTTTGCAAGCTTTCTTTTTGAGAGTATCTGTAGTAAAACTGGAGTGTGTGTGTGGGTTAGTTAGTATTAGTGATGGTTTTAGTGATACTACTGGATGTTAGTTAGAAGACCAAACCATATGATGGAGCGTGTACTGTTGCCTGAATGAAACTTGTCATTTTGACTGTGAACTTTAACTGTGAAGCTGAAAACAACATCCTCCTGAAGTGCTGAGGCATCATGGGAAAGCACATTTGCTCAAAAGCATGTGCTTTGATTCACACACACACAAACACACACTTAAACTATGCCATTTAAACCAATGGAATTAGAGCGGCACGATTCTGGATAAATTGAGAATTATGTTTTTATTTGGTTTAAAACCGACCACGATTCTCCACTGACAAAATAACATGTAATTGACCCTTCGCAAACAGTTTGATTGACAGGCGATCTGACCAATCATAACCCAGAATCCGCTATTTTGTCAGTCAAAGCGGTCAGGGGAGTTAGTAGATTAACGTTGGTGAACTTGAATCACGTCTTGAAACAACATTCCTTCTGATGTTCATTCATGTTTATTTGATGCTATAAATGAACTAGTATGAAGAGATGATCGGTTCACGAGGAGCTACAGCGATCTGTCACCACACATTAAACACACACTAGACGCTATTTATTGATTCAACTTCTTTAACAAATTACTATATATTAAATATGAAACTGTTTCATTCGTTGTCAGTGTCCTCTGTATTTTTCACCGCGTGAGAACATGATGTGTGGCATGAGAGCGCATGGGTTGTCGGACATTGCAACAGGGGGCGGGTTTTACGAAGGGTCAATTCACTAGAGGTTTTGACAAAATATTAATAGATTCTGTCTATTTAAAGGATTAGTTCACTTCAGAATTCAAATTTCATTCAAGATGTTCATGTCTTTCTTTCTTCAGTCGAAAAGAAATGACGGTTTTTGAGGAAAAACATTCCAGGATTTTTCTCCATATAGTGGACTTCAATGGGGTTCAACAGGTTGAAGGTCCGAATGTCAGTTTCAGTGCAGCTTCAAAGACTCTACATGATCCCAGACGAGGAATAAGAGTCTGATCTAGAGAAACCATCGGAATTTAAAAAAAAACAAAAAACATTATATACCTTTTAACCACAAATGCTCATCTTGCACTGCTCTGTGACGCTCCATGCATTACGTAATCATGTTGGAAACTCCATCTCAAAAACTAATATACTTTAATCACAAATGCTCGTGTTGCACTGCTCTGCAATCGTGTAATCATGTTGGAAATGAGTTTTTCACTCTACCGCGGTACTTCCACCTACGTCACGCGTGACCTTTCTAACGTGATTATGCAATTGCAGAGCAGTGCAAGATGAGCATTTGTGTTTAAAAAGTATATAATTTTTTTTATTTTTTTTAGAAAATGTCTGATGGTTTCTCTAGATTCTTATTCCTCATCTGGGATCATCTTTGAAGCTGCTCTGAAACTGACATTTGGACCTTCAACCTGTTGAGCCCCATTGAAGTCCACTATATGGAGAAAAATCCTGGAAAGTTTTCCTCAAAAACCGTCATTTCTTTTCGACTGAAGAAAGTCGTGCAGCTCTAATTGGAACTGATATTCATGCATGTCCCATGTAGTCTCCCAAATCAGTCACTTCCAGTTCTGTTTCATTAAGCATTCTGCCTTAGAAAGGCATCTCACTTGGATCTGATGGTCAGGGATGTGTTCTGCTAGCATTGAGGTTTATCAGGGACGTTATCGATGGTTGATGTTTCTAGTGTAGATAAAGATTATCTTTCCACTGAAATATTCTCACTATTGTTTTGAGGGACGTTCCACAACACGTCTGACTAATACAGTGCGACACAGACATATAACAACATTCATTAAAGTCTCTCCAGCACACGTACACTTCCGCAAACACACTGTTAAATCCTCGACACAAACCACGTCACACATGAGTAAAACAAAAAGAGAACAAATGGAGGTGAATGAGCGTGTCAGAGCAATTTCATTTTGGTAATTTAAGTCACTTTGGATTAAAGTGAAAATGTTCACGGCCATCACGGTGCTTTATGCAGGAAAAAAGCTTCTCTTAATCTTAACACAACACGAATTTAGCCATGGTGTCCACCAAAATACCACTGTAAAATCATGCTGAATGCATACTAAATCATACAAAACAGAAATCTTCCATTGCACGGCGAAAATATGGTGTAGGATTTACTCGAAAACAACTTCAACTCTGAAACTGCGAGCAAATTTTACAAGTGCACGTTAAATTGAGCACGACATTTCGAAGTAGAATAAAATGCTTTTTCTAAATTGTTAGTAAAACAAATACAGTGTAGTGGACATGTCGCAAAAAACACACATCAACTGTGGTATTTTGGAGGAGACCGTAGTTACGATGGAAAATAATGGGGCGTAAATATGCTTAAAGAAGTTTATAATTTATATATAGCGCTGTCAAATCGATTAATCGTGATTAATCGAACGTTTGTTTACATAATATATATTATTACATTTATATATGTCTGTGTGTGTGTGCATATCTATACACAGACAAATATGTAATGTATAAATATAATATATGCACACATATGTAAACACAAACTTGGTTTATATTCAATTAATCACAATTAATCGATTTGACAGCACTTATATACAGTATAAATGCTGTGATGTTATATTTTATGACACCCACAATACAATCTGATACTTTGTTACAGGAAAAGGACTATCAATAATTGCATAGCTAATAACATTTATAAGTAATTTTATATTCTAAATGATACTCTTTGTTTTAAGGTGTCGTTGTTACATTTAAGCACTGAGTAATAATAATGAACTATAGGGTTAGGGTTTGGTTTAGTTGCATGTAATTATGCATAATTTATAGTTATTACTACAGTAACTACATGTAACATGTGTAACAATGACACTGTAAAATAAAGTGGTTCCTAACTGAGTTCTAAATAAACCATCTCAGTGAAATAAAGGCTTCTAATCTGCGTTTTACAGAGTAACTAGAAGTCGATTGAAACTGCAAAATATTTCAAGATGACTGAAAACTGTGTTGTGGTATCAGTAAAGAACGGTGAATCTGTTATCGTAGCTGATTTATGCACAAAACACATCAAATTAAACATAAAATTTTGAAGTGGAAAGGCTGATAATAGTAAAACGTACTCAATTTATAACTATTTTACAGTGCATTTATGCTTTACAGGCTAAATTTGTCTCGCATTCTGCCGGCAAGCTATGATTAAAGATGAGCTCTTTACCTGGTCCAAGGTAGAGTACCTTGACTTGAGAGTGATGACCTCATCCAGGTGTGCTCTGAACTCTCGCCGTGACGCCTGGAGGAAGCCACAGGATAGTCACTCACCCTAAACACACACACACTCCTATCTTTCCCACACACACACACACACACACACAAACCTCTCCATATCCAACAGGCACAGATACAGAATCAATCCGCATTCTATCAAACACATTTATGAGCATGCTCTGCCACAAACACTGATACAAACACACTCACAGATACACTAATTCTCTCCAAGACGCACAGTAATAAAAACACACTGCAATGATGTGCACCGTCGCAATGGAAAATATATGACCAGCTGAACGAAATGAAAAAAAACTCACCCCTGATCTAATGCTGTAAATTGTGAGTGATAAATAGGAACAAACCAAGAGAAAAGAAATCGTGGAGCAGGAGAAATCACTTCTGTGGTGAACGACACTCATCTTGAAGCACTTGTTGGGAAGCAACCTTAAAAGTGTAGTTTGTCAAGATACAAGCTGTTCGGATTGAGCCCGCTTCATTAAGAGGAACTAACCAAAATTAGTCAGCAAACTAACTGCATTGAAGCTATAAAAGAGAGCAATATCTTTATAAATGTATAGAAAATGATTGATTTATCTCTCTCTAAAACAATTATTTAAAATTATTTTTAATAGAAAAGAAAATTAATTATAAATATGTATTAAAATAGCTAAAAAAACTCAACTCATATTATATATATATATATATTTTTTTTTTTTACTTACTTACAAAAGTTTTTTATTTTGTCAATTCAAATATAATTGAATAAACACAAAAATGTACAAAAAAAAAAAAAAAACTAAAATTTTTTGCATTGTTTTTTATGCCATCTATGGAAGCCAGTAAATAAATAAAAATTAAGTAAAATAAAATAAAAAAGGTAATTGCGACAATTTTGGCTAACAATTTTGTTTTCTCGCAATCTGACTTTTCTTGCAGTTCTAACTTTTTTTTAATATATATATATATATATATATATATATATATATATATATATATATATATATATATATATATATATATATAAACTCTGAAAAAAAGTCAGAATTGTGAGAAAAAAGCAATAAAAAATCAATGTTGCAATTAAATTTTATTTTTTTTTATTCCGTGGTGGAAACAAACTTCCATAGATATCTGCAATACAATCCAAAAAACAAACTTTTTCTTTTTTTTTTAATAATTTCTTACTGGAAAAAAGACAACACAAACTATTTTAACAAATGAGCTACTGTCATGCTAATAAAAATAAAAATAGCTAATTTAGTTTTTTTTTTAAAAAAAAAAAAGATATCTGCAATTCAATTGGACAAAAAAGTGTTTTTGCAATAACATTTTTTGTTTTTAAATAATAAAAAAATTTGTTACTAGAAAAATAAAACACCAATTTAAATATTTTAATAGCTTATAAAATTTAATAAATAAGTTACTAAATAACCAAATGTTAAATAAAACATCTCAATATAGTATACAATACATAAGCTGTACAGTATAATATATAAGCTTCGAATTTACGGCATATTGATGGAACATTGAATCAAACGTATTTTAAAAACTGTTCAAAACTCTTCAGGTCAAGCAGCAGAAAGAAAAAAGTGGTTCCAATATGTTCTTTAAAGAAAAAAGTAAAGAGAAATATGTCTAAAAGTATAGCTGAAATAAATTATAAGCACTTTTATATGTGTTTTATCGACTGATACAGGTTTTTCATTTCATAATCTCAAAATGACCAACTATCATACTAAATTATTATAAATTAATTTGCTTCTGTCTCTAGCAATAACTCCTTGGCCATACATTCATCAAACCGATACATGGATGAGGGAAAATAACATTAAAAATGCATTAAAAATTCTTAAAGTAAAGAAAAAATGATGGATAAACCAATAAGTCAAAAACTTAAAACAACAACAACAAAAAATCCCCAAGACAAACATCCACATGTGTCATAAAAATGACTGAAAGTCATTTCTTCTCTGTTGCACTTGAGATAAGCATGCATGACAAGACAGGAAGGGATTCAGGCAGAGCAGGAAGCAACAGTCATCATGGGCAGGACGAAACGTGTCACATGGCAACGTGTCGAGGTGGAGGAGAGCTGTTGCCATGCTGATCTGGCCCGAGACGCATGCAGGAATACCTCAGCAATGCTTAGGGTGGATGAAGAGGAGGGGAGCCGCGCCTGGGTGCCACGAGAAGGGGGAAAAGAGAAGACAATTAAATATAAGAGCCAGCAAAGCCAAGCTGAGACAGACACTGCCGCCCCCTGCTGGCCCGGAGGACTGCTTGAGCACGGCAAGCCAAAGCAGCTGGGAACAGAAGACGTTTAAAAAGAGCAGATATGGAGATAAAGACCAGAAACTACGCAAACGCATTCGGGTGTTTGCATAGATCTGGGATTTGTGCTTGATATTTTGAATGCAAAATGTTTTCTTTTACAATCTTTTGCGATCCCATTTCGATGATAGCTTGGGGATAAACATGTGGTCACATTAAATCCAATTTATATTGGATTTACAACACACACGGACAAGCACACACGCCAACACAGCAAAGATGACAAGATGGGTGAAGCGTTTCACTAAAACACTCTGAAACTACCGTTTACTGAAGATCACATTCGCCCAAAACAACAACGCTAATGTGTAAATATTTATGGGAAAATTACAGGGATATTCAGAAATGATTTCACACATACTCAATGTACACTACCACTGAAAAGTCGGGGTTTAGAAATGTATACCTGTATTCAACGAGGATTCATTAAATGCTTCAAAAGTGACAGTAAAGAGTAGTCGAAACTCTATTGGGTAAGTTGGCAGTGGGCGGAGTCATAGACCAAAACAAAAACAGACATTCCGACACGGAACGCACATCTGAAAATAGAATAACTGGTTGTATCTTTGTAACAAGGACAAAGGTTCTTTGTAACAAGGTTCGAGGCCCACTCAGAGCGGGTAGAGGGGTAACATTGGTGCCGTGACCCGGATGGGAATGAGGTTTAGGGGGGTGAGTGTAACGGAGGGCAGCTAGTAGTTGCTGTGTTAGGCGTTGCAGCTTTTAGCCTCCTTGATAGAGCATCCGACTCCCATGTTGGAAGACCCGGATTAGAGGCCCTCTCAGAGCGGGTAGAGGGGTAACATTGGTGCCGTGACCCGGATGGGAGTGAGGTTTAGGGGGGTGAGTGTAACGGAGGGCAGCTAGTAGTTGCTGTGTTAGGCGTTGCAGCTTTTAGCCTCCTTGAAAGAGCATCCGACTCCCATGTTGGAAGACCCGGATTCGAGGCCCTCTCAGAGCAGGTAGAGGGGTAACATTGGTGCCGTGACCCGGATGGGAATGAGGTTTAGGGGGGTGAGTGTAACGGAGGGCAGCTAGTAGTTGCTGTGTTAGGGGTTGTAGCCTTTAGCCTCCTTGATAGAGCATCCGACTCCCATGTTGGAAGACCCGGATTCGAGGCCCTCTCAGAGTGGGTAGAGGGGTTACATTGGTGCCGTGACCCGGATGGGAGTGACGTTTAGGGGGTGAGTGTAACGGAGGGCAGCTAGTAGTTGCTGTGTTAGGGGTTGCAGCTTTTAGCCTCCTTGATAGAGCATCCGACTCCCATGTTGGAAGACCCGGATTAGAGGCCCTCTCAGAGCGGGTAGAGGGGTTACATTGGTGCCGTGACCCGGATGGGAGTGAGGTTTAGGGGGGTGAGTGAAACGGAGACGAGCTAGTAGTTGCTGTGTTAGGTTGCAGCCTTTAGCCTCCTTGATAGAGCATCCGACTCCCATGTTGGAAGACCTGGGTTGGAGGCCCGCTCAGAGCGGGTAGAGGGGTAACATTGGTGCCGTGACCCGGATGGGAGTGAGGTTTAGAGGGGTGAGTGTAACGGAGGCCAGCTAGTAGTTGCTGTGCAAGTAAACCTCACTCCTCTGACCTCAAGAGATGCTCTAGCAACAGATGCTAGGGGTTGCAGCCTTTAGCCTCCTTGATAGAGCGTCCGACTCCCATGCCAGAAGACCTGGGATCAAGAGGGGTTACATCTGCAAACATATGATGGTATTTTTATGCTTTAGTACAGTCCAAAGCACATTACATAGAGCACCTTTAAAATTCTGCCAGCGCCGTCAAGAATCATTTGGTAGTTATTGCGCTTTGTCACCTTTGGCATAAAATCCGCAATGCATCTTACGTCTACGCATGCAAGGTGTCCTTGTGCTCCAGGAACGGAGCAATATATCTTGCAGGCTGCAGCCCACCCGAGTTTAATGTTCAAGTGAAACTCAAGGCACCACAGATATAATTCACATTATAGATAAGATATAATCTTTGGAACAGTTATTTATCGCCCCACACACACACACACACACACACAGCGTTTTTACCGCAGCATTCACATGAGCAATGTCCTCTCAAAACTCTTTTTCTCAAGGTGATTTAACACGAATAGTGTGTTAAATCTGATTTAAACTGATTAAATGATGCTAATATGTGATTCGTCAAATGGCCGCCTTCTTAAAGGCACAATATGTATTTATTTTTCGCTAGGGGGCGCTAAACTCTTCAAAACAATAACAAAGGCGTAGTTTGAAGACGCAGTGAATGAGTGGAATCACGGAACTTGTCGTCATGATGATTGATATAATAAAGTTTGTGGGGAAATAATGTTTATGGATGCTTAACATGACTGTGGTGTGAAGGAGGGCGGGGCCGAGAGTCGCGGACGCGATTACTAATGAGAGACAGATAACACACACGCCAGTCCTGAGGATAAAGGACAGAGCACATTTCATTCTACCGAACTACTTGTTTATTTGACGAATTAAAACTGTGAGGTAACGCAGCGTTGTTTCACTTGCTCTAACGTTACACTGTCATACTAAACTGTATTTGAGTGTTGAAAGTTATGTTTAGTATTAGTTTGTTGTCTGTATGAGACTAACTGTAATCTAGATCAACATTACAGTATCATACTGATGATATTCGAACACTTCGTCATGTTGAGCTTTATAACATTGATTAGTCATAAGTACATTTGCTCACCTTGTCTAATAACTCTCAAGAGCGCCGTCTCTGTCGAGTCAAAGTTTGTCGCAAAGCTCTTGTCATCTCGGAAACGCCACGCCGATATTGATCCTCGTTTTATTTCTCCTTTTGTCCCAAAGTTTGCTGGCCATGATCCATAATGTTTGAATGAAACAACATCAGCGAGCCGCTAGACGTTACGCAGCTGTCTGTTGCCACGGTTACCATGCAGTACAAACGGAAACCAGGAATAGCGCAGATATTACATCATTGACAGGCGACAAGAGAGGGACGGGCACTATTTAAAATAGTGAATTTCTCTGAATTAACACATGCTTGGAAATATTTAGGATAATGTAAGTACACAGCTGAACCAGATATATAACACTGTGTAAGTGGTTTTAGATATTTGAATATAAAAATGTTACATATTGTGCCTTTAAATACATTTTTTCATGAGGTCAGTTTAGATACTCTAATAGGCGTAAAAATGTGGGGCAAACTAAGCAATTCTAACAGACTGACTTACTTTTGTTGATACTGATTGACAATTAAGCGTATTCTGTAACACTACACCCAGCGCAACGCGACGACAGGAATGACGCAAGTGTTTTTTGCTAGCTTCAGCCTGACGCAGGTATCATTTAAGTTCAACACCCTGTTGTTTAAATAGCAAATGCTCTTGCGTCCATCTGTTCACCCGCTGGTCTGAAAACGAGGTGCATTGTTGGCGTATTGCTATTTTGAGGCAACTGAAAAGGATTACGCCAATAAAAACCTGCTCTAAAGTCAATGGCGCAGTATTTTTAAAAGGATGCGTTAGTAACACATGCCTATTTCATTCTGCTGGTTACACTCACACGCAGCAGCACACAAACATGCAAAATATTAAAAATAAAACGATTACAATGTAAAAGACTATTATTGTGTACATAAAGATAAAATGGATAGTCATTGCATGTATCAGAATTACTTATTTGCAGTAATGACGAATGAAATTGGCTAGTTGTTTGACCAATCTTGGCAATACATACATGTATTTAAATGTCAGGTTGTGCGAGTATATTCCGCCATGTAAAGAGCGAATCCGGGCGGGATTCTTGCTGGGTGCCCTGACCATTTTTTCCATCGTTAAACTGTCAAAAGTGGATTCGGACAAGCCCCAAGTTCACCTGCGCCATCAGACCATGTGCTGATGCTAAAATAGGGCACTTTATTTTGAAAGTCCACGTTCTACTAACTAGTAACTTTGCAACTACATGTCAACTAGCAGTCATTAGACCAGCGCTTCCCAAACTGTGGGCAGCGGCCCCCCGGTGGGCCGTAGCGGTATTGCAGGGGGGGGCCGTAGCTAGTCCAAATCAATATATTAAAATAATTAAAATATTCCAATTGTTCTAAAATTTGATTTTTTTTGAAAGTATGTAAGGTTAGTGTTATGGACTTGAATATATTTGTAAAGAATGTTTAGTTCTCATAATTCACATGAAATTCTTACAAACTTGTTAATAAATGCATTTGTAGGTAAATGTCGGTATATATTTTTTAATGGCGGTGTCGTGGAGCTTTTGCAATGGTTTTGGGGGGCCTTACCCCTCTTACGTTTGGGAAGCTCTGCATTAGAGTGTTAGTGGACTGTCCGCTTAAAGGGTCACTGAATTGATTTCATGTGTGTTTAAGATGATGGAAGACAATGTTACCATCTGTAAAACTAGTTAATTTTAAGCTTTTTTGTGCTATTTTTATCTTCCGGGTTTAAATTTGAAAAAAACTTTTGTACTATAGTACATTGATGACTTATCAGTGTCTCATAATTATTCATGAGACTGCGTGTCCTTATCCAATGAGAGCACACCTCGCTTAATTATTCATGACAGCACGCGTTGATTTCCTCTGACAGACGCTTCAAACAATGAGATCACATACAGTGAGAGATGCAGGAATAGATGAAAAATAAGTATATTTTGTTCTTTGACACGAACGTGATTCATCCACACTGTGACTGATCAGTTTTAACAGGCTTAAAATAAGCCTCAAAAGTTATTAAAGATGTATATTTTTCATGAATTGCTGAGTATAAATGCGAACGACCGTGCATTTATTTACAGCTGTCAAATGTATTAGTGGTTTACGGTGAGCTTACAAAAGCATGTGTATATTGTGTTGTGTGTAATGGTAAATTGCAGCGTGGATTTGTGGGAAGCTTTGATGCTTTTAACTCAATGAGAGCGAAATAAAACTGTCTGAAGTCGTTCTGTGTTGTCAGTCTCCCATCTTCCCCCACAGCTTAACCACACCCGCTGACTGCTGCTGAAACACGGGTTTATGAGCATTGAAGTACAGTAGAGAAGTAAAAATGTACACTACTCCTTAAAATTGACATGCAATTAATTTTAAACTTAGGGCTAAATACATTTTGAATTTGTTCATGACACGAGGATAAGCAAATGATAACATTTTGTTAGAAATATTCCTTTAAAATGACTCGCGAGACTCAGATTTGACCCCTCTGAAGGGAGCGAGGGCGGCTAACAGGACACACAATCTGCTCAAGACTGCTAATGCTCAGCAAAGCGCTTTCTGCCATGCTGTATTTAATAATGCTTTAGTAGGTCCTTCTGTACTGCAGCTGTTAGGATGCGTAACTACACCGAAGACAAGCCTTCAGCTACTCGCACTAAAGCAACATTAATATCTATTCATAATCCACAATGATTGAGATATCAGTGCTTGTGCATATTTTAAATGTCCATTTCTCTTAAAAATCTTTTAAAAACATTTTCATAACAAGCTATCCTCTCCTTTCTGAATTGGGCAAAACATTTTATACATTTATATCCGTCTATAATCTCAATATCCTCAAGCACTGTGGTAAAACTGTGGCAACGTTACATATATATAATCATAATATTAAATAATCTATTAAAGCATAAATTTAAATTCATCCGACAAACTGTGAAACATTTTAGCTCACACACCAGGTATTTGCTAGTCTCAAAACATCTTAAAAAACATCAAGTTGCTAAGATTTTTGTCAGACTGCATTTTAAAAGTAGCTTTAGGGAGTTATTAAACATATTCATAATTCAGACAAACATGATCTGATCTTCTGATGTGCATCGCTCACTGTGGGATGAATATCACAATGAAGAATATGGATATTTACACACAGCTGGACATCATCACGTCAGATAAATGCCAAGAGCAAATACTCATAGATTAAAATATCTATTCATCATATAGCCAAAAAACATAACACAAAAAGATGAACTGATGAATGCAGACCTAATCATATTTTCTATAAAATATAGTGAAACACACACACACATCATAAAACATGCACAAATCACTCACACATACCAGCACCAATAGAGTTCAACCCAACTTGACTGATTATTAAACTATCAAATGGATTATAATACTAAACACACGTGTCTTCTGACTCAAAATACATGAAATACCAGAGGAAGAGTGAGGACTTACCATCATCTACATGAAGACTGAGATCTCTCTCTCACACACACACACACACACACACTCTGACACAGAGAGGAAGTGTACACACACATATCGATGGAGAGAGGAGGAGGATGAGTAGAGAGAGAGAGAGAGAGAGAGAGCAGGCAAGAATTATAATCTAAAAAAAAAGCATTTGAGGGACATAAAGAGGAGGAGAAAGAAACAGTACAAAAAGAGAAATGAAGAATGAACACATACACATGTTAGGTTTTAATGTTTATGGGGACTTTCCATAGACATTGTGATTTTTATACTGTACAAACTGTATCCTCAAACCCCATAGCCTCACAGAAAACTTTCTGCATTTTTACGTTTTCAAAAAACATCTGATTTATAAGTTCTTTTCCTCATGGGGATCAAAAAATTTCCCCACAAGGACAAGGATTTCGAATACTGCCATCATGAAACACACGCACACACACACACACACACACACACACACACACACACACACACACACACACACGCACACACACACACACACACTATACTGGTGTGCACAACATACTCATAGTACACAAACGGCTGCACAGAAAACACTAGTGCAAATTAAAACTTTGAATATAAAAGTCACTAACCTCGCAAATCGCTGGAAATGTGCTCATAATATCAACTCTGTACTTTTTAAACACGATTTTGCTTCCCAGCAAACGGATAAAAATCTGACTGGAGCTTGTAATTTTATGCATCAGAGTACCATTTCATTTTCCAACTTACAAAAATAAATATTTTCCCTATGACGACATCTCCAAAAAGATGTGTCAGTAAGTATAGGATAAAACGGAAACATGCACCCATATCCATATGGAAGATTTATGTATCTGAATTGCACATCCATCCATTCGGATTTCACAGTTTTAACAAATTAATAAACCTAATGGGATGCATATATGTCAGTCATACATACATTAAAAAGGTAAGACTGTATACTACACACACACACACACGCACACACACGCACACACACACACGTTGTGTTTTCATGTTTTATGGGGACATTCCATAGGCGTAATGGTTTTTCTACTGTACAAACTGTACATTCTGTCCCCCTACACTAACTCTACCCCTAAACCTACCCATCACACAAAATGTTCTGCATTTTTACATTTTCAATAAAACATTGTTTAGTACGTTTTCAAAGGTATTTGAAATATGAGGACGCATGAAATGTCCTCATAAAACATGTTTATGTCGTACTACCAGTGTAATATCCACGACATTATACACATTTGTGTCCTCATAAATCACAAAAATACACACACGCACGCACGCACGCACACACACACACACAGGTTTTGACATCCATTGGAAACACAAACTGTAGACACAGTCCAACATGGAGCAAACCAGGATTAATGGAGCATTTTATGCTACTGCACAGCTGGAATATTTGATTCATATAAATTTAATAACTTTTTATAATTAATTGCACTAAATTAAAGCATTTCATCAACAGCACAAATGTGGTGATACTTTAAAAACAGTGCGATCATTGCATAACTTAAAGTTTATTTACACTACCGTTCAAAAGTTTTTATTAACATTTTTTTGGAAAACTCACCAAGGATGCATTTATTTGATCAAAAATACAGTAAAACCAGCAAAAATATTATTACAACTCAAAATAACTGTTTTCTATGTGAATATATGTTAAAATCTAATTTATATCCAGTGATCAAAGCTGAATTTATTCGATTAAAAATACAGTAAAAATTGTGAAATATTATTATAATTTAAATCATCTGTTTTCTATGTGAATATATAGTAAAATATAATTTATATCCAGTGATCAAAGCTGAATTTATTTGATTAAAAATACACTAAAAATTGTGAAATATTATTATAATTTAAATCATCTGTTTTCTATGTGAGTATATAGTAAAGTGTAATTTATATCCTGTGATCAAAGCTGAATTTATTCGATTAAAAATACAGTAAAAATTGTGAAATATTATTATAATTTAAATCATCTGTTTTCTATGTGAGTATATAGTAAAATATAATTTATATCCAGTGATCAAAGTTGAATTTATTTGATTAAAAATACAGTAAAAATTGTGAAATATTATTCTAATTTAAGTCATCTGTTTTCTATGTGAATATATAGTAAAGTGTAATTTATTCCAGTGATCAAAGCTGAATTTATTCGATTAAAAATACAGTAAAAATTGTGAAATATTATTATAATTTAAATCATCTGTTTTCTATGTGAATATATAGTAAAGTGTAATTTATTCCAGTGATCAAAGCTGAATTTATTTGATTAAAAATACAGTAAAAATTGTGAAATATTATTATAATTTAAATCATCTGTTTTCTATGTGAGTATATAGTAAAGTATAATTTATTCCAGTGATCAAAGCTGAATTTATTTGATCAAAAATACAGTAAAAATTGTGAAATATTATTATAATTTAAATCATCTGTTTTCTATGTGAGTATATAGTAAAGTATAATTTATTCCAGTGATCAAAGCTGAATTTATTTGATCAAAAATACAGTAAGAATTGTGAAATATTATTATAATTTAAATCATCTGTTTTCTATGTGAATATATAGTAAAGTGTAATTTATTCCAGTGATCAAAGCTGAATTTATTTGATCAAAAATACAGTAAAAATTGTGAAATATTATTATAATTTAAATCATCTGTTTTCTATGTGAGTATATAGTAAAATATAATTTATATCCAGTGATCAAAGTTGAATTTATTTGATTAAAAATACAGTAAAAATTGTGAAATATTATTCTAATTTAAGTCATCTGTTTTCTATGTGAGTATATAGTAAAGTGTAATTTATTCCAGTGATCAAAGCTGAATTTATTCGATTAAAAATACAGTAAAAATTGTGAAATATTATTATAATTTAAATCATCTGTTTTCTATGTGAGTATATAGTAAAGTGTAATTTATATCCTGTGATCAAAGCTGAATTTATTCGATTAAAAATACAGTAAAAATGGTTAAAAATGATTATAATTTAAATCATCTGTTTTCTATGTGAATATATAGTAAAGTGTAATTTATATCCTGTGATCAAAGCTGAATTTATTCGATTAAAAATACAGTAAAAATTGTGAAATATTATTATAATTTAAATCATCTGTTTTCTATGTGAGTATATAGTAAAGTGTAATTTATTCCAGTGATCAAAGCTGAATTTATTTGATCAAAAATACAGTAAAAATTGTGAAATATTATTATAATTTAAATCATCTGTTTTCTATGTGAGTATATAGTAAAGTGTAATTTATTCCAGTGATCAAAGCTGAATTTATTCGATTAAAAATACAGTAAAAATTGTGAAATATTATTATAATTTAAATCATCTGTTTTCTATGTGAGTATATAGTAAAGTATAATTTATATCCTGTGATCAAAGCTGAATTTTCAGCATCATCACTCCAGTCTTCAGTGTCACATGACCCTTCAGAAATCATTCTGATATGATGATTTGATGCTCAAGAAACATTTATGATTATTATCAATGCAACTTTAATAAGTCAAATTTATTTGTATAGCGCTTTTTGCGATACACGTTGTATCAAAGCAGCTTTACAGAAATCATATGCCTATCATGCCTTCACTTTTACTGATCAATATAATGCATCCTTGCTGAAATAAAAGTATTAATTTCTTTAAAAAACCTTTGAATGGCAGTGTATGACGCACGATAGATTCTTAAACATTCATACAACTGAGGCACGAGTCGAAATGATTTTCTACGGTGATCAACAGCTGGCTACAAATGCAAAAATAATTTTGATAAAAGTTGAAAATAACTCCATCTTAAGACTTAAGAATGAGGATCGAGGGTTTAAATCAAAATAATCTTAACTACGAACAACCATCATCAGCATTAAAATTAGATGCAGAATTGTATTTGCAGATAATCACAGGAACTGGTATATGTGTTAGTGGCTCACTGTTATATAACTGTGTTATATAACGTGTGTGAACTGCCACGGCCATATCATCATCTGTGTGTGTGTGTGTGTGTGTGTGTGTGTGTGCGACTGTGAGAGAACAGAAGACAGGAAGTGACATCAAGAGACAGAGAGAGAGCCTCAGTATATGCTTGTGATCAGGACGGCTATAATTCAGTTAAATATATAATATATATGTTGCAATAGTGACTAAACATTCTGGTTTGTTTGTGAAACAAAGCTATAAATTTGGCACAGAAGTCATATGGACTGTGTTTGTCATGTTTTTTTGTGTTGTTTTTGGCTTCACCATATGCTTTCACTTTATAGAAAGAGCAGCATGAACATCGGAAAACGCAAGTCATACAGGTTTGCAATGACATGAGAGTGAGTAAATGATGACAGAATTATGCATCTCTGTCCAAACCGATACCTGTACGAACGCTCTCACTCATATGAGCGTAGCACAGTCTCCATGGCAACGCCTGCTCCCATGACAACCCTCCATATCCACGCAACGGGGCGAGAAATGATTGTGACATATGAGCTGACGAACGAGCGCTCCTCGGGTGAGAGTCTTGAGTCAGATGGGTTGAAGGCAGCTAGTCGTATCGCTCAAGCGGCACAGCGTGGCGCTCGCGACACCAAGGTCATGGGTTCGTTTCTTAGGGAATGCATGACTTGAACGAAACAATTTACAGCTTGAATGCAATGTAAGGCACTTTGGAGAACGGCATCTGCCAAATGCATCAATGCAAATGTAAGTCGGAGTGCATAAACAGATGAAACCGTATCACTATTTATCTCAAGTTTGTCACAAACGTACTTCCAATGGGGCCAAAATAAGACTAAACAATATTGAAATAGAAAAGTATTTTTAAAAATCCCTATCCGTAATCGTTATCCGGTAAATTAGGAAAAATAGGGAACATTGTTGTGGACAATAGGAGGGGTTTGGATACAAAACGTTTGAGAGTCACAGCTTTAAAGGAATACTTCACCAAAAAAGACAACAAAGCGACATAAAAGTAATGCATTAAGAAGACTTCCTTGACATCAGTCATATGAGGTACTTTTACGACTGCATAGAATATATATTACGAAGTAAAAACGTAAAATGGTAATTCTTTCCATGCAATTGCATGTTTATATCTCACAATCCTGACTGTTTTTCTCAGAATTGTGAGAAACAAACTCAGAATTCGGAGAAAAACTTGCAATTAAAAAAGGCATTTGCGACTTTATCTCACATTTCTGGCTTTTTCTCCTCGCAATTGTAGGTTTATAACTCACAATTCTCTTATTTTTCCCTTTTTTATTTTAATTTTTTGCTGTTATAAACCATGAACCAAGCCAACCCGCTATCATAATCATAACATTACAAACTTTGATTTAAAGCAAAAAAGTATTTGAAAATCGGACAGAAAGACAAGACTGTGAACTCAGCGGCTTTAGTGAGGGAAAGAACTACAATCCCATGAAGCATTGTGAAAAGAATAATCAAATTAACAATGATATAGAAACATAAAACTACTAAATTTTAAAGTTTATTGCGAATATATATACAAATACTTCAGTATTTTAAGAGTACGACTCATTCGCAGTGCTTCATGGGAGCTCTTTTTCCGCGTTTTGCTTGTGGCGACTTTCTGATTGGTGGAATTTACTGCACAGCATCATGGGTAATGTAGTTTTTACTTCCGGAACCTGAACGTTGCACTCTATTGTGAGATATAAACTTGCAATTGCGAGAAAAAGTCCTTAAAGTTTTTATTCCATGGCAGAAATAAGCTTCCCTATAATATTACAATATCCTATATATGAAACAGAACCCTGTGATGGAACATGTGAGGAGTTTCGGGGTGAGGTGAGCGTGGAGTTTTGGCAGCAGGGTGAGTGAGGTGGGGAGGCAGAGGAACGGCAGACAGGAAGCGAACAGTGCAAGGACAGGAAACAGGAAGTGATGCGCTCTCACCTTGGGGGTGGGACAGGAAGCAGTGGAGAGGCGAGAGGTAGCCTGGGCTCGCGGCGACTCGGACGGCGTGGTGCTCAAAGATGCCGTGTCACGGGGAAGGACCTGGACGCCCCGTGAGATGATGGAGTCGGGAATCTAAGACACGAAGACGCATGTTTATTATAACTTCACTTACTCCTTGTGCATTACGCAAAGTCAAACTTTTAAACTTACATCAACCAAAACCTCTTGTTACATGGAAGAGAAGGAGATTGTGACAGTTTCCTTTTTTGAGCTTTTTTATTTTTAAGAAGAAAATTGTGTGAAATGTGAGGCTGAAACTGACAGTAGAGTTTGAATCTATAAGTATTAATGAATGTAGAGGTAATAAACGTAGCTAGACACTTGTCCGTCTGCATCTTGCCGTTTCTTTGTAATTATTTGTGAAATTTTCTGTGCGTGTTACAAAGTGGCAAAGAACTAAATTTGCATATAGATTAGTTTTACGAACTCTTTACGAACTTTTTGAAGCGTCAAAGTGGTAGTTGTGTAGCTGACAGTGGAGGAACAGAAATCGCTCAGATTTGATTAAAAATATCTTAATTTGTGTTCGGAAGATGAATGGAAGTCTTAATGGATCAGAACGACACGAGGGAGAGTAAATGATGACAGAATTTTCATTTTTGGGTGAACTAACCCTTTGTAATAATGCCAAATCAACAGTTTTACTTTAAAGCGCATTTTTTTTAATTTATTAAAATTAATTTTTATTCATTTAATTATTAAATTTTTATTAATTTTATTATTTATTATGTTTTAATCCTCTTTTGTCACACTGTACTAAATATTTTAACTCGCACATTAAAGCCCATGCAAAGCCCTTGATTGTAATTGATACTGGTGTGTGATATTTAATATTACATTTGATCTGTTGTGCAGCATCTTATTTGACCGAAAATAGAATTGCGATGTTTTGTTGCGAATTAATCATATGTTCGTTTGATTACATTTTTAAAAGCTTGATTAAGTTGCTAAAGTTTATATAAATATAAATCATAAAACAGAGAATCCCCGAAAAACAAAATGAAAAACACAGAATTTAGTGGAAATTAAAATGGAGCTGTAAAATAAAAGGTTGCAACTCAGTAAAGTTAACATTCATTCTCAAGGTCTAACAAATATGTGGAAAGCATTTCCTTCCCCATTAATGGTAATATCGTTGTGATAAATATCGATATCGTTTGATATGGAAAAGAAATATTGTGATAATATCGCCCAACTCTACAATGACACGACAAACGACAATCACTCAAATGATATGAAGATGAGAGTACGACATTCACTCACACCAGAGGACGCTGCCGCACACATGAAGATGACACACAATTTCATGATGGGAATGAAGACAAATGGGACACCTGCAAATGTCCAACAGAGTCATGTGAGAAATATATTTGCATAGCGTAGCTAATTTATGGAAAACGACATTAAATTACCTTGGCAGCGATGGAGGCGGCGGTGATGTGCGAGGAGGAGCTGTCCTCTGTGGAGGCCACGCCGCTGTCCTTCTTCTCCTCCTCCTCTTCCTCACACTGCACCCCCTTGTCCTCCGTCTGACGGTGCGGGCTGCTGGCGGGCAGCGGGGACAGAGGCGGCGGAGGCGAGGGCAGGTCCTCCAGCTCATTGGGCACCTCCTTCACTTTGACCACGGCTTCTCGGAGCAGGTCGATGGCGTGCGGGAGAGCGGGCAGGATGAACTGGAAGCATTCCTGCAGGACACGCGCGCAAAGAAGAAATGTAACAATTAATAAAAGCATCAATTTAATCCAGATACATTTGTAACGCATCCTTTGGCTTAATGTTTTGGCCTTTCGTGAAGACTGAGATCGTGTTTTTGTCTAGCGAATAAATGAGCTGTTTGAAGAAGTGGATAAATCTGAAAATACTGTGAAAACGGTATTTAAAAGATCATTTGCTTTTTATCTCACAATTCAGAATTTTTTTCTCAGAACTGCGTGATAAAAACTTGCAAATGATCCTTCCCAAAGCCCCGCCCCCTTTAGTTACTGTTGCCATGCGCTCTCACGCCACTCATCATGTTCTCACGCAGTGAAAAATACATCCCGGAGCAAAGAGGACACTGACAACTTATGAAACGGTTTCATATTTAAAATATAGTAATTTTTTAAAGAAGTTGAATCAATAAATGTCGTCTAGTGTGTGTTTAATGTGTGGTGACAGATCGCTGTAGCTCCTCGTGAACCGATCATCTCTTCATACTAGTTCATTTATAGCATCAAATAAACATGAATGAACATCAGAAGGAATGTTGTTTCAAGCGCTGAAAGACGTGAGGACACACAATTTATCAAGTTCACCAACGTTAATCTACTAACTCCCCTTTGTCGGACAAAATGGTGGATTCGGGGTTATGATTGGTCAGATCACCTGTCAATCAAACTGTTTGCGAGTTATAAAGTCAGAATCGAGAGATATAAAGTCGCAATGATCTTTTAAATTGTTTTATTCAATCGCAGAAACAATCTTCCATACTATATTTTTTTTTCCACACTCTTAGAAAAAAAGATTCTCACCTGTGAACCTTTTTTACTGCCCGGCAAATTTATGATGAGAGTTTTCCCTCGGATACCACACACGGGTCTGCAAACACAAATCAAAACAATTCAGGAGAAATTGATTATTATTCATTCTCATATATATATATATATATATATATATACACTATTTTTTTTTTCAAAGAAATGAATATTTTACTCAGGAAGGATCCATTGAATTGATTAAACGCAACAGTGAAGACATTTATAATGTTACAAAAGATTTACATTTCAAGTAAATGCTGTTCTTTAGAACAGGATTTGTCAAAAAAATAATTATTGATCAACATTGATAATAATCATAAATGTTTCTTGAGCATCAAATCATCATATCAGAATGATTGCTGAAGGATCATGTGACTCTGAAGACTGGAGTAATGATGCTGAAAATTCAACTTTGATCACTGGATATAAATTACATTTTACTATATATTCACAGCTATTTTAAAATGTAATAATATTTCACAATTTTTACTGTATTTTTGATCAACTAAATACATCCTTGGTGTGTAGAAGAGACTTCAAAAACATTAAAAAAAATCTTACTCACTTTTGAACAGTAGTGTATAAATATTACTATTATTAATTGTATATTAGTTGTGTATTAATAAAACAAACAACTAAATTCCAAATATAGTATTTAGCTGAATATATAAAATTATTTGTTCCTGTAACTCTGTGTCTATTTCAGAACTGGAAGCGTCTGTTCTGTGCACGAGCCAATAAGTACATGTCTTTGATCGTGAGGCAATTATGAATGAACGTCAAAGATGATCCTGTGATCAGCGACGCTGCATGTTGAGGATGTGTTGAAGTGAGACCTGGAGAGCATTCCCAGAGGAGTGACATTCAGAGAGCCCATCAGCATGGCCAGAGACATCCCTGGAGCTTCCCGCTCGATCACCTCTTTAGTGGCCTGGACAGACAGAAAGACAGAGATAACTCAGGAAAGATGAAGGGGGTCCTGTTATGCTTTTGTACATGTTAACCCTTCTTTAGTGTGTAATGTTGCTGTTTGAGCATGAAAAAGGTCTGCAAAGTCGTGAGGGAAAACATAAAAGGAGGAGTGTTGATGAGACTGGATGAGAGAGTCTCAGAGACTCCTTATAGACGAAAGGTGAAAATTCTATTTTGGATTGTTCTAATTGAATAAATGACAGCAGCTCTGGAAAACACATGAATAAAACCTATAATAAAAATGTATCTATCTCTCCGTACATCCATCCATCCTTCCGTCTGTCTGTCTGTCTGTCTATCTATCTGTCCTTCCGTCCTTCTATCTATCTATCTATCTATCTATCTATCTATCTATCTATCTATCTATCTATCTATCTATCTATCTATCTAT
>CM076072.1:2395000-2402500 GCA_038088235.1 Zacco platypus
TACTATTTCTGCTTCATGCACTGCCATTCAAAAGGTTTGGGACAGTCATTTTTTTTATTTTATTAATACTTTTATTCACTAAGGATGCATTAAATTGATTAAAAGTGACATTTATAATGTTGCAAAATGAACGCTGTTCTTTTGAACTTTCTATTCATCAAAGAATCCTGAAAAAGAAAATGTATGGAATGATTTCTGAACGGTCATGTGACGATCCGTAATGATGCTGAAAATTCAGCTTTGATCACAGGAATAAATTACATTTTACTACATATTCACATAGAAAACAGCTACTTTAAATTGCAATAATATTTCACAATTTTTACTGTATTTTTGATCAACTAAATACATCCTTGGTGTGAAGAAGAGACGCTTTCAAAAACATTAACAAATCTTACAGAGCAGTAGTGTAACTAACCCTTCGCCGGAAGTTTGATTGACAGGCGATCTGACCAATCATAACCCGAATCCACCATTTTGTGTGTCCTCACGTCTTTCCGCGCTCGAAACAACATTCCTTCTGATGTTCATTCATGTTTATTTGATGCTATAAATGAACTAGTATAAAGAGATGATCGAAGGAGCTACAGCGATCTGTCACCACACATTAAACACACACTAGACGCTATTTATTGATTCAACTTCTTTAAAAAAGTACTATATTTTAAATATGAAACTGTTGAATCTGTATTTTTCACTGCGTGAGAACATGATGTGTGGCGTGGGAGCTTGTCGGACATAGCGACAGTAACTAAAGGGGGCGGGGCTTTGCGAAGGGTCGATTGTAAAGATAGATGGTAGAAATAGAATAGAAAGCAATATGCTTTGTTGTATACTATACATTTTGGCACATCAAGGAATTCCTTGCATACTATAGCTCTATTAACCAGTACTAGTTCTCATTGTTTTTGACTTAAATCCATGATTTTTTTCCCAATTAGTGATATTTTAAAAAGACGTATGGTATTGTGAACACAGGCATCTTACCACTGTGACCAGCAGGACTGCAGCAACATGCCACATGTTAATAAGTCCCTTTATAGAAATGCCTAGAAAAAGCGCCTACAATGAAAAACACAAAAGCGCTAAAACATTTCAAGGGACTGACATCCTCCCGACAGGATTCTAGCGATATTTCTGGCACAGTTTAACAGTTGCACTTTTCTCTGCCAGAATTGTTGGCCGAGTCTTTCTCTGTCTAATGGAAGAGTTATGACTGTTTAATCGAACCCTGCTGTCATATGGACCCTGCCACACTTAAAAACATCATTCCTGGCCTCGCCGCGTTCCTCGGGGTATGAATAAAGAAAGAGCGTGTGCCAGAGGAGGAGAACGCGTCCCGCTGCACACATCTGTGACCCAGCTTTACGGGCCTGCTTCACTTCTGGATGGGCTCCCAAACCAAGGCCATCTGCTGCTGTGATTTAATTAATAATGGAGCACCTTTGTGCTGAATGACGGCTTTCGGCACACTTTAAAGCTCTGCTGGAGGACGCTGGGACGCTACCTGAAAACACTCACATGCTTACTGCATTAAACATCTGAAGTATGGATGGGTCGTAGCGTACGATAAGAGCAAAGCGTGTTTGAGGAATTTAAACTTTCATTAAGAAACAAAAATGTTACTATTATAAGAAAGTAGTAAAAATGAGTTTAATTATACGATAATGAAAATCATGTTTGAGCAATTTAACATTTCATTCATTAACAAAAATATTACTCTTTTTCTTTTTGAATGGAATAAAAATATGTTTGATTATAGGATAAGTGTGAATGGTAACACTTTACAATAAGGTTATTGATTAGTTAACATGAACTGCACTTATACAGCATTTATTAATCTTTGCTAATGACAATTTCAACATTTACTAATACATTATTAAAACGGTATTTTCATTAACTAACATGAATGAAGATTAGTAAATACAGTAACAAATGTATTGCTACTTCATGTTAATTAATACATTAACTAATGAACCTTATTGTAAAGTTTTAAATAATGTTTAAAATTTATTATCAAACAAAATGATTATGATTATAAAAATGTAATAAAATGAGCTTAATTATACGACATTTCATTAATAACAAATATATTACTCTTTTGAGAATTTAATAAAAATGTGTCAGAAAATGCACATCATGTTTAAAATTTCATTAATAAACAAAGATTTTACTATTATAAAAATGTAAATGTGCTTAACTCTTTTTTTTTTTTGCCAGCCACCACCTGCGTTTTTGATCATTTTCACAAACTTTTTCACAGAATATTTTGTTGTATGAATATCTGAACATGCAATATATCAAAATAAATGACAGAGCATCTGCTTTTAAACAATTCTAGCTTCAAGCATTCTTCTTTTATCAACACTTGAATGTAGGAAAGTTTCACAAAAAAGCAACATTTTCAGCAAAAAGCTGAGAAAATCACATTTTTGTCAAAAACTACATCTGGATCAGATTCAGAACAATGATCTAAACATAGACGGAGTCCTATAACTCGTCCTGGGTCGACATTTCATTCAGTACCATTAGGCAGTTTATATAAAGTTGTTTATTTTGCATATAATTACATTTGATATCCTTTGTTTCTATATCTTCTTTGCATGTGTTTGATCAAGAGACTCTCTGAACTCTTTCGGAAGATGTGTAACAGCTTATGACGGAAATCTCCGTCAAGGGCAAGGAAAGAGTTAATTTTTCGATAAGTGCAAAGCATGTTTTAGCATTTAAGCATTTCACGAATAAACAAAAATAAGTGGAAAAAATGTAGGCAATTACAACAAGGCGTGAAACGCAGCTCAAGCTGGTTGTTTTGGTTCAGGAGGAACTGTAAAAGGCGGCTGCTGTTGGTTTGTGGTGCTCGGCGACTGACGTCTGTCTACATCTCTGCACAGCCTCATGGACGCGCTGATGACGTGTGATGTCTGCAGGTGTCTGGAGGTATGCAAATACAAACTTTGACAGGCAGGAAGGACATCGTATCATTGCATTCGGATGTTTGGGAACATTTTTTGGTCCTGAGAGTTCCACTGAAGATATATGTACATTTTTAATATTTAGACCACTTCTATTATTGATTGCTATAAACATGTGAAAAGAGTTTCAACCAGTATAACAAAAAGTGTAATTGCCTACCCAACCTTTAATTGAAATAACTGCGAAATATCTTAAAAATTCAATTTCATTATGCAAAATATGAATGCTCAATACTTTTCTTTAGATTTTTAGATGGAAAATGAGATTCATCCAAACGGGATGGGATCTCATTTTCTCCACAAACTATCCCAGCATGCCCAAGGTCAGCTGAACTCTCTCTCGCCTGGCTTTCTAACAAGGGTCAGTGTAAGACGAGCCGCACGTCACCGATCTGATTTATTCACTGGCTATTTTTAGTCCCACCAATTAGCACAACTGACAGCGGATGTTACAACTGCAGTCGCGTGAGGACAACAGAGCGGCAGCGAGCCCGTCTATCCTGCGGCGTTCACACTTAACACACATCCGCTTCATCTGTGTCGTCCCGCCGCGTCTGTCTGTCATCGCGCTCTCCCCAAAACCACCTGGGTTTCTATTTCACCTGACAGCTCGTCCAAACACTTCCTCCTGAATTCATTACAAGTGAGTGTTGCCAGTTGTCTTAAAGGGATAGTTTGCCCAAAAAAGTCCTCATTTAATCTCTCTAATGTCGTTCTGAAGACTTTCTTTCTCAAAATGAGCAGCTTACGGCGGTTCATAGTGAATAACTGTTTCAAAGTTTCAAAAAAGTATCATAAATGTAGTCGTATGGCTTGTGCACAACATTCCAAACAGAGAGAATGATTTTCAATAAATAATGACTTAAATTTCAGTTTGTTCCACACACAATGTTATCACACGACTTCAGAAGACATGAAATATGGTGCACAAATCATATGAACTACTTTTGTTTTCCGCTGAAGAAAGTCTTACGGGTTCAAAACAACATGAATCCTCATTTTTTGGGAGAAATATTTCTTTAATACATGTGTCTGCAGTCCTATTGTTTATTCTAAAGAAAAATCATTTTTCTCAAAAAATAATAACTCTGTCTTAAATGACTTTTGTTTTCTGCTGAAGCAGCCGAGAATGCGAGGGCAGGAAAGAAAAAATACTATTAGCCAATAATGACATATTTTTCACAATCCAATAAGAATGTGATGGATAAAAATGAGTCCTGCCCTCAATTCTACATCATTCGCAAGTTAAATGTGTTTAATGTTGCAAAAACTTCACTTTGAACCAATTTTTCAGTCAGAAATTGCTGGTAAATTTCACAAATTATTACAAAGAAATGGCAAGTAACACATTGAGGAAAAAAAAGCGAAATTTTGAAGTAAAACAACTGAAAAAGTACTTTCTTTTCCAACACTGAAATTTGTTTTAGTTACAACTAACTAGTGTGGAAAATCATGTCTATTCCATTCTATTCTATTTTATTCTATTCTATTCTATTCTATTCTATTCTATTCTATTCCACTCCACTCCACTCCATTCCATTCCTCTCTACTCTACTCTACTCTACTCTACTCTACTCTACTCTACTCTACTCTACTCTACTCCATTCCATTCCTTTATATTCTACTCTACTCTACTCTACTCTATTCCATTCCATTCCTTTATATTCTACTCTATTCTACTCTACTCTACTCTACTCTACTCTACTCTACTCTACTCTACTCTACTCTACTCTACTCTACTCTACTCTGTTCCATTCCACTCCACTCCACTCCATTCCATTCCTCTCTACTCTACTCTACTCTACTCTACTCTACTCTACTCTACTCTACTCTACTCTACTCTACTCTACTCCATTCCATTCCTTTATATTCTACTCTACTCTACTCTACTCTACTCTATTCCATTCCATTCCTTTATATTCTACTCTATTCTACTCTACTCTACTCTACTCTACTCTACTCTACTCTACTCTACTCTACTCTACTCTACTCTATTCCATTCCATTCTATTCTATTCTATTCTATTCTATTCCATTCCATTCTATTCTATTGTACATTAATAATGAAATAATAAAATTATTTTTCAGCAGACTACTGCAGAAGTGAAAGCAGCTTCAAAAAATGAAACAAAAAAAGTTATAGAAGTTTAATACTGTAAAACAAATGTACTGAAATGTTGGTGATCATGTTTTGATCTTTTGGTGAAAAATCTTGTGTCGCAAAATGATGTCACACCTGTCAAAGATCAATTTCAGCAGCTGCTGTACTATTGTGAAATAGAAATTCAAACAATTATGAATTTGATATTGGTAAATCTTAATGCTGGAATAACGCTAATAATAGTATAGTTTGACTAACTTAAAATCAGCCAATTAGCTTATTTTATATTCCAGCTTGTCATTGTTTTAACAAATGCTGTCACACTTCTGACTTGATTAGAACAGAAATTCGAATATGAATATTCAAGATCCTAAGCAAATGCAACAGTAATCACCATTATGGTGACTTTTACAGTACTAAACGAAATAATTTCTTATTTATGTGTCTACACCGGACGCGAGTGGCGCGACGTGACGCGTCAAAAGATCCCAGAACCCACTATAATGAGTGTTACTGTCTACACCGGATGCGGCGCGACAACAAATTCCGGACAAAAAACGGATTCCCTGTTGTATTTCTGATGTAGTCCAAGTTTTGTCGTGGTAAGTGTAGACAGCTTTTAGCCGAAAAAAGTCATGTCTGGTGTAGACACAGGCTTACGGTAGCATGATTGAAGACATCTTTATAATGTGAATTTACAGTAAAACACGAGCAGTAAATTACAGTGATGTCAGCATCATTTTGCTGTTGATTAACAGTAATTCAAAGTAAAATGCATTAATTTCACTGTAAATTTCTCACTACAGTAATTTACTGTAAAATAATACTCTTTAATCACGTAAATTCCTGGCAGTTTTTACAGTGTACCTTTAAATAATTGACCCTTCGTAAAGACCCGCCCCCTTTTAGTTACTGTTGCTATGTCCTTACAAGCTCTCACGCCACACATCATGTTCTCACGCGGTGAAAAATACAGAGGACACTGACAACTTATGAAACAGTTTCATATTTAATATATAGTAATATTTTAAAGAAGTTTAATCAATAAATAGCGTCTAGTGTGTGTTTAATGTGTGGTGACAGATCGCTGTAGCTCCTCGTGAACCGATCATCTCTTCATACTAGTTCATTTATAGCATCAAATAAACATGAATGAACATCAGAAGGAATGTTGTTTCAAGCGCGGAAGGACACACAATTTATCAAGTTCAACAACGTTAATCTACTAACTAAAAATGGCGGATTCGGGGTTATGATTGGTCAGATCACCTGTCAATCAAACAGTTTGTGAAGGATCAATTGTAAAATAAATGCTTGATGAGGAGCGCAGTAACAATGATGTGCAAAATCATGTTTTTAATATAAAGTATAATAAAACAAAGTCGTTTTCTGTGTGTATTTGGTTGCACTGTTTGATATGCATCACGCACATTTCATTCATGTACAATGACACTTCATTACAGCGCAGTGTGACACTGACAGTGAGTCGTCCTGACATTAATATCCATCAAGGGTTCAATGCAACCACATGTTCTGCATGTAAAACTGTTTAGCAGCCCGAACTCCTGACGAGCATTTAAGTGATTAGCATGACATGAATGTCTCATTATATGAGCGGTGAAGCTAACAGGCCGTTACAGTACAGTTACAGTACTAATATTTCAATAAGAATAGCTCGAAAAGCATCAAGGGGCATCTATTGAGTAAAAATGTGTGTGTGTGTGTGTGTTACTCACAAGGAAGGGTCGTGCACAAGATCTTTGAGGTTGACCCCGCTGCGGTCCTCAGCGAGATTGCGAAAGCAGCTGTCACTTACTGCAACACAAACACAGAGATATACATGTTGAAAGAGAGGTAGACGCATACAGATTAACAGTACAGCGTTCATTCAATGTGCAAATCTACTGAACACATGAGGTATGTTCACTTCCATTCAAACGTTTGGCTCAGAAAGACTTTTATTTAAGCTTTTGTGCTTTAAATTGATCAAAAGTGTCAGTAAAGACATAATCAGAAATGTTTCTTGGGCATCAAATCATCATATGATTTCTGAAGGATCATGTGACACTGAAGACTGGAGTGATGATGCTGAAAACTCAGCTTTGATCAATATTTCATAATGATATTTCACAATATTACCGTTTTTACGGTACTTTTGATACACAACCCACCATATTTCAGCGAAAGAACGGTATTTAAATGACTAATATGAAGCCGTAATATTTGTCAATCTTCTATCGAATGTAATTTTGTTACATTAGAAATTACCTTTAGTTTGTGCTTTATAAAAGTTAGTCTATTGATAGCTAAAAAACTTACAATAGAAATTTTCAGAACTTTTTAAGATTTATTATTTTACCTAACTTACTAAGATAAATATATATATATATTGAAATGTGTTTTGGATAAAATTGCAATCAAATAA
>CM076072.1:2405000-2435000 GCA_038088235.1 Zacco platypus
GGTTTGGGTTTAGTTAAGTATGGCTCCAGGACAGGGAACAGGTCCAGCGGCCCGATGCGAACGCTGCAGTAAACGCTTTCCTGCGGCTTCTCCATCTGTACTGCAACAGGGACAAGATGGAGGCTGTGACCTTTGACCTGACCCTCATCTGCCCGACCGGGGAGAGCTGCTGTTATCGGTCTGAATGAGCGCAGTACTTCATAAGTACACTTAACACATGCACTGCGATACCACAACTGGAGCCTGAATTTCCCACAGTACACATACTTCATAACGCATTGATGGTATGAGTAGCATGCTAGTGTGCCACTCAAAAAAAAAAAAATAAAATAAATAAATAAAGATTTCCTCTAGCAGGAGAACTTTTGGATCTGTTTTGAATAACACAATATTCATTAATGTTTTCTGCTAAGCCAAGCATCATTATTTCTAGAGCTGGGGAAAAAAAAGACCTAATTGTGATTTAAAAAATATGTAAAAATTTCCTGCACAATTTGGCCAACATTTGCGATTATATATCAATACGTTTATAATAATAATAATAATAACAATAATAATAGTAATAATTATAATAATCATCATCATAAATATTATTATTAATAATAATATTATATTACTGTTGGAATAATAATAATAACAATAACAATAACAACAACAATAATAATAATAATCATCATCATCATAAATATTATTAATAATAATAATATTATATTACTGTTGGAATAATAATAATAATAACAATAATAATAATAATCATCATCATCATCATAAATATTATTATTAATAATAATATTATATTACTGTTGTAATAATAATAATAATAATAATAAAAGAAAAAAGAAAATATTTTTTATGAGCTATACCAATAATAATAGTAGTAATAATACTTTTTGTTATCAATATTATTATTATTATATCAATATATTATTATTAGACCAATAATAATAATAATAATAAAGTTTAGTATTTTAATTACTATTATTACAATTATAATATTAATATAATTAATAATAATAATAATAATAATAACAATAATAATAATAATAATACTAAAAGAAAAAAGAAAATATTTTTTATGAGCTATACCAGTAATAATAGTAGTAATAATACTTTTTGTTATCATTATTATTATTATATCAATAATAATAATAATAATAATTATTATTATACCAATAATAATAATAATAATAATAATGTTTAGTATTTTAATTACTATTATTACAATTATAATATCAATATAATATTAATAATAATAATTACAAAATAAAAATATACAAAATACTTGTGATATTCCACCATGAAATAAGAAAATGTAATATTTAAGAAAACAATAATAATATAATAATAATAGTAATCATATTTTATATTACAACTGATATTTAGGGCTGTCTTAAATTCTTAATTTTCGAACTTTTTTCACCATCAAACTTGCATTTAAGCTTTCAGTTTTATTTTGATTAAATATAGAGCCCTAATTATTACTATCGCTCATTTGTCCTCTTATGACAATAAAACACGCTAAAACCACCGCGACACCCACATCATGGCAGCAGGTTTTGCATTGATAGACAAACACCTCGAATTTGTCTGTCACACCGGAAGGAAGCTGATGTTTGTTAGCATGTATTATGTCAGACTGCTGTTAATTGCATTATGCTAATTTTTTCACGAGGTCACGTCTCATTAGTTCTCATGTTTCCTTCAGGAGTCTCTGCGTTTACTGAGGCGCTGTTCAGATCAGCGCTGGGGTGATGCATGCGCTCAGGTGAGGGAAACAAGACCAAAGCCAACAGGAAATGAGCCGATCGAAGCTTTCAATGAGATAATTAGGAATGGATTAATTAATCAATGCTGAACCCAGAGCAAGAAAGCATATTATACAAATGCCCCCGCAAAAGACCCCAATGACAAGTAATCCTGCGGGAGAGCAGGAAACAACCAGAAAATGGACGAACAGTGGCTTTCTCTCACTGCAGTTACAAGGTGACAGAATCCCAAATGAGCTTCTTACTTCCTTTTGTTCCCGACCAAATACAATACATGAAAATCCAGAGGATAAGAGTGATATTTTATCACGGCGCCATGAAGATGGAAAAAGACGGCTGGATTTGTATATAGCATACTATATAACATATTTATTTGTTATTTTTTGTTAAGTAAAGCAAGAAACTAAAACCATTTGAAACAAAAAACATTAACTAAATTTTTTTTTAATATATTATATTTGGCAACTAGCCAAATTTATGTTTTTTTTTCCGTTTAATATTTCAGCTAGTTGCCAAGGAAACATTTCTCATTTTTGTTTAGTTTATCTTGAAGTAAAAATAACGTAATATTATTATATTTCTGCAGGTTACCAAGGCAACATTTCTCACTTTCACAGAACAAAATTACCAAAACTTTAAGTAAAACTAAAATAAAAAAACATTTTTGCTACTTGAAACAAAATAAAGGTTAACTAACATAATATAATATAATATAATATAATACAATATAATATAACATAATATAATATAATATATGATATAATATTATATAACATAACATAACATAATATAATATAATATAATATAATGTAATATAATATAATAATATAATATAATTTAATATAAAATAAGAATATAGCAAGAAACTAAAACCATAAAAAAAACAAAAAAGAATTTGTTGTTTCAAATGACATTTCCGTCATTTGAAACAACAAACATTAACTAAAATAAAATAAAAAATATATATTAAAATATTTTAATGTATTATATGTATTATATAATAATATAATATAATAATAATATATAAAATATATTATTATAAATGACAAAAAACTAATAAATGACAAAACAATTATATCAAACGATTATATATATATTATTTATCTATATATATAAATATAAATATTTTATATATAAATAAATATTTTTGTTAAACATACATGCATGTACACTAAAAAAAAAACAATATTTAAAAAAGGTAATACAGTTCATGTAATACCTGGTACTATTACAACTATAACAACTATTACATTAATTTTTAAACATGAATATTTCAGATGAACAAACTCTCAGGGATGCCAAAAAACAATGAGGCAACACTGTTTTGCGTTTTCAGATAAAGTACATTAATGTGGCCTCCTGTGCATTAATTATGAGGAAATATTTATACCTTCGGGACCATTTTCCAAGGTTTTGTTCCCCTCGTTCGGAAAATAAACCCCATATCACCCTGAGCAGCTCGATGTAATTAACGCGAGGGTTACGGCCTCGGCTCTCCACCAATGGCCTCTGCAGGAGATGACATCACTGCTTTGTTTGCCTGCATGTCTTATTGGTTAGTGGGGTATCAAATGATCCAGAGGCCCCTGGGATGAAGATTACAGCGGCTTACTGCTGTTTATCAAGCCAGCCTTTGTACAAAGGAGGGGCCGACATTAAACCTGAGGGAGTTCTGGATGAAGCTCCCAGCAGTCCAGCAGAGAGAGAGAGAGAGAGAGAGAGAGAGAGCTGCTGTACACATAGCAGCTTCTTAATTCCGCAGCTGGGTAAATTTCCAAATTAATAAAGGTTTCACGGTGCTGGGGAAAATATAGTAACAGCAGATAAGATAATCTAATATAAGCCCAGCGTATCTTAGCAACCTTGTTCATTCTGAGAGCAGCAGCGATGGGGTCCGCAGAGGGATCGCAGCAGCTATCAAACACGCACCCAAAAACGCTCTTATTGAACACACAATAATAAGCAGGACGTCGCTGCTGACATCCGTAAACTAAAACACACTTTAACAAGCACCCTTCAAATCTGTTCAGTCAAAAACTTTTTGTTTAAAGCTGCGTACGTGTAAAATAACTGTGACTTATAGTATAAATGATCATTTGATCTGTTATGGCCGCATATTAATATAGACATATATTAAAAATGTATATGCACATCCAGGGCTATTTAAAGAGGTATGCCTTTTGATTTTGTTTTTGGGCTAAAACAGGTTTTCATGCTTGAGTTTTCAAAAACATAATTTTTCACATATTTGTCATTGTTGCAGCTCCTCTCTTCTCAGTCTGTCAGTAACGCTCTCTTTAGTTCCTGTCTCTATGAAGCCCCGCCTTCTGAAAAGCTCACTGTGCTCTGATTGGTCGGTGTGTTGTGATTGGGCTTCGAGCATGTTTGGGGAAATGTCCCGCCCCTTTACCATAACTGACAGTTTCAACACACTACTAACTAACTCAACCAGGCCCCGCCCCTTTATTCTGCGTATGAATTATTTAAATGAGGAATGTTGTGAAGAAACTCAAGATAGAGGCGTTTCAGGGGGTTCAGAAACACTGATATAGAGAAGATCTACCACTGGAGGGACTTTAAAAGGTGATTAAAATACTGAAAAAAAAAATAAAAAATTTTAATTGAGTTAAAAAACAATAATAAAGATAATTTTAAAAGATCGACATATGAGACTACATGGAATATTTGCTCTTTTGAAATGCGTTTGGACTATTTAATTGAAGTAGCAAAGACAAAAAGGTGATTAAAAACTATGCGGGGGTTTACTGGAACTAAAATATACGTTTTTTCTAATCAGCTTTGTACATTAGGGTTTTATGATGTTGTTAAATTAATGTAGTGTTTGTGTGAATGACACGGTTTACCTTTTATATATCAGTTTTGTCCTTCTCAGCTTGTGAAAAAGCTGGTCATGTGCTTTGATTCATCATGTGACTCTCTTTACCAATGTGACAGAACAGATATTAGTACTTCAATAGGTTGGTGCAGTAAATTAACCGTTTTTTTTTTTTTACGGTAAATTGAATGGATTTTTTATAGTGTGTAATATAAACAGTTATGAATCGTTACAATATGAATAAAGGTTTGAACTGTAAAATAGTGTTGTCCAGGAAACCCTAAAACGTTGCTACCGTATTTGTTACGGTAAAGTTCTGGCAACCACAGCTGGTGTTTTTTACCGTAAATTTTACCATTTGTATCAGACCTACATGGAATATTTTTACTATGAGAGCGTGATTAAAATGATAAAAACCTAAAAAGATTTTTAAAAAAGCAATAATAAAACAAAAGGTTGTCAGTTACACCTCCTAAAACATATACTTTGTTTTAAACACTAATCTTGAATTTTAATTAAAATAAAAAATAATTACTTCAATAGGTTGGTGCAGTAAATTAACCGTTTTTTTTTTACGGTACATTGAATGGATTTTTTATAGTGTGTAATATAAACAGTTATGAATCGTTACAATATGAATAACTGTAAAATAGTGCTGTCCAGTAAAACCTAAAACGTTGCTACCGTATTTGTTACGGTAAAGTTCTGGCAACCACAGCTGGCGTTTTTTACTGTAAATTTTACCATTTGTATCAGACCTGTATGAGACTACATGGAATATTTTTTACTATTAGAGCGTGATTAAAATGATAAAAACCTAAAAAGATTTTTTAAAAAGCAATAATAAAACAAAAGGTTGTCAGTTACACCTCCTAAAACACTAATCTTGAATTTTAATTAAAATAAAAAATAATTACTTCAATAGGTTGGTGCAGTAAATTAACCGTTTTTTTTTTACGGTAAATTGAATGGATTTTTTATAGTGTGTAATATAAACAGTTATGAATCATTACAATATGAATACAGGTTTGAACTGTAAAATAGTGTTGTCTAGGAAACCCTAAAACGTTGCTACCGTATTTGTTACGGTAAAGTTCTGGCAACCATAGCTGGTGTTTTTTACCGTAAATTTTACCATTTGTATCAGACCTGTATGAGACTACATGGAATATTTTTTACTATTAGAGCGTGATTAAAATGATAAAAACCTAAAAAGATTTTTTAAAAAGCAATAATAAAACAAAAGGTTGTCAGTTACACCTCCTAAAACACTAATCTTGAATTTTAATTAAAATAAAAAATAATTACTTCAATAGGTTGGTGCAGTAAATTAACCGTTTTTTTTTTATGGTAAATTGAATGGATTTTTTATAGTGTGTAATATAAACAGTTATGAATCATTACAATATGAATACAGGTTTGAACTGTAAAATAGTGTTGTCTAGGAAACCCTAAAACGTTGCTACCGTATTTGTTACGGTAAAGTTCTGGCAACCATAGCTGGTGTTTTTTACCGTAAATTTTACCATTTTTATCAGACCTACATGGAATATTTTTACTATGAGAGCGTGATTAAAATGATAAAAGCCTAAAAAGATTTTTAAAAAAGCAATAATAAAACAAAAGGTTGTCAGTTACACCTCCTAAAACATATACTTTGTTTTAAACACTAATCTTGAATTTTAATTAAAATAAAAAATAATTACTTCAATAGGTTGGTGCAGTAAATTAACCGTTTTTTTTTTTTAATGATAAATTGAATGGATTTTTTATAGTGTGTAATATAAACAGTTATGAATCGTTACAATATGAATAACTGTAAAATAGTGCTGTCCAGTAAAATCTAAAACGTTGCTACCGTATTTGTTACGGTAAAGTTCTGGCAACCATAGCTGGTGTTTTTTACCGTAAATTTTACCATTTGTATCAGACCTGTATGAGACTACATGGAATATTTTTACTATGAGAGCGTGATTAAAATGATAAAAACCTAAAAAGATATTTTAAAAAGCAATAATAAAACAAAAGGTTGTCAGTTACACCTCCTAAAACACTAATCTTGAATTTTAATTAAAATAAAAAAGAACTAAAGGACATGTATGTGTCAGCTACTCAAATAAAAATGCAAGCCGTAATTTAATAAACCAGTATTTAGCGTCACTTCACTTGACAGCGTCCCAACTGTGATTCCATGAATCCAGATGGCTTGTAAAATCAGGACTGTCTCAATTTTATCCGGACGTCCAGTGACTTTAGTTTGTGTTCGCTGGGAATAAAACATGTGACAGTGGAAGAGATCAAACTGATGAGCTGTTAATTCAGAGTCTCATTTCCCCCTAAACTTTTCCAGAAATCTTTGTTTCTCTGCTCTCAGATCTGTCTGAAGGCCTGTCTTATTGATAATTCATCAAGTCCTCTGTGAATATCTGAGGAACACTTACTAATGAGGCAAAAAAACCCTCGAAATTTCAGAAATGGGACAAAAATATAGACATATTTAAATCATAATAATAATAATACAAATAACAAAAAAGACGAATTACAATTAAAATGCATAAAATATTAACAAAGTCTTCATTAGTATATCAATGACACTGAATTAACAGCAGCTCTAATGACATTAGCGATCACCAACACTAAACTATGAGCACCAGTAATAATGTTGCCTGCTTCTTGCGTATTTAAACCGCATTACACTGACACACTGTAAGTGTCCACCCCCACACAGGCGCATTAAAATTAAAATCTACCCAAAGGCCCTCTTCGGGACAGTTTTCCATCACGCATCCTTATGAATCCCAGATTTCATCAGATTTCAATGAGAGATGTTAATGGAGGATGCCACTGCAAATGCCATAAGTAGATTATCATGTATTGAAACAGTGTGAGATATACCCTAGATGTTTCTGTGATCCTGCTGTTGGGGTGATGCAGTTTGGGTCAGGGTTAAAGGTCAGTCTCAAAGTGATGAAACACATGCTTTATGTGGGCTGAGATCAATACAAAAGCTTATCCAGATGTGAACCACATTCAATGTCTCTTTCACATCATTTAAGGTACAGTTCACCCCAAAATACACATTCGGCCATCATTTACTCACTGAAAATGAAATGAAAGGGTCATCGAACGACAAAGACTTCAGAAATATAGTGCCAAAAGTGACGTTTATGATGCTTTTGAGTTATTTTGGAGCTTGACAGCCCGAGACCTGATTCAGCATTTAGGGAATGCTTGTCCTTTAGGATATAGTCAGATCAAAACTAAAATCTTACACTAGCATTTAAAAGTTTGGGGGAGGGAATATATTTAAATGTATTTTTGCTACATTTTAATTGACCAAAAATACATTAATATTGTGAAATATTGTTGCAATTTAAAATAACTGTTTTCTATTAGAAAATGATTTAAAACGTAACGATGCAAAGCTGAATTTTCAGCATCATTACTGCAGTCTTCAGGGTCACATGATCCTTCAGAAATCATTCTGATATATTCTAATAATCTGATTATTATCAATGTTGAAAACAGTTGTGCTGCTTCATATTTTTTTGTGAAAAATAGAACGTTAAAAAGAACAGCAACACAAATCTTGAAATGTTACTTTTGATTAATTTAATGCATCCTTGCTCAATTGATCAGTTTGATTGACAGGCGATCTGACCAATCATAACCCCGAATCTGCCATTTTGTCCGTCAAAGCGGTCAGGGGAGTTAGTAGATTAACGTTGGTGAACTTGATAAATTGTGTGTCCTCACGTCTTTCCGCGCTTGAAACAACATTCCTTCTGATGTTCATTCATGTTTATTTGATGCTATAAATGAACTAGTATGAAGAGATGATCGGTTCACGAGGAGCTACAGCGATCTGTCACCACACATTAAACACACACTAGACGCTATTTATTCATTCAACTTCTTTAAAAAATTACTATATATTAAATATGAAAGTGTTTCATATGTCTGACGACGTGTTGTCAGTGATGTATTTTTCACTGCGTGAGAACATGATGTGTGGCGTGAGAGCGGACATAGCAACAGTAACTAAAGGGGGCGGGTCTTTGCGAAGGGTCACTTCAAGCATTAATTTCTTTAAAAGAAAGGTAATGCATGCGATTGTATCGGATCATGTGTAGTGTTGTTTATTACAGTACACATGATACCATCAATAAGCACATCACAGTTCTCACCGTCACGTGCAGTATTGCAGCTCAGCATGCAGTCATGTGTGGTTGTTGTTAGTATGCAGCGGTGGGCTGCGTTCGAGCACACTGCAGTAAGGGAAGACCCCTGCGCTCTCAGTACTGCAGCACTGCTGCGATCTCAAACACGCTGCTCATGGCTGGAGTTTCCTGACTCTGCAGTGCACTTATTTCCCCTGACAGAGAGACTCCCCTTAACCCTGTCTCACTCCAGCTGTCTCTCGCTCTCTGATTTTGGAATCTGCTTATTTCCCAGGACACAGCCATCTCTCAGTTTCTGTCTGTCTCTCTCTCTCCCTGTCTCTCTGCTCCGGGCACAGCTGTCCTAATGAATCTGGCTGTAAGCAGCTGCCTTCATCGCATTCAATTCTCTGGACGACATCAGCAATTACTGCATAGCTTCACTGTTACGACTACAACACTGCAGATCCACAGCTTCCCATTTCATCCTTTTCATCCTGCTTCCTTTTAAGATCTGCCTTTTCTAAGATCTTCTCTGTATTTTCATGCTTTGCTGTGACATTTACAATATTTGGTGCTGTTTGTTTAGGCGAGTATCATCACTACTATTTCTCACTCTTTCTAAATTCTCATCGGATGCCTACATTTGTGCGTTGCAGCAAAAGTTTCCATTTTCCTAGCTTTTGGTCACATGATAAGTGCCACTTAAACAAATTCAAAAGTTTGGGATCAGTGCACACTTGTAATGCAAGAATGCATTAAACAGATCATAACTAGCATTCATAATGTTACAAAAATATTTAAAGTTCAAATAAATGCTGTTCATTTTGAACTTTCTATTCATCAAAGAATCCTGAAAAATAAAATGTATCACGGTTTCCACAAAAATATAACTGAATCTTTCTTGAGCAGCAAATCATCTGGAGTAATGATGCTGAGAATTCAGCTTTGATCACAGCAATGAATTACACTTTACTATATATTCGCATAGATAACAGCTATTTTAAATTGTAATAATATTTCAGAATTTTTTACTGTATTTTTGATCAAATAAATGCAGAATCTAGGGATACAAGGATACCGGTTTTGGTATCAGGCCCATACTGCACTCATGTAACCTCTCTACCCAGGTCCTACATGCCTTGCTGTGCGCTGGCCTCAAACCCGGGTCTCCGGCATGGGAGTCGGACGTTCTAACAAGGAGACAAAAGGCACCAGAGCACCTCTTGAGATCTACTCAAGGTTTGCTCATACAGTGACAACTAGCTGGCCTCCGTTACACTCACCTCCCTAAACCTATCTCCGATCCGGGTCACGGCACCAATGTGACCCCTCTACGCAGGTAGTACTCGCCCTGTTCTGTGTAGGCCTCGAACCCGGGTCTCCGGCATGGGAGTCGGACGCTCTAACAAGGAGGCAAAAGGCACCAGAGCACCTCTTGAGATTTACTCAAGGTTTGGTCATTCAGTGACAACTAGCTGGCCTCCGTTACACTCACCTCCCTACACCTATCTCCGATCCGGGTCACGGCACCAATATGACCCCTCTACGCAGGTCGTACTCCCCCCGTTCTGTGTAGGCCTCAAACCTGGGTCTCCAGCATGGGAGTCGGACGCTCTAACAAGGAGGCAAAAGGCACCAGAGCACCTCTTGAGATTTACTCAAGGTTTGGTCATACAGTGACAACTAGCTGGCCTCCGTTACACTCATTTCCCTAAACCTATCTCTGATCCGGGTCACGGCTCCAATGCGACCCCTCTACGCAGGTCGTACTCGCCCCGTTCTGTGTAGGCCTCTAACCCGGGTCTCCGACATGGGAATCGGGCGCTCTAACAAGGAGGACAGCCTCCGTTACACTCGCACTCATGCTGTGTGCAAGTGGAAACATGAACTGTTACATAATTTATGTATAACCAGTAATCACATGGCGTTTTCTGAGCGCAAACACCCGAAGCACGCGCCCAGAAAGCTGCCTCTCAGACGGCACATAAATAGTCTATTAAATCAAGTTCTCGTTCATGTCTTCTTGCGCTTGAATGGACAAATTTACACTAAATTATGTCAAAATGCCCACATAGGCAAGTATCATTGATAAACATAGTCGGTTATGTCTCTGTAAACCATTGAGAAAGAAAACGCGTGTGTAACAGTATGTTGGATACGTGCAGCTCTTAAAGTGACAGCAGCCTAATAAACCTGCTGCTGTCTTTGTCCTCAATGTTAATCTAAATATTCTCTAAATATTCACTGTGTTTTTGAATTAGAGATAAATTATGATAAAGCAATAATATGAACAGTGAAAGTAACAGTAGCTCCTACAATACATTTTAACAGGCATAATGAAAATAAGTCAAATAATTTGATTCATATTCTTTTGGTTTCTCTGCCCAATATTTTTAAAAATTAAAAATGCTATGAAAATACCGGTATTACACCTCATGGTATCGGTACTCTGTATCTGCATGTACTAAAAATAAAAGTATCCGTATTGGACTCGTTCTGGAAAAAGTGGAATTGTGACATTAAAATAACCTACAGATCTCAATCTTTTGAGCGGAGGTGTAGCTCTCAGATCGTTTTTGTTCTTGTATATTTAAATGTGCCGTGTGACACCAATGGCTCGAACGGCATTGGTTCTTGCATGTCACATGACTAGTAATGTTACAGCAAGAATGAACATCCAAAACTACGAATGAGATTTAATAACTACAGCAGATTTCCAGCACTTTGTGTGACTTCAGATCATCATAATTTTTCAAATGGACTACTTTAATGATACTTTTATGCTTTTTTTTGTCATTTTGCAGTGTGATTATATTGCTAAAATACTATAGAAAGAAAGTCAACATTTTTTGGTGAACTGCCCCTTTAAGTCCCGGCCCTCAGGCACATTTGAACATCTAAGCAGGATTTTCCAATATTACACACTATAACTCATAAAGACAAACCCAAACCCTCTGTGTCAGCTCAAGAGAAGCTCCTCTCAGCAGACCTGAGTTCAGCCTCACCGCTTTCAGTCCTGAAAGCCCTGACCTCAGGTCAGCCCCCCGAGGGCCGCGTTGCAGGGGGCCCGAGACCGACGGTAACATTTTATGGTGATCCGAGTGTGTTCTCTCATAATGGTGCTAGTGAACAGGACAGAGAGTAGACGAGGCTGAATTATTCACCCCTGCCATTACACACATGTGCCCCGCAAAAGCACCTTCCTCCATTATTTAAAGCCGGCAAGTATAAGCACTCGCTTTTACACCGAGCAGAGAAGAATCCAGCGCACTGGAGTGGGTGTTAGTGAGGAACAGACAAGCCATCAGAGAAAGAAGGTTAAATTTAGGCAGGAAAGAGGATTGAAGCCTCCAAAACCTAATTTACTCTTTTCCCACGTCAGTCAACAAGGATAAAACACGTCTGCGGTGTTCAGAAAGAAGCAGAATGCTTGCTGAGCTAAGTGTGTGCAGGTTCAGCGTGACGTTTGGAGACAATAAAAGCTGGCTTCATTTTCTTTATTAAAACCGTTTCCATTTGATTTGGGGTGGACATATGAGCCGGACAAATTCTTGATGGTCCTGCAATTTTGGAAGAGGAATTTACTGAAATTTAATTCAAAGAAATTCAACGCAACACATTCATTCTGCTCTGTCTGTCTATTTGTGTGCATCCATCCATCCACCCACCCACCCATCCATCCATCCATCCATCCATCCATCCATCCATCCATCCATCTATTTATCTATCCATCCATCCATCCATCCATCCATCCATCCATCTATTTATCTATCCATCCATCCATCCATCCATCTATTTATCTATCCATCCATCCATCGATCCATCTATTTATCTATCTATCCACCCATCCATCCACCCATCCATCCACCCATCCACCCATCCATCTATTTATCTATCCATCCATCCATCCACCCATCCATCCATCCATCCATCTATTTATCTATCTATCCACCCATCCATCTATTTATCTATCTATCCACCCATCCATCTATCTATCCTCCCATCCATCCATCCATCCATCCATCTATCTATCGATCTATCGATACATCGATAAAACAGTTGACGTGACTGCAGTGGATCAACTTTAATGTTATGAAGCGACGAGAATACTTTTTGAGTGCAAAAACAAAACAAAAATAACGACTTTATTCAAGAAACTCATCGGTCTCCTGTCAAACTGCTGTGCTATGTTAGTCGCAGAGCTTCCGTGTTTACGTCAGAATGCCGGCTGTGTATTGGCCAAAGCTGATCATGTGATCAGCACGACGTATGCGTGCGATGCTGACGGAGGAGCCGGCCAATGATGAGTCAGTGTTCAGAACCTGGAAGCGCTTGAGAATGACACAGAAGAGAAGATATTGTTGAATAAAATCATTATTTTTTGTTTTATTTTGTGCACAAAAAGTATTCTCATCGCCTTATAACATTAAGGTTGAACCACTGCAGTCACGTCGACTGTTTTAACGGTCTTTACTACCTCTCTGGGCCTCAGAGGGAACAATGACGTTTCTGTCAATGTGTGGATCAGATCCCCTCAGATTTCATCAAAAATATCTTCATTTGTGTTCTGAAGGTGAAAGAAGGTCTTACGGGTGTCGAACCACATGAGGGAGAGGAATTAATGACTGAAGTTTCACTTTTGGGTGAATTAACGCTTTAAATGAAAAAAACTTAAGAGAAAATTATAAACACCTTAGCAGCTAACTCAAATAAAATAAGTGGAAGATCTAAAATTATTAACACAACACAACAACTGAAATAACAATCAATTAAAGCTTGTATTTAAGCTAAAATAGAAATATTTCAATGACAATAAAGTGACAAAAACACATAACAAAATTCCTAAAACAAACTAAAATTAAAATGAGAACTTAAAATGTGAAAATAAATGCTAATTTGCAATTGTCACTTTACAATAAGGTTATCATTAGTTAACATGAACTAAAAATGATCTTAATTAATATCAATCTCAACACTGACTAATACATTTTTAAGGTCAAAATTTGTATCTGTTAATGAACTGTGAACTAACATGAACAAACATTTTTATTAACCAACATTATCAAAGGTTAATAAATGCTGTAAGAATGTATCGCTCATTGTTAGTTCATGATAGTTCATGCATTAACAAACGAACCTTATTGCAAAGTGTTGCCGACGCTGTTTCTCCCACAACTTCACAAATCGTGATATGGTGAAACCCATGAAGTGGGAGAAAGAGTTTGTGAGTGGGCAGGTCACTGACGACTTTATTAATCCCCACTTCCTTAATTAAAGAGAAACGTTCAATGGACAGCAATGAAGCTTGAGGTGACTCATCAGAACACACACACACACACACACACACACACGCACGGCCGTGTAAACAAACACATTCTTACTCACACCAACTCAAGGCCCAGCGGAAACACTGTGGGAAAGTTTTTCTTTCAGCTTCAAATTTCAGATATGTAAAGATTAATGTGTTTATATGGAGTTACAGTCAGTATTTGAGCTCTTAAAAGCGTCTGAATGTCATTGCATTAGATGCAAAATATTAAATAAAGTGCATATTAAATAACGCAGGATCTTTCTGTTCGCCAACTTCAATTTTTTTTCATTTTTTATGTTTTCAAAATTACTGGTGCTTTGGGGATTTTTGTATTACAGTAGTGGCTAAAAGTGAAGAGGGGATATTTGTTTATGACCTAAATGATACATTTTTAAAAAAAAATATTATGCAAACAAAGATTGTGACACTATTTGTCACATGCAAATAGTGTCACAATCTTTGTTTGTTCATTTCAATTGACATTTCAATAGACAAGGAAAACAAACATAGATATGTAAATGATCAAAGATGAGGAAAGAACAAAACACTAAACTTTAAAAACTACATTGACTCCAACATAATCAGTTATTAATATTTTGTTGGTTCTGTCTTGTTTTTGCATGAATATATATTTTATGACAGCCTGTCACAAATAAAACATCCAAACACGACTACACAAAATCAATTTAAATAATATTTAAAAAGATGTCGATTTTACACACCACTTTCGGCCACTATATTGTTTTAGCATTTCAAACAGATCAAAGGTCTATTAATTGAAACTTTCTTTCACAAATGCCACTTAGCTTGATGTTTTCCATCTAATGCAATGGCTTCTGACATTTATACGTGTGACTTCAGTGTCCAAATCCTTTTTACAGGCCTATAAAGCTTAACACACACACACACACACACACACACACACACACACACAAAAGCGGCTCTCTTACAAAGTATCATGACATGTAACGTCACAATCTATTAATCTTAACACACACAAACTCATGTTCACCATCCCTTTGACAGCAATTCCTTTTTACTGCCAATCACGCGTGTTACAGCAGCTCTTAATGAGTCCAGAGCAGATAAAACCTCACCGCCAAATGCGAACATGAAACATTCACATTTTACTTTCATAATGTGACACATTTCTGAGTGAAACAATGGAGAAACAGATTAAGACTTGATTTTATCCATCAGCAATTGATGTGGGTGTTACATATCGTAATTATTACATTCTGATGAAAGATTTCAAAGACAAACACTTTTTGTTTTTAGAATAACATGCACTGCAATGATTCATTCAAAATAATTAGGGTCAATTTTGACTTCAAGATCGCAGAAAGCTCCATATTCCATCTAGACGGAGACGGACTCGACGCAAGCTGTCAGGGCTTTTTTTTTTCTGATCAAACATAATCATTTCCTGTGTGTGAAGAGATGAACTCAATCCCAAATCCATTTGAAAGGTCAGTATGTCAGAGTATTTGGAGCACGTGATTGATTCATTTGTGTTTTTATGTTTGAAATTAAAGCAGACGATTTGAGTTCAGTTCAAAAAGTTCATTTTTAGATGCATTAACTCCTTTTGCATGCGCACACACACACACACACACACACACACACACACACACACACACACACAGTGAGTACTGAACACACACACACACAGACACGTTGTGTTTTCATGTTTTATGGGGACATTCCATAGGCGTAATGGTTTTTATACTGTACAAACTGTATATTCTGTCCCTCTACCCCTAAACCTACCCATCACAGAAAATGTTCTGGTATTTTAGATTTTCAAAAAAGATAATTCTGTATGATTTATGAGCTTTTTTCCTCATGGGGACAAAAAAAATGTCCCCACAAGATCAAAATTTACTAGTATTATTATACCTGTGGGGACATTTGGTCCCCATAACGTAGGGAATACACACACACACACACACACACACACACGTTTTAATGGAGCACTAAAGCGTGAAGCACTAAAGATGCATTTTGTCCAGATGAGACTCTCTTGTTGTTTATTTTGTCTGCATGTAACATAACTACTACAACAGCACGAATACGTACTTCCGTAATTATATTACACAGTATACTTCATAAGTAATTATGAAAAAAAAAAAATTTCAGCAAGAAAGCAATAGTGTCATCATTCAGCTTAATTCAGTTCAATATGGAAGCTTGTTTCCACCATGAAATAAAAATTAAAAAGGTAATTGTGACTTTTTATCTCACAATTCTGAATTCTGAAAGTCAGAATTGTCAGATATTAAGTCAGAATTGTGAGATACAAAGTCAAAATTATGAGATATAAAGTCAGAATTGTGAGATATAAAGTCAGAATTGTGAGATATAAAGTCAGAATTGTGAGATATAAAGTCAGAGTTGTGAGATATAAAGTCAGAATTGTGAGATATAAAGTCAGAGTTGTGAGATATAAAGTCAGAATTGTGAGATATAAAGTCAGAGTTGTGAGATATAAAGTCAGAGTTGTGATATAAAGCTGCAATTGCAAGAAAAAAGTCAGAATTATATCTTGCAATTGTGAATCTAAACCTTGTGAGATAAAAAGTCGCTCTTACCATTTTTATTTAATTTTTTTTGTAGTGGCGGAAACAAGCTTCTATGTTCGATGTTGCAAAATTCAATGCAGCTGAATTATTATAATTGTCTATATCTTTATATTATCTATTATCCTTAATTATCTATAATAGATAATAGTGACATTATTCAGCTCAATTTGGATTCAATCCAGTTTAATAATGTTGCAAAGTTCATCAATTATGAAACGTGGTCAAGTACAGATGTATGTGAACGCAAACACTCATGCATTATTACATTATACATAATGTGTCAGACCACAAATCATAACGCAACGTAAGGAAGTGTTGTTGAACACTTGTGTCAAAGAGGATAAAAACGCACACACATCCAGTACTTTATGAACCGGTGACAGATGAAAAGAATAAAAATACATCAAAGAGAAGGATCTGCACGCTGTTACGTTATTCCTATTTACTGATTAAAAATAGCATCTGAGATCAGACACAGTTTGATTGCAACATTTCTATTTTTAATCCACAAATGGGATTAATATAGCAATGTGCGAATCTCTTTCTTTCGTTGTTAGTCACGTGACATTTATAATCAGGTGACTGACTAAACCTTGCAGAAGAACCGAGTTAACAGTTAGCTCTCTCCAGGCATCATATGATAAATGTATTGAAAAAGACGTGGAAGGAAAAGGGTTAAAAATACACACATTCCGCTGGTCACGCTAAACAACCCGTGTGAATTGTACTTTATCTTATTCCTATTTATGACTTTATCAGGCGTCTAAATTTAGCCGCTCGTGTAAATGTGGCCGATGCATGTCTCTTTGATACACATGTGAGATTGGAACGCCGCCCACACAATCCAGATTCGCAAGATCTAAGGAGCGAGAGCGAGAGAGAGAGAGAGAGAGAGAGAGAGAGAGAGAGAGAGGGGAGATGTGCTGTCTGCCGCAGAGAGTTTCCTCATTGGCAGTTCAGTTCAGTGACTGAATTTCAATGGTCCTGCTGTGGAAGGACACAAGTTCAGACAGAATCCAGCTCAGCGGCATGAAATAAAGGTGATATGGATCTATAAAATCACATCTCTAAGGTAAAAAACGAAAGAAACCCTTTACGAGAGTTGCCGGGGTGAAGACATAAAGCTGGTTTCCTTCTTGTTTCCATTTGTGTTGGTAACACTGTCTCTTATTACTGCCAAGTCAATTTACACACACACACACACACACACACACACACACACAGAATTCAGTTGTGCTTTAACAGATAACAACAATTAGACAACAATGCACTGCACTTTACTAATGAGGCATACAAACAGCGTGACAAGTTAAAAGTAATGACTATAATGACAGCACTGAATCAAATGAAAGCAGGAGCGCTCTGTCACTGTCACAAGGATTTATCACCCATTTTATCACTGGTGAGAATTATAAGTCCAATTGCTTAAGAGAGTTTTGCGAAATTTAAAATTGAACAATCGGCTCCTTTTCAATTTATGGGTGTGAATTTGAATTGAATCATGTCAGTGATGGATTGTGGGAAATTACCTTGATGTACAAAAGTAAAATAATCTACTAAATATCCATTCATCCATCCATCCATTTATCCATCCATCAATGCATCAATGCATCAATTCATCAATCCATCAATGCATCAATCCATCAATGCATCAATGCATCAATTCATCAATCCATCAATGCATCAATCCATCAATCCATCAATGCATCAATCCATCAATCCATCAATGCATCAATCCATCTATCCATCAATGTATCAATCCATCAATCCATCAATGCATCAATCATCAATGCATCAGTCCATCAATGCATCAATCATCAATGCATCAATCCATCAATGCATCAATCCATCAATGCATCAATCCATCAATGCATCAGTCCATCAATGCATCAGTCCATCAATGCATCAATCCATCAATCCATCAATGCATCAATCCATCAATCCATCAATCCATCAATGCATCAATCCATCAATCCATCAATGCATCAATCCATCAATGCATCAGTCCATCAATGCATCAATCATCAATGCATCAATCCATCAATCCATCAATGCATCAATCCATCAATCCATCAATGCATCAATCCATCAATGCATCAATCCATCAATGCATCAATGCATCAATCCATCAATGCATCAATCCATCAATCCATCAATGCATCAATCCATCAATGCATCAATCCATCAATGCATCAGTCCATCAGTCCATCAATGCATCAATCATCAATGCATCAATCCATCAATCCATCAATGCATCAATGCATCAATCCATCAATGCATCAATCCATCAATCCATTAATGCATCAATGCATCAATCCATCAATCCATCAATGCATCAATGCATCAATGCATCAATCCATCAATGCATCTATCCATCTATCCAGCTATCCATCTATCCATCTATCCATCTATCCATCTATCCATCTATCCATCTATCCATCTATCTATCTATCTATCTATCTTTCTGTCTGTGCGTCCGTCCGAGCTGAACTACTTTTCTCGGTCCCCTTAACAGTAACTCATGTTTTGTAGAAGTGACAGGAAGATGGCGTCCTTCTCAAGGTCAGATCGGGTTTATTTTTGGGTCAGTACTCACCAAGGTGAGGATGCTAAAAAAGAAGCCATTTGTAGACACAGTGCTGAAAGGGGGAGTAACTAAATATTTCAAAACCAAACAGCTACTGAAACAAGCCCTAAACTACTGATAAAAAGAGACCAGAACCCTTTGGCTCGGATTCATTATTCACGTGATCTTTAATTGCAGCATGTCAAATCTCTTAACTAATGACATGCTAATTTCCATTTGGCTCCAGTCGATTAGTTTTCCATGTACTACATGATTTCAACGAATCAAATCGCTGATGGAATCGGTGTTGTTATTGTTAACTAAAACTTTTTAAAAAACTGAAATTATACAAAAAGACAATTAAAAATATTAATAAACACTATAACACTAAATAACACTAAAATAACTTAGTCTAATAATATAGTCTTTAAAAAAGCTAGTCCTTAAAAACACCAGACAAGAAGTCATTCACATTGTCCTCGTAAAACATATGCAATTCAAGGGAAACAAAAAGTTAAACGGCTCCAGCAAACTATGACCCCACCCTACATCTTGGAGTTGTTGTATGCTTGTCAGGTTCCTAAAACCTCCACAGTGTTGCTATGCCAACCAAAGCTCCTCTCAACCCCAGAGAAGGGGACAGGTCTAGTCACATGACCCTGCTGTCATTGGGGAAGATGGAGCAGATGTGGATGAGGCCCTGCGTCGTCGGATGATTAGTCAAGCACAGGCACACGAGGCTGGAGTAACAACACGGACTGATGTCGAAGGTCAACGCTTTCAACACTGATCACCGATAGACATTTATCTTTACATGGTTGATAATATAGATACTTCAACGGCCTGTAAGTGAGAGTCTCAGAGGTGACTGGCAAGATAGAGATACGAAAGGAAATCACTTTTCAACAACGTGAAATCCCACAGCTGCACGGGGGGAAGAGCAACAGCAACGAGAGAGAGATTTCCGAAAGGTCAGATGACACACACAGACTGTGATATCTCTCTCCTCTTTCTTTTTACCTTCCTGTCTTCATTTCCCTCAACACACAGGCCTTCGGAGATACAGAGAAAGAGAGAGAGGGTCAGTAGTAGAAGTGGAAATGGTACATTTGTTACCAAGACAAATATTGGCAAGCTTCCTGTTCAAATGTCATCCCTGTGTAGAGGGGGTCATGACGCATGACAAGCATGACAAGATTGCGTGTTCGGGTACGTGTCTGCTGGCTTGTATTTGCTTAACTGACAATGTGTGGTGACATAAATTAGAGGTTTCGAGGGTGTTGGATATCTGTGCCGACACGGTAATCACATTGAAAGCATATGACAATACACCAATGGTGCCGTGGCCTAGTGGTTAGAAGGTGCAAGCTGCATGTGAACTATCACCGCTGTGCCACTGAGCAGGATACTTTCACCTGAGGTCACTCCAGGGGGGGCGTCCTTTTAAAAGCATCTGATAAATGGCCGAGCAGTACAGCACAATTTAGGGAAATGCCCCAGTAGCACTGTTTGTCCTGCAAACTTCTGGCTTGGTAAATCAAAGGTTGCATGTCCGAGCCCCACATCAGCATTGTGCCCTTGAGCAAGACTCTTAACCTGAGGTTACACCAACATGCAATAAATGTACTGATAAAAGCATCTGATAAATAGAAGAAGAAGATAGAAGATGCAGGCCAATACACCAACAGCCTTGTTTCCCTTGAAAATAAATTGAATATCTGGTCTGGTAACCAAATGGTTGTGTGTTTGATCCCGACAATTTGGTATAGTTACTTCATGGGGATTGTCCTTGCGATAAGTTACTTCATGTAAACACATATAAGGACTGAATGTCATCATTTTAAGAATCAGCCACTGAAAAACCCATTTCAGTTTATTTGAATACTTAGAGCATGTCCTCTTCCATGTCTAGTTATGTCCTTGGATAAAAGAGTGTGATAAATTAGCATACAAGCCAATACCCCAGTAGCCCTGACTACCCTGTAAATTTCCTCTAGACTAGTAGTTAAATATCTGGCATGGTTAACCAATAGCTTGTAGGTTCAAGCCCACCAAGGTTTGATGCATTGTGCTACTGAGCAGAATAAATATCCTCAGGTTACTCCCTTGGGACATTCCCTGTAATAAATGGACAGATAAAAGCAAGGCTGTAATTACATTTGTGGACCAAATACAATCATTTATGAATCAATATCTTTGACCACTAATCTGAATACTGGGGGGACGTGTCCCCCCCTCGATGTCTACAGCCGACATCTTTACAGGGCAGAACATGTAGGGAAATACCCCCGTGAGAAGTGACTGTCGTCTGTTTTTCAGCAGCATGTATAGATGCGGTCAGAACCGCGGACAGCTCTCACAGAGCGGCGGCTGCTTTTCAGAACCGCGGACAGCGTTCATAGAGCGGCTGTTGTGTTTCAGCAATGCGGAAAGTGTTCATAGAGCGGCTGTTGCGTTTTAGAACCGCGGACAGCGTTCATAGAGCGGCTGTTGCGTTTTAGAACCGCGGAAAGCGTTCATAGAGCGGCTGTTGCGTTTTAGAACCGCGGATAGCGTTCATAGAGCGGCTGTTGCGTTTTAGAACCGCGGATAGTGTTCATAGAGCGGCTGTTGCGTTTTAGAACTGCAGAGAGCGTTCATAGAGCGGATGTTGTGTTTCAGCAATGCGGAAAGTGTTCACAGAACGGCTACTGTGTTTCAGCAACGCGGATAGCGTTCATAGAGCGGCTGTTGCGTTTTAGAACCGCGGACAGCGTTCATAGACCGGCTGTTGTGTTTTAGAACCGCGGACAGCGTTCATAGAGCGGCTGTTGTGTTTTAGAACCGCGGACAGCGTTCATAGAGCGGCTGTTGTGTTTTAGAACCGCGGACAGCGTTCATAGAGCGGATGTTGTGTTTCAGCAACGCGGAAAGTGTTCGCAGAACGGCTGTTGTGTTTTAGAACCGCGGATAGCGTTCATAGAGCGGCTGTTGTGTTTTAGAACCGCGGACAGCGTTCATAGAGCGGCTGTTGCGTTTTAGAACTTCGGAGAGCGTTCATAGAGCGGCTGTTGTGTTTCAGCAATGTGGAAAGTGTTCACAGAACGGCTACTGTGTTTCAGCAACGCGGAAAGCATTCATAGAGCGGCTGTTGCGTTTTAGAACCGCGGATAGCGTTCATAGAACGGCTGTTGTGTTTTAGAACCGCGGATAGCGTTCATAGAGCGGCTGTTGCGTTTTAGAACCGCGGACAGCGTTCATAGAGCGGCTGTTGCGTTTTAGAACTTCGGAGAGCGTTCATAGAGCGGCTGTTGTGTTTCAGCAATGTGGAAAGTGTTCACAGAACGGCTACTGTGTTTCAGCAACGCGGAAAGCATTCATAGAGCGGCTGTTGCGTTTTAGAACCGCGGATAGCGTTCATAGAGCGGATGTTGTGTTTTAGAACCGCGGACAGCGTTCATAGAGCGGCTGTTGCGTTTTAGAACCGCGGACAGCGTTCATAGAGCGGATGTTGTGTTTTAGAACCGCGGACAGCGTTCATAGAGCGGATGTTGTGTTTTAGAACCGCGGACAGCGTTCATAGAGCGGCTGTTGCGTTTTAGAACTGCGGAGAGCGTTCATAGAGCGGCTGTTGTGTTTCAGCAACGTTCATAGAACGGCTACTGTGTTTCAGCAACGCGGAAAGCGTTCATCGAGCGACTGTTGTGTTTCAGCAACGCGGAAAGTATTCGCAGAATGGCTACTGTGTTTCAGCAACGCGGAAAGCGTTCATAGAGCGGCTGTTGTGTTTCAGAATCACGGAGCGCATTCATAGACCGGCTACCGTTTTTCAGAACCACGGAGAGCGTTCATCGAGCGGCGGCTATATTTCAGCACCATGGACAGCGCCGCCGCTGCTGGTTTCCCCGCTCTACAGTAGTGAGGAGGGGGGAGGTGAAGCGGGGTTTCCCTCAGTGCTGGATGGAGCTCCTCTCACTCTCTCTCCATCTCTGCACATTACCACCTTTAGCAGCGGATTTCCATGAGAGGGTTATCACATCACACGAAAATCCGTGGCCTTCACGTTTTCCCCCTCTCCCTAAAGCTGTATTATCCTGCCAATTCGGGAGATTTGAAGCACAAAATGCAATCGTTCAGTAACTGCATTTGATTTTCATCCATTTTTAACACAGGAAGGAGATTAATCGCATATTATAATACCTTTGCTAGAACATTTCAGTCGTCATAGACTAGCCTCACTGGAAAAAAAAAAAAAAAAAAAAAAAACCCGAATGGAAATCACCGGCGAATGCATGTTTGCATTAACGCGACTGTCATGCAGAGAGGAAACCAGCATTCTGCCCACGATTCACAGCCATCCTCACTAATATCAGCCCACTGCATCCACTGTCCCTGACAGTAAATCACATCTTTATCACCGATGCCTATATGGCCAGGTACAAATAGTACATCATTCACTGAATTAAACATCCTCATGAAACGCTGTGGTGTGAACATTGAGCTCTATTTAAAGGTTTAACAAGCGAAAATGAAGAATTCAGCAGATAAAACTGCATTCTCCCGTGAAATTTCATAATATCACAGATACATATTAACCAGGTTGCTTCATCGTGCAAGGTAAATTAATCTCTGGCAAAGAGGGGGGAAAAGGCATTAAATCACCGTTGACCAGCAGAGAAACACACACATGCACGCACACACACACACACACACACACACACACACTTGGGGAGGAGAGGCACCGCTGGCAAACAGCTGGAAATACCTAGCCGTTCTCCCCCAAAAGAAACCCCACGATGGCTTAAAGGATTCTAGCTTTTACCTGTCAAGACGCCGACCCGGATTTGGTGGTCGTGGTTTGTTAAAATCATCCCGTCTGACGCCATATTCAGCACCGCTGTCGCCGCACTGAGAACTCCAGGCAGAGCCGAGAGCCGAGCGCATCGAACTCTGGAGGGGGAATGAGGGAAGCGCGCAGGCGAGAGCAGCAGAGCGAAGATTCAGCGCTCATATCTCACTGGGAAATCAGCAAAAACAACGGGTTTTAGAGGTTTATGTAATTTCAGAGTTTCTCTAAGACACGCTGTGATTATGCAAATTAAGTTCGTTTACATTTGGGGTCAGCAAGACTTTTTTCAATAGAAGGACGTTTTAAATTGATCAAAAGAACAGTAAAGACATTTAGCATTAAAAATAATAATAATAATAATAATAATGAATGTTTCTTGAGCATCAAATCATCAGAATGATTTCTGAAGGATCATGTGACACTGAAGACTGGAAATTCTGCTTTGATTACAGGAATAAATAACATTCCAAAATATGTATTATAATAGAAAACAGTTTATTAATAGTATTTTATTTTAGTAATAATATTTCACAATATTAAATCAAATAAATACAGCCTTTGTGAGAAAAAAAAAATCCTTTATAATAAACAAAACAAAACAAAACAACTTACCGACCCTAAACTTTTGAACGGTAGTGTATTTAAATTTGGTAACACTTCACAATAAAAGATATGACACAGTTCTTTTTATTAATATTTGTTGAACAGTACTGTTCATTGTTAGTTCATGTCAGCTCAGGTCCATTAAATAATACTAACAACTTTTGATTTTAATAATATATTAAGAAATGCTGAATATTAACAAATGTTAACAAATGCAACATTGTTATAAAGTGTTACCATAAATTACTCTGTAAAATTTGAAACTTTGATTGTAAATTACTTTTTATTTACTTTTGAAATGACTAATTAATATTATATTATATTATTCTACTCCAGTATGTTCAGTCCCATTAGTAAATACTCTTTCCTCAACACCAAAACCGACTTGTGTTTCTAGTGTTTCTCTCTATGTTTCTGTATCATGGTATTTATTTTTCAATGGGGGCAGTCAATGGGGTACGAGATCTGTTTGGTTACTGACATTCTTCCAAATATCTTCTTTTGTGTTCAGCAGAACAAAGAGATTCATTCAGGTTTGGAACTACTTGAGTGTGAGTATGTTGACAAAATTTTCATTTTTGGGCGAACCATCCCTTTAAGAAAGTAAATAGAGTCATTATGGAAGAAAGGTGGTGACAATTCTCGGGGACCAGGAACGTGATTTCAAGGTCAAATCAAATCACCTTTATTTATATAGCGCTTTGAGATCGTTTCAATGAAGATTTACAGTGATCAACAACACGAAAATAATGATTCAGTTATGCAAACAGTTCAGTTCAGCTGTAAAGCAGCTGTAAAAAGAAACCAGTGTCATTGTTCAGCTGAGGTCAGTTCAGTGTTGATTCAGTTCCATTCAATTATTCAATTAGTTCAATTCGGCTGTAAAGCAGCTCTACAGAAAAGGCAAGGAAGGGAAATTTTACTTATATAGCACATTTCATTCACAATGGTAACTCAAAGTGTTTTACATAAAGAGGAAACAAATACATAAGAATAAAAATAGAATGTATAAGACACGGATCAATCCATCTGAGCAGATCTAAAAGGATCTATCCATCTAAGCGGATCTAAACGGATCTTCCTCATGCTGGAGGGATAACTGAACTCAACATTGTTGTCCGTCAGAGCGGATCTAAACGGATTGATCCATCTGAGCAGATCTAAACGGATCTAACGGTCAGAGCGGATCTAAACGGATAGATCCATCAGAGCGGATCTAAATGGATCCATCCATCTAAGTGGATCTAAACAGATCTTCCTCATGCTGGAGAGATAACTGAACTCAACATTGTTGTCCGTCAGAGCGGATCTAAATGGATCGATCCATCTGAGCAGATCTAAAAGGATCTATCCGTCATAGAGGATCTAAACGGATTGATCCATCAGAGCGGATCTAAATGGATCCATCCATCTAAGTGGATCTAAACAGATCTTCCTCATGCTGGAGGGATAACTGAACTCAACATTGTTGTCCGTCAGAGTGGATCTAAACGGATTGATCCATCTGAGCAGATGTAAACGGATCTATCCGTCAGAGTGGATCTAAACGGATCAATCCATCTGAGCATATCTAAAAGGGTCTATCAGTCAGAGCGGATCTAAACGGATCGATCCATCAGAGTGGATCTAAAAGGATCTATCCATCTAAGCGGATCTAAACGGATCTTCCTCATGCTGGAGGGATAACTGAACTCAACATTGTTGTCCGTCAGAGCGGATCTAAACGGATCGATCCATCTGAGCAGATGTAAACGGATCTATCCGTCAGAGTGGATCTAAACGGATCAATCCATCTGAGCATATCTAAAAGGGTCTATCAGTCAGAGTGGATCTAAAAGGATCTATCCATCTAAGCGGATCTAAACGGATCTTCCTCATGCTGGAGGGATAACTGAACTCAACATTGTTGTCCGTCAGAGCGGATCTAAACGGATCGATCCATCTGAGCAGATCTAAACGGATTTATCCGTCAGAGCGGATCTAAACGGATCGATCCATCAGAGCGGATCTAAATGGATCCATCCATCTAAGTGGATCTAAACAGATCTTCCTCATGCTGGAGGGATAACTGAACTCAACATTGTTGTCCGTCAGAGTGGATCTAAACGGATCGATCCATCCGAGCAGATCTAACGGATCTATCCGTCAGAGCGGATCTAAACGGATCGATCCATCTGAGCGTATCTAAATGGATATTCCTTACGCTGGAAGGATAACTGAACTCAACTTTATTGAGTGGATTCAAACAAATCTATCCATGAGAACGGATCTAAATGGATCTATCCATCTGAGCGGATCTAAAATGATCTTCCTCATGCTGCAGGGATAACTGAACTCAACTTTGTTGAGTGGATTTAAACGGATCTATCCATCAGAGCAGATCTAAATGGATCTTCCTCACACCCGGGGGGATAACAGTAAAAATATTTATATTTGTCAGGTAGCTGTGTGTTTAAACAGTACCCTTACAGACAAATCTTCCTGCACTCTGTCCAGAGTTCCATCCAGTGATAACAAAAAATAGTGACGTCATCGTCCAGTTCAGTTCAGATCTCTTCCAATAGTGTTAGTGCAGTCAAATCAATAATATTGTTGAATATTAAGTGTCCCCAACTAAGCAAACCAGAAGACCCACAGCAACAACCTGCACTATGGCCCCAGTTACCCAGGCTACGGCCCGCTCAGATATATGAAGCTCATGTCCATTACAGTAGAAATGAATCACTGGCTCTCAGGAGTATATGGATGGCATCACTGGATGGTAATGCGTGGGCCACACACACACACACACACACACACACACACACACACACACCTGTAGTCTGGCTGAATGCCACACTAGTAATGCATGTGTGGGCTATTCTACATTAACTCATGAAGAGCTCTATCGATTCCTTTCCTGGACTCACAGAGCATCTCAGAACTATGATGAGTCAATCACCACTCGGGTCACAACCGAAGTCTGTTTTTTACGTCTGGCATTTTTGAACGTATTTGCTTTGAAACACAGGAAGTCGTCAGTCTCTGATTTTGAACCTTTATTCTGCAGATGATAGCAGCCCTGACCTGTTCAAATACAATCACAGCCTGAAGCAGAAGCCACGTTTCTATTTATAGCGCGACGTCACGCTTCTGTGGTGTGTAATTCCTCTTGTTTATTCTCATGGAAAAAAAAGAGAGTGCATCTCTTCTTCCTGTGTCAAGATTCATTATTCATGAGCATATTTTACGCTGGGAACTGGGATGCTGCGTTCACTGACCAACACATGTAGCCACTCACAAAGTTACGCGTCAGTGCAACTCTTTACTGAGAAACGCTGAGAAAACAGCCATTGCTGCAGATTAAATTGATATGTGGTCTTAGAAAAAATGTTCAATGCGATTCTATATATAAACTTCGGGTTCTTGATTAAATTTTGAAGAAAAGGTTCTATATATACGGAGAAATGTTTTAAATAATACTTTCATGTTTAGTGAGTTATTTCATTTTTAATGAGCTGTTTAACTCATAAAATGATTATAATTATAATAAAAAATTAATTCAAATAAAATTAAATAATTAAAACAAATGATCCCATGATGGAACCACTAAAAGTTCCTAACCACCTTATTCTTACGCCCCACGATGCTTTGCTTTATGGGTGTAACTTCCGTTAAGCTGTAAACATCAGTGAAAGGCTCGCTCTATAAATGCAATAATACATTTTTTTTTAATCTGGGTATGAGATGACATTATTCTACTCATCCTTCAACCATCGAACAATAAAAAGACATATAAAAGCATCAATAAGGTACTTTCAACAGACCATGAATAACCCCAAAAGCGCGTTTTTTTCCACAGCAATAACGGACGGATTAAATATCCCTGTAGATGTACATTTCTATATTACGATAACATACGTTCCCTTAATCAAAAATGTTCATTAACTTCAGCATTGCGTGAAACTATTTCAAAGTGATTTCCGTCATTTTGACAGATGACAGTTGACACTGATTCATGAAGCTTTACGAATCTTTTGTGTCGAATCAGTGGTTCGGTTCGCGTATCAAACCGCCAAAGTCACGTGAACGATTGAAATTTCGAAACTCTGATGACGTAACGAAGCCTCGTTTAATGAAATCCGAACCACTGATTCGACACAAAATATTCGTAAAGCTTCATGAATCAGTGTTTTGAAATCACTAGATATTGTTGGAAAATCGTTATTTTGGGGTTTTTTGGCGCACAAAAAGTATTCTCGTCACTTTATAATATTAATGTTGAACCACTGTAGTCACATGACCTGTTTTAAATATGTTTTAGTATCTTTCTGGACATTGAAAGTGTTCATTATCTGTCAATAGAGACTCACTCACTGAACCATCAGATTTCATCAAAAATATCTTCATTTGTGTTCTGAAGATGAACGAAGATCTTACGGTTGTAGAACCACATGAGGGAGAGGAATTAATGACTGAAATCTCATTTTTGGGTGAATTAACCCTTTAATAATCAAGGTATACCTTTGAGCTCAACTACGCAAGCAGCAAAATAGTTCTTTCAATTAGTAAAATTATTTCTTTACTGTATTTTTAATCAATTAAATGCAGCCTCGGTGTACCTAAGAGATTTCCCATATTGGTCTGGGTATTTTTAATCAAATCTAGTGGACTCTAATGCACTGTTGATCTCCTAAAGGAATAAAAGTGTATCTGATACATTCCTTCCAAAAAATGTACCCCAGGCTTAATGAAACAGCTCAAAAAACCTCTGGCTGTTCATCATAATCCACTTCAGAGCATAATCTCTTCATATACCCGCACTCACTAACATCAGCCCACAAAAACACCTGTATATCTCACTTCTGGCACGAGCTCTGCGATGTCAAGTACCACCAGCAGGGGTCGCTAACAGGTAGATTTAATACACTGAGCTGAATTGGTCATGACAGCTCCAATCAAAAAGTTGAGCTGCTGTGCATCTGTGTTTGTCTCTGAATGTCTGTCATTATCCACTGAACAAAGTGCTTTTGCTTATTAGTGTTGGCTAAAGCAGCTAAGAGCTCAAACTCTGCGGTACTGATTAAAACTAATCACCAACTCAATTAGATTTCCTTGCATTTGTACAGACATGAATATTGGGTGGTTCGTTGAGAACAGATGCCCTCACTTTTATGACTTCATATTTGGAACGGATGCAAAAACTTCAACCGCCTCAAAACGGCCACCTAGAAAACACTCTTTCAATGGTTTAGCAAATGAGGTTTGTCAACTTAATTCATACAGACATAGTTGGATGGATGATTTTGACAAATACACCTGAATATTAAAACAAACTTTGCTGTCATTAAAGGCGTGTAGGCCTT